>CM062294.1:573063539-573512746 GCA_031216915.1 Pictodentalium vernedei
TGTGTAAATTAAACCATATACACACATTCACTTATATCGTGTCCGTAAATCTAAACAATATACACACATTGACTTATATCATGTGTGTAAATTTAAACAATATACACACATTGACTTATATCGTGTGTGTGAATTTAAACAATATACACACATTGACTTATATCATGTGTGTAAATTTAAACAATATACACACATTGACTTATATCGTGTGTGTGAATTTAAGCAATATACACACATTGACTTATATCGTGTCTGTAAATCTAAACAATATACACACACACATACCAGCTTTACTACATTGAGTGCTAAATTGTTTATTAAAGCTAGTTTAAATTGTCAATCAACTATCATTCCCTCCAGCAGAGTATATGTTGAAGGGGGGGGGGGGGAGGGGCATTAATTCTTTTTAAAAGTGTAAGCGCTGAAGTTTTTACTTGAAAATGTTACTGTTTAAATTATTTTTGGTCTCCGCATTTAATTATTAAATGAGAGGTGTTAAAGCGGGCGACTGATGCAATACTAGGTAAGGCATCAAAATCCATCAATGAAAGACTCTCTCATCTGTGCTTTGCTGCGTCTGATTCGTATTTAACTCTTCTGGCGCGGAATAATCTGAGAAACAGAATTCTTAGCGCCTAAAATTGTTAGTCTAAAGCGTTATTATTTTAAAAGATGTTCTTATGATCTCATTGACAGTTTTTCAAATGATTTCCTGTATATATTTAAATGGCACCTTTATACTTTCAAGGGACGATAATGTTGTTCATGGATAGGATATAAATTATGCCTGAAACATAGGAATACGTATCTTTGTTTAACCCTTTACCCAACGAATCGACCGCATCCGCCCGCGAACTATGCGACTTCAGCAGCTGAAAAAATATTATTTTTCAAAAAATTTCAACAAAACCATATCATGTGACTCCTCGTTGGAACGAGCTCAACGAGATATGCTTTTGTTATAAGATAAGACCTTTAACTCAAGATAAGAGCTTCAGCTCATATCAGGCTTGACATCTTCAGGAGAGCGACTTATTTGCTCGCCTTAAAAAAAATAAGGGGGGGGGGGGGGCGAAAACTAGCCATCCTGGCCTTAGAAAATAATGATTATCACAACAGCCTTTTCCTAAAACCCACATCTTTTCAGATATCTGCTATGTTAGTGGTCTCTGAAAGACGGCCACACGGCCCTTCCCACACCTCCGGGCCTTGTGGGAGAGACAGTGTAGCCGTATCACACAGACTACCTTGTTAGCAGCACCAAATAAAAGGTACAAATCCCACTAGGCAGAATTCATTAATAGTAAAACTTCTTTTGCCACTTTTAGCTTTTTAAGTTTGAGGAGAGCTAATCACCCCCCTCCCCCAAGGCTATGCGAGGGGACTCAGGGGAGCGATTTTAGCCGTCCTGCATTTTTAAGAATGCCAGGCGTGTCCAATTAAGAGTTGGTAGGCAGTACCTCGATAAAACCTGGCTAAATCATGGCAGATAATTTATTCTTAGATCTTGTGGTAATAAATTATATTTATCAGTAAGTCAACATTTGTGTTGGAATTATACTACTCAAAGTTTGCTAAGCACATCACTGTGAAATTTACTTGTGACATATTCGCGATATATTTGGTGGATATGATTAAGGAATGTATTGAGATGGTACCCGGTGTTTACATCAGCTCTCTTGACAGGCAGACTTTTCGTGACAGTCATGGAAAGCATGTACCCCTTGATTTTCATGATGTTTTCGTGTACTGTCTGCATGTATATGACATGTGTAGGGTATTCAATCTTCATTTTAAAATAAACCCTTGTATTTTAATGATTGAATATGGCGAATGCAAATGTAAGAAGACATTCGTCTGAAGCAAAAATGTGGTGGGCTGTTGGGATGGTGGAGCAAGGGACTACTCATCGTCGGGTTGGTGAAGCCCTTTGTGTGCACCATACGCTGATCACCAGAGCCTGAGGAAGACTTCAGTAGTATGGCACACCAGTAAGAAGGCATGGTAGTGTCAAAGATAGGGCAACATCTGCAGCTGAAGACCGGTTTTTGATCATTCAGGCCCGTAGGAACCGCTTTGCAACAGCAACCCAGCTTCGCAGTGACCTTCAGAATGCATCCGGGGTAAATGTTTCGACGCAGACTATCCGGGCAAGGTTGCACGAAGGTGGTCTTCAATCGAGAAGACCATGTATACGCATTTCGCTGTCCCAGAACCACCGCCAGACGCGATACAAATGAGCCATGGACCATGTTGGATGTTCCAGAGAAGATTGGCGACCTGTCCTTTTTACAAATGAGTCAAGGTACTGCCTAGACTACACAGATAGGCGTTCTAGGGTATGGAGAAGTCCAGGAGAGCGATTCCATGCAGCCAACATTACTGGACATGACCCCCATGGTGGAGGGTCAATAATGGTCTGGGGTGGCATCAGCTGGGGTGGACGTACAGAGCTCGGTGTAATTGTTCGTGGTACATTGACTGCACAGCGGTATATGGATGAGATCCTGGATGCCCACGTCAGATTGTATGCAGGTGCAGTGGGGGATAGATCCATTCTGATGGACGATAATGCCCGTCCTCATGTTGCCTATGCTGTCCGGGAGTACCGATAGGAGGAGAGGATTGAGCGTATGGACTGACCAGCAAGATCCCCTGACCTCAATCCAATCGAACATGTCTGGAATGAGTTGCAGCTTGCAATTTCAGCCCATTTAGTCAAGCCAAGAAGTGTCCAGGAGCTTGGTGCCAAGACTGGAACAACATCCCACAAAGGACCACCAGGAACCTGATTGGGAGCATGAGAAGGCGTTGTCAAGCTGTAATTAACAGTAATGGGTCTCATACTCGATATTGAACCCATACCAGTTCGCTCCGTCAACTTTTTGGCATACTTGAAAAATTTCCTCTTTTAACAATAATATTCAATTTTCCATAGTTATCGTATTCAAAAGCTAAAAAATAATGTCAAACATAAATAAAATCATAATTTCTGTACTTAAATCATTAAAGATATAATTAAATAAAAAATATATACACTTTCCATAACTATATTTCAAGTAAAACGTAAAACAGGTAGTTGGATATACTTGGTGCTTAGCAAACTTTGAGTAGTATTTATTCCACAGGAACCATTAACTTTTAAGCTCCTGTGTACTCCAGGGGGCACCCCTCGACCCCCCTTACTATGCTCGTGCATTCTGGGGTGGGGGGGGGGGGGGGTCCAGTGGCATCGGGGGGGGGGGGGGGAGTGGGTGGGGGGGGGGGGGGGTAAATTTATTATCAAACAAAGCTCTCTGGTGGCATTTGGGAGATTTATTTGCATCAACCCCATTGCCCACGTGGGGGCACGGTGACGCTGTGCACTAAGGAGTACTGCACGTCGATGGTGCACCTGTCTTCAACCAATGCTAGCCCTGCTTGCGTGGAGTTGGTCTGTTGGGGAGCAGACACTTGCTCACCGTTGCTCGGTGGTTCTCTCCGGGTACTCCGGCTTCCTCCACCCGTAAAACTGTCACGGTCACGGTTAGCCATTGTGCAGAAATATGTGACCTTAAACACCAATAAAAATAAATAAAGAATTTATTTGCATTCTCCTTTCTTGAAAAAAAAAACGTAAAAGGGGGGTTCCTTCGCACCCCCAACCCATCTAGCGACTATGAATAGGCTAATTGTTTTACTTTGGCGACAGCAATAACATTTTTTTCTTACCACCTCACCAAGCCAGTTAGGGAGCAAATAACCCCTATATATACTACATCGACTCATAAGAAATTATATGTTGTCGTGTGATGCTGCCTACAAAATCTATTTCCAAAGACTACCAGGTCGCACACTAGATTATATTTAGTACGTGGATAGTAGATTATAACAAAATCACCTGCAGAGTGGACTTATCACCCAAAATGTCACTTTCAAATTCTGTTCATATGGACAAAAAAAACACAAGCAATGTTTCAGCCAATGGACCTCCGGGTTCAACCCGGAGGTCCATTGGCTGGAACTTTGCTTGTGCTTGTTATGCTTTGCAACAAATTTGTAATTATTGCTTGGGTGGAATCTCCACTCCGCGGGTGATTTAGTGACAATACACTCTACAGCACTGTAGCAATAGTTTACTGTGCTTATCAATTTATATGTTGGTATTTAAGGTCACATACTTATGCACAAAGGCTAATCGTGACCGTGACAGATTTACGGGCGGAGGAAGCCGGTGTACCCGGAGAGAACCACCGAGCATCGACGAGCAACTGTCAGCTCCTCAACATTCTAACTGTGTTCAAGCTCCGCTCAATCAGGGTTACAGCGGTTAAAGACATGCGCACCATCGACGTTCAGTACGCCTCAGTACACTGCGTCATCGTGCCCCCATGTAGACAACCGGGATAAGGTGCCTTGCCCACGGACAAAACGCGGGTCGTCCCGGATTACTTGTGTTTATGCTTACGCAAATTTCACAGGACAGACATAGCTGATATTGTGGATTTTTTTGTAAATAGACTCTTAAACATTTTTATTAATGTTTCCAAATACTCCATAATTATACTGCATCAGTCGGCGTATCAGGTCATTTTATGCTGCATTAAATGTTCAGTGCCAAACCTCAAGGGGCGTATTTACCTTCATGTAGGCGGCCTATTATAGCCTATTTAACTTGCCCGGGAATATCCGGAGTGTATGGACTTAGATGAGGTTGACTTGATCACAGATAAATATACTGTTGGTCGTCAACAGACTGATAATTATAACTAATAAATGGAACGTGCACCTGTGACACACAGCTAGATGTACAATGCAATAATTGCCAGAGTGTACGGTAGCTATCGACGAAATGTCATACAACCAAACCAATTATATACATATAAGCCACTGCAGGAGCCGCCAATATACATAAATTGATATGGGATGGTAACAAAATTGTGAAATCAAGGGAGTTGTTTTTTTTTGTATTAGTTGATTGTGAAAACTAGGTCGTCATGTGGGGAAGGAATGTTCAGAGTGTCTGCTCCCTAAGAAGAAAACCAAGTCCATAATGTTTTAACCCTTTGATACCTAGTGGTATCTTCCATGCCAGCTCAATGGAAGAGTCCAAATTCATTATTTGGGGTAGACCAATCAATATTTTCAACGTGCAGCCTCGGGGCTGCACGTTGAAAATATTGGTTGGTCTACCCCACACATTTACTGAGCATCCTACCTATTTAATGACGTTATGACGTATTATGTGGCGGGCCGGAAAAATGGCCGCTAGGGTTCAAAGGGTTAAGATGAGTTCCGTCAGTGAAGAGAAAGTGCGGACTTTGATTGGCACATATCTCTGAATACACGTCGGATCAAACGTGTATTGATAACAATAAAATACTGCCTTGTTAAAAAGCCAGATCAGAAACATGTTAAGTATGAAACAGTTGAATGCAAACGGTGCGTGACAAATTCTCTGCAGAAGTTTAACTTCTGTATGAGTTAGAGAAATTTGTTTACTTTGAATTTCCCACCTCTGATATTCCTTAAAACCCTTTGAACCCCAGCGGACGCTTTTCCGGCCAGGAACCTGATACGTCATAACTACGTCATAACGTCATTGTATAGGATGGCTCTTCAGTAAATATTGTGGGGTAGACCAATCAGTATTTTCAGCCCGAAGCCGCACGTTGAAAATACTGAATGGTCTACCCCAAATAATGAATATGGACTCTTCTAATTGCTGTCATTGCACCGGCATGGAATATACCACTAGAGTTGTTGTCAGGTAAATTGTTAGGTATCGCCACTAGTCATGTTAGGTTAACGGTTAGGTATCACCACTAGTCATGTTAGGTAAGTGGTTAGGTATCACCACTAGTCATGTTAGGCAAATGGTTAGGTATCGCCATTAGTTAGGTTAACGGTTAGGTATCGCCACTAGTCATGTTAGGTAAATAGATTAGGTATCGCCACTAGTCATGTTAGGTTAATGGTTACGTATCGCCACTAGTCATGTTAGGTTGGTTAGGTATCGCCACTTGTCATGTTAGGTTAAAGGTTAGGTATCGCCACTAGTCATGTTAGGTAAATGGTTAGGTATCGCCACTAGTCGTGTTTGGTAATTGATTAGGTATCGACACTTGTCATGCTAGGTTAACGGTTAGGTATCGCCACTAGTCATGTTAGGTTTATGGTTAGGTATCGCCACTAGACATGTTAGGTAATTGGTTAGGTATCGCCACTAGTCATGTTAGGTTTACGGTTAGGTAGCGCCACTAGTCATGTTAGGTTAACGGTTAGGCATCGCCACTAGTCGTGTTAGGTTAACGGTTAGGTATCGCCACCAGTCATGTTAGGTAAATGGTTAGGTATCGCCACCAATCATGTTTGGTAAATGGTTACGTATCGCCACTAGTCACGTTAGATAAAATCTTAGGTATCACCCCTAGTGATGTTTGATAAAGTGTGAGTCGGTGGTATGTGTCATAATTTCGTTTAGACATCAGGGAAATGAAATAATCACAACCCGTATATCTTTCACATTAGAGGAAAGGGACATATTCATAACTCCCATATGTTTAACCAATAATTTTACAGTTATGTATGTTCATCTTAAGGCTCAGCTCAATAGTTTCAGCTTTCATATCCGAAAGCATCCTTTCCCAATCTAGGATTCGCGCACTTCTCTAATAGCAACCCATAAATGCAAGACTTTGTCGCTTGAGGAGTAGTTTTGTTTTAATAATTTAAAAAAAAAACTGATAGTCGTCAGCGCCTGGTATAAGCCTGGACAGAATAGCTGGAGACGACAGGCAAAATTTTACTATACACCCGCATTGTATATTAAATTGTTAATGAGCAATGGTTGTCAGGTGGGACCCGAAGTATGAAAGCATTGAAAGGCAGTTTGAATGCATGCTTAGTAGGGAAATGTTTTACTTCAAGAACACCCGAAAGGCTCAGAAGACAAATTCAATGGCACAACAGGCTTGGTATTTTCAGGAGAGCGATTCATTTGCCCGCCTGCTGTTTGCCTTAAAAAATTAAGTAGGGCGAAAACTAACCCTTCTGGCCTTAGAAAATAATGATTTCCATAACAGCCTATTCCTAAAACCCACATATTTTCAGATTCTGCTATGTTAGTGGTCTCTGTAAGACGGCTACACTGTCCCTCCCACACCTCCGGGCCTTGCCGAGGCCCGGAGGTGTGGGAGGGGCAGTATAGCCGTCTCACAGAGGCTACCTTGTTAGCAGCACCAAATAAAATGTACAAAACCCACCAGACAGAATTCATTAAGAGTAAAACTTCATTTTGCCACTTTAAGCTTTTGTAAGTTTGAGGAGAGCTAATCGCTCCCCTAGACTGCGCCCCCCCCCCTCCTGCATTTTTGAGAATGCCAGGCCTGACACTAACTTGTTTATATAAAATAACAATACACTTCATGCATGGCTCATTCTTCAATATTAACCTCTTGAACCATAGTGGTATCTTCCATGTCAAATCAGTGGAAGCAACTGGAAGAGTCCATACTTTTTTATTTTGGGGTGGGCCAATTAGGCCAATTAATATTTTCAACGTGCAGCCTTGATTGGTGTAACCCCCCAACTTCCACTTAGCAGTCATCCTACTAAGTGGAAGTATTGTTTTAAGTATCATCATTCTGCACTTGAAAAATGGTCTCTCGAGTTCAACTGGTTAACCCTTAAGTCCTCAGATTAATTTTAAAGTATTTATGGCCTTTTTTCTGCTTACATAGTTATTGATGACTTGGCAGTGGTTCTACATCACTGCTGGCTGCCTATACAGGCAGGGTTATACAGGCAGCCAGCAGTGATGTAGAACCACTGCCAGGGAAAATTCAGTCTACACACAAGAGTAATAAAAAAGATTACACAAGGGAGCACCTGCTTCAATGCAATATAAAAGTGGCGGTTTGGGGCTATATGGGGGCTTAAGGCTTAAACCAAATGGGAGTGTTTCTGTGGAACGTTGTTCAACAAGCTATTATAAAAAGGGCTGCTGGAATGATTGTGTTGGGTAGTAGGTGGGTCAAATGTTATAATTCATGAATATAATTATCCCTGGTTGGTCGAACAGGAACTCGACTGAGAAGTAACTATAATAATAACGAAACGACATTGGCCAAAGTATAGATCTTTTAAAACTGGGACGGGGCGCGGTGGCATTGCGGTAACCGGTTCTCGTCAGATCACCGAAGTTAAGCAACGTCAAGCCCGGATAGTCCTTGGATGGGTGACCGTCTGAGTTATCGATTCGGACTTCCTCGTTGTCTCCTTGGGCGAGGTACTTAACCCCGATTGTCAACATGGGGGCATGATGACGCCGTGTACTAAGGCGTAGTGCACGTCGATTGTGTGCATGTCCTCAACCAATCTAACCCTGCCTGTGTTGCAGTGCGAAGTTACGATGTTGGGGCTGGCAGCTGCTCGTCGTTGCTCGGTGGTTCTCCCCGTGTACTTCGGCTTCCTCCACCCGTAAAACTGTCACCGACACGACATGACCTTGGCTGTTAATGTGTCGTTAAATCTCAATAAATAAATAAATTTTAAAACTGGGGCAGAGGTGGTACACCATTACACCATTGCACTGACCATGCTCCTATTTTACAAGCAGATATTCTGAATGTTACATCAAATCTATGTTAATAAATGTTATTATAAGCTCTTGATACTGATTCATTGTAATCTACCCTAGAGGGCTATTCGCGAATCAATGCCAAGGACTTGTTTCGCGAGATAAGGAAAAAATAAACAATATAATTTCTCCCGGTTATCTTCCAACATACTTGGACAGGAACTATTGCACTTCCATATTCATCCGCGTTAAAATCAGATACCGCGCCTTTGGATGAGAGAAAAAAACAGCTTTGATAAATGACATGCGTAATGGAACACTTCCGTTCGGCTTGATTCAAATGATACTGATAATAAGGAATGAATCCCTTGAGTGAAAGACTGGTGGAGATTGTTATGAGAATCGACGAGGAGCGCGCCGTTCTCCATGTACAACAGTAAACCTTCACGACCTTGACTCTCACACAGTATCTTGAATATCGATTGCCTTGACATGAAATTATACACGGAATTGTTCTCCTCGTTTTCGGATCTATAATTCTGCATGGAGATGCTACAGACAGTCGAAGAGAACACGTATGAAGGAATCGAGTGAGAGACTAGAACAATCGCTCCAGCTGAACAAGAACGGGTTCTTCATCAATCTCAATACATGCAGTAGGCATGTAACAAAAGCAGAGAAGCATGCGTAATGATACAATCATGTACATAAGACTTTGTGCTTGAGACATTTGGTTGGAATGGGATAACATTTCTGACCAGTTGACCGTTAGACAGAGGCTGACTGGACGTATGGTCCATGGAAAATTCCTGGTGGGCCCCTTATTGCCCCTCCCCTCCCGGGGACCGTCCATGCAGCCCACACCTACCTGTTGGTGCGTGATATTTCGTGAAAATGACCACAAGACGAAAGGCTCTGATTGCACAGACTGCCGGTATATCGAAATGTTCTCTTTGGCTGTCCATATACTCTCCCTGGGGCCCCCAAAATTGATGCAGCCCAACACCTGTTGGTAAGTGAAATTTCGTGAAAATGACCAAAAGGCGAAGTGAATCTGATTGCACAGACTGTCGGTATATCGAAATATCCTGTATGTGGACTGCTATACATGCACAGGCTGCCGGCACATCGAAATGGTCTCAATGTGGACTGCCATTGGCAGTCCACATAGAGGACATTTTGATATACCGGTAGCCTAGACTGCCATTGGTCGCTCAGAGGAAAGCAAACAGCGTTCCTTCATTTCAAAAATCAAAATTTTCTCCGATTGGGTCTTCCCGATGGGTTCCACCCCCACCTCCGGTAGAACCATTTTTGCCGAATGATCAATGAAGATCATACATAAACACCCTCTTTGTGGATTGCCATTAATCGCTCAGATGCAAGGCAGCCACGTTCGTTCAGTTCGAAAAATCAAAATTTTCACTGGGTCTGGGGCCCCCTTTGTGCATTTTCTCGGTAACCTTTCATGGATCAGTCCACCCCTGCTGTTAGATCGTTGTATGGTTTAGACAGGATTGACATGAAACTGCGTAATCCAGTGCCCAAACGCAACAGGCTCTTGTTGAGATTTGAGCTAGTGAAGGGTTTACTCGTTCAAATATTACATCAACTATCTGTTGCGGCGCAGAACATGATATAACCCAATGGTAGAATATGAAATCTCATATCTATAAGTTCTAGAGTTAACCCTTTACCTAACAAATCGCCCGCATCCGCCCGCGTAGTTTTACAAATTGATCAGTTGAAAACATTAAATTTTTCAAAATATTTCAACAAAACCATATCATGTGACCCCTCATTGGAACGAGCTCATTGAGCTCGTTCCAATGAGGGGTCACATGATATGGTTTTGTAGAAATTTTTTGAAAAATTAAAAAAAAATTTCTTTAAAATAATAAATTTTGATATCGCCTGCGTTGGGTATACTTGAAATCCTTGCAGCTGAGCCTTATCGGAAATACCATTCCTTGAAATCAGACCCCCCCCCCCCCCCCCAACGCCCCGTTGCTAAAACGACTGTCACCCCTCCCCCCCCCCCCCCCCACATAAATGTATTCAAGTAATACAATTGATATAACAAGACACAATCGTGCAGTGAGATAGGACCCCCACCCCTCACGCACTGACCCCTCTTCCTTGCTCTACAACCATGTTTGACCCAAAAAAGAACACACACACGAAACTATACCCCTTACACACACTTTGACCTACATACGTGTGTGACCCCATCAGGGGAATTGTTTGCTCTTTCCTTTGCTGTCGGTGACAAACGTCCCTACAGAAGTAGTTAGGCAAACCATTACCAATTGTTTTCTACAGGAGGACTCGGGGAAAACAAAAATCGTAGTGGAACCCGGGGGGGGGGGGCACCGAAAATTTTTAGTGCCCCCCCCCCCCCGGTGGAACACAACACTATTGTGTAGATTCTCACTGAATAGGTTAGATAGACCTATACCCGCGCCCGACACGATGAGACCCTGGCTGTCGAAAGAGTTAAACCCCGATAAATGAATAAATAAATATCTACACCCACGAACACACCCTCAAACTCACACACCTACACATCCCCTCACACACACACACCTACATATATAGCCTCGGCCAACTCCTACTTCCCTTACAATAAGAGCTGAAATAAACAGAAGAAAAATCTTTATATTACAAGGAATGATGAGTAATGCAGTGAGATAGGAACCCCACCCCTCACGCACCGACCCCTCGTCCTTGCTCTACAACCATGTTTGACCCAAAAAAGAACACACACACGACACTATACCCCTTACACACACTTTGACCTACATACGTGTGTGACTCCATCAGGGGAATTGTTTGCTCTTTCCTTTGCTGTCGGTGACAAACGTCCCTACAGAATTAGTTAGGCAAACCATTACCAATTGTTTTCTACAGGAGGACTCGGGGAAAACAAAAATCGTCGTGGAACCCGGGGGGGGGACCGAAATTTTTTAGTGCCCCCCCCCCCCCCCCCCGGTGGAACACAACACTATTGTGTAGATTCTCACTGAATAGGTTAGATAGACCTATACCCGCGCCCGACATGATGAGACCCTGGCTGTCGAAAGAGTTAAACCCCGATAAATGAATAAATAAATATCTACACCCACGAACACACCCTCAAACTCACACACCTACACATCCCCTCACACACACACACCTACATATATAGCCTCGGCCAACTCCTACTTCCCTTACAATAAGAGCTGAAATAAACAGAAGAAAAATCTTTATATTACAAGGAATGATGAGTAATGCTACAACTTAACCCTTTGAATTCTAATGGTATATTCCAAACCAGTTCAGATCTATAAACTGGTAGAGTCTACATTTGTTACTTGGGGGAAGTGCAATCAATATTTCCAACGCGTCGCGTTAGGAATGATTGGCCTGCTATAGAAATGCACTGGGTAAGTATCTAGTTAATGAATTCACTTCATATCACGATCCAGGACCGAAAAAGTGGTCTTTCGAGTTCAGAGTATTAAATTAGCCCTTTAACCCTTTACCCAACGTGACGTCCAAAACCGACCAACGCTTTTCTCAAAAATCGCCAATTAATTTTCATTATATTTTCATTTTTTATCTCAAAAACATAGGTTATGACCCCTCTTTGGAACGAGCTCGTCGAGCTCGTTCCAGTGAGGGGTCATAACCTATGTTTTTGAGAGAAAGAATGAAAAAATTAGTTATTCAAGAATTTTGTTTGCAAGTGTCGTCTGCTTTTCATGTTAGGTAAAGGGTTAACAGAGGCGGACTGGTCGTAACGTCCACCGTGAAGATTGCCGGTGGGTCCCCTATTGGGTTCCTCCTGAGGCCCCCAAAACTGATGCAGCCCAATACCTGTTGGTGCGTGGAATTTCATGAAAATGACCAAAAGGCGAACTGGATCTGATTGCACAGACTGCTGGCTGGTATATCGAAATGTCTTCTATGTGAACTGGTAATGGCATTTCGATATACCAGCAGTCTAGTCTGCCATTAATCACTCAGATGAAAGAAAATGGCGTTCCTTCAATTTACAAAATCAAACTTTTCTCCGATTGAGCCGAACTATGGTCTTCCCGATGATTCCCTCCCCCCGCCACACCCCTCAGTAGAACCATTTTTGCCGAATAATCGAGGAAAATGATACAAAAATGTCATCGATATGTCCTCTGTGAACAGCCAATGATCGCTCAGATGCAAGGAAGGCGTTTGCTCAGTTCGAAAAATCAAAATTTTCTTCGAATCTGGGGCCCTCCTTGGTGCATTTCCGGTAACTTTTCTTGGTCCAGCCCCCCCCCCCCCCCTCCCCTTTAATCTCTGATGGAATTCTCCATGTCAACGTAACCGCTTCACTTGGGTGGACCAGTTTTCAACGTGCGGCCTCAGGGCCTTGGTCTACTCCTATAATTTCACCGAGCAGCAATTCACGTTATAAAATTCGGCCTTAAGAACCAGGTTGAAAACCTGTTCTTACGGATTCAAGAAGTTAACAACTGCCTTTGCCTCATATGACGACAATTCTTGGTTCCGCTCTTCTCAAATCCCACTGATTTAGAATCTTCACTCTGAAGATAGGAGATAGCGCCTTTATGTCCCTAACGCAGGATGGTACACTATGATTGCATTTACATGAGGCTCATTCCACCAATGAGTATTCGCACGTCACCGTGGAATATTTTCCGGTTGAGGATGTAACAATGCAGGAGACATATGCTGTAGTTTGGAAAAATAAAAAATGATTTTTTGTGAATGACGCTGCAGGGATAGTTTTGTTACATTCGACGAGGAATTTATCTGGTGGTACTCTGTAGGTCACAGTGTTTCTAAATCAAACATAAATAAATACCACCATCTGATACTGTATAGGTCACTGTATAGGTCACAGTGTTTCTAAATCAAACATAAATAAATACCACCATCTGGTACTGTATCGACAGATAGGTCACGGTGTTTCTAAATCAAACATAAATAAATACCACCATCTCTTACTGTATAGGTCACTGTACAGGTCACAGTATTTCTAAAATTAAACATAAATAAATACCACGACCTGTACTGTATCATCAGAGAGGTCACAGTGTTTCTGAAATTAAACATAAACACCACCATCTGGTACTGTATCGCCAGGGAGGTCACGGTGTTTCTCAAATCAAACATAAATAAATACCACCATCTGCTTTTGTATAGGTCACAGGTTTCCTAAAATCTCACATAAATAAATACCACAATCTGGTACTGTATAGGTTACAGTGTTTGTAAAATCAAACAAATAAATACAACCATCTGGTACTGTACAGGTCACAGTGTTTCTAAAATCTCACATAAATAAATACCACAATCTGGTACTGTATAGGTCTGTTTCTACAGTACGTGGAAAGTGGATTGTAACGAAATCACCCGCGGAGTGGAGTTATCACCCAAGCTATAACTTTCAAATTTTGTACATATCGACAAAAAACACAAGCAATGTTTCAGCCAATGGACCTCCGGGTTTAACCCGGAGGTCCAGTGGCTGAAACTTTGCTGGTGCTGGTTGTGCTTTGCAATAAATTAGCAATTATTGCAGGGGAGGAATCTCCACTCTGCGGGTGATTTAGTGATAATACACTCTCCACGTACTGTATAACCAAACATAAATAAATACCATTATCTTTTGTTTTACGGACCTTGTTTGGACTTAAATAAAAGTTTATAGATAGATTACACCCGACGGGTGGTATATTAAGTTTATAGATAGATTCCACCCGGCGGGTGGTATATTAAGTTTATAGATAGATTCCACCCGGCGGGTGGTATATTAAGTTTATAGATAGATTCCACCCGGCGGGTAGTATATTAAGTTTATAGATAGATTCCACCCGACGGGTGGTATATTAAGTTTATAGATAGATTCCACCCGGCGGGTGGTGTATTAAGTTTATAGATAGATTACACCCGACGGGTGGTATATTAAGTTTATAGATAGATTCCACCGGCGGGTGGTATATTAAGTTTATAGATAGATTCCACCCGGCGGGTAGTATATTAAGTTTATAGATAGATTCCACCCGGCGGGTGGTATATTAAGTTTATAGATAGATTCCACCCGGCGGGTGGTATGTTAAATTTATAAATAGATTCCACCGGCGGGTGGTATATTAAGTTTATAGATAGATTCCACCCGGCGGGTGGTATATTAAGTTTATAGATAGATTCCACCGGCGGGTGGTATATTAAGTTTATAGATAGATTCCACCCGGCGGGTGGTATATTAAGTTTATAGATAGATTCCACCCGACGGGTGGTATATTAAGTTTATAGATAGATTCCACCCGGCGGGTGGTATATTAAGTTTATAGATAGATTCCACCCGACGGGTGGTATATTAAGTTTATAGATAGATTCCACCCGGCGGGTGGTATATTAAGTTTATAGATAGATTCCACCCGGCGGGTGGTATATAGATAGATTCCACCCGGCGGGTGGTATATTAAGTTTATAGATAGATTCCACCCGGCGGGTGGTGTATTAAGTTTATAGATAGATTCCACTCAGTGGGTGGTATGTTAAATTTATAAATAGATTCCACCCGGCAGGTAGTATATTAAGTTTATAGATAGATTCCACCCGGCGGGTGGTATATTAACACCATAAACACTGATGTCAAGCTGTCCCTAGGAATTTAATAAATTCTATTTTGTTTGAAACAGCTCAGTGAGCTCTGTCAAACATCATTGAATTGGTTTATTACATTTCTAGTTGCATTATGGGACAGATTTTGCTATTGTGACATGAGTGTACAGATGATTAAGCAATATTATTAAAGCAGTCGTTGACTTTTTTTGACTGATGACTTTAGGTCTGAGAGTTCTATTAAAGGAGTCGTCGACATTTTTTGATTGATGATTTTAGATTTGAAAGTTCTATTAAAGCAGTCGTCGACTTTTTTGATTAATGATTTTAGGTCTGATAGTTCTACTAAAGGAGTCGTCGACTTTTTTGATTGACAATTTTGATTGATGATTTTAGGTCTAAGAGTTCTACTAAAGGAGTCGTCGACTTTTTTTATTGATGATTTTAGGTCTGATAGTTCTACTAAAGGAGTCGTCGACTTTTTTTATTGATGATTTTAGGTCTGATAGTTCTACTAAAGGAGTCGTCGACGTTTTTTATTGATGATTTTAGGTCTGATAGTTCTACTAAAGGAGTCGTCGACGTTTTTGATTGACAATTTTGATTGATGATTTTAGGTCTGATAGTTCTACTAAAGGAGTCGTCGACTTTTTTTATTGATGATTTTAGGTCTGATAGTTCTACTAAAGGAGTCGTCGACTTTTTTGATTGACAATTTTGATTGATGATTTTAGGTCTGATAGTTCTACTAAAGTAGTCGTCGACTTTTTTTGATTGATGATTTTAGGTCTGATAGTTCTACTAAAGGAGTCATCGACTTTTTTTATTGATGATTTTAGGTCTGATAGTTCTACTAAAGGAGTCGTCGACTTTTTTTATTGATGATTTTAGGTCTTTGATTTTAGGTCTGATAGTTCTACTAAAGTAGTCGTCGACTTTTTTTGATTGATGATTTTAGGTCTGATAGTTCTACTAAAGGAGTCGTCGACTTTTTTTATTGATGATTTTAGGTCTGATAGTTCTACTAAAGGAGTCGTCGACTTTTTTGATTGACAATTTTGATTGATGATTTTAGGTCTGATAGTTCTACTAAAGGAGTCGTCGACTTTTTTATTGATGATTTTAGGTCTGATAGTTCTACTAAAGGAGTCGTCGACGTTTTTTATTGATGATTTTAGGTCTGATAGTTCTACTAAAGGAGTCGTCGACGTTTTTGATTGACAATTTTGATTGATGATTTTAGGTCTGATAGTTCTACTAAAGGAGTCGTCGACTTTTTTTATTGATGATTTTAGGTCTGATAGTTCTACTAAAGGAGTCGTCGACTTTTTTGATTGACAATTTTGATTGATGATTTTAGGTCTGATAGTTCTACTAAAGTAGTCGTCGACTTTTTTTGATTGATGATTTTAGGTCTGATAGTTCTACTAAAGGAGTCGTCGACTTTTTTTATTGATGATTTTAGGTCTGATAGTTCTACTAAAGGAGTCGTCGACTTTTTTTATTGATGATTTTAGGTCTTTGATTTTAGGTCTGATAGTTCTACTAAAGTAGTCGTCGACTTTTTTTGATTGATGATTTTAGGTCTGATAGTTCTACTAAAGGAGTCGTCGACTTTTTTTATTGATGATTTTAGGTCTGATAGTTCTACTAAAGGAGTCGTCGACTTTTTTGATTGACAATTTTGATTGATGATTTTAGGTCTGATAGTTCTACTAAAGGAGTCGTCGACTTTTTTATTGATGATTTTAGGTCTGATAGTTCTACTAAAGGAGTCGTCGACTTTTTTTATTGATGATTTTAGGTCTGATAGTTCTGTTAAAGCAGTCGTCGACTTTATTTGGTTGATGATTTTAGGTCTGAGAGTTCTATTAAAGAAGTCGTCGAATCTTGATTGATGATGTTAAGTCTGAGAGTTCTATTAAAGCTGGCATCGACTTTTTTTTGATTGAGGACGTTTGGTCTGAGAGTTCTGTTAAAGCAGTCGTTGACTTTTTCGATGGAGGATTTTAGGTCTGAGAGTTCTATTAAAGTAGTCGTCGACCATTTGTATTGAGGACTTTAGGTCTGAGAGGTCTATTAAAGCAGTCGTCGACTTCTTCTTTGATTGATGATTTAAGTCTGAGAGTTGTATTAAAGCAGTCGTCGAAATTATTTTACTCATAATTTTAGGTCCGAGAGTTCTATTAAACCAGCCATGCGCCTTTGTTACTGATTACTTTAGGTCTGCGAGTTCTACTAAATAAGTCGTCGACCTTTTTCGATTGATGATTTTAGGTCTGAGAGTTCAGGTCCTACATTAAGAACCTGATTTTCTTGCAACCGAATCACAATATGTTATCCCTGTAATTATGTTAATTATTCGCACTTAATTAGATAAAGTGGCCAAAGTTTATTTTCCGCAATTCATTTGACATGAAAAAATGCTAATGTTTCCATAATATTTGCAAATATTCCCCAACTTACTTTAAGTGATAAGACTGGATGAGATAAAACGTGCGTGCATGAACAAAATAGATAATAGATATGGCAGGCTGTTAATGGTCTTTGTATATATAAGATTCATAATTACAAGCTGCGACATTCACCCCACGGGGAGCGCGATGGCTCAGTGGTAGACTGTTGAACTTCTATGCTAGATGTCCCGAGTTCGATCCCCGTCCAAGACGACCCGTGTTGTGTCCTAGGGCTAGGCACTTTATCTCGGTTGCCTCCATGGGGGCACGATAACGCCGTGTACTAAGGCGTACAGCACGTCGATGGTGCACGTGTCTTCAACCGCTGTAATCCTGCTTGAACGGAATTTGAACAGAGTTAGAATGTTGAGGAGCTGACAGTTGCTCGTCGATGCTCGGTGGTTCATCCCAGGTACTCCGGCTTCCTCAACCCGTAAAACTGTCACGGTCACGATTAGCCATTATGCACAAGTATGTGACCTTAAACACCAATAAATAAATAAATAAATAAATAAATAAATAAATAAATAAATAAATAAATAATTCACCCTACGGAGTATGCCGCACAAGGCATGAACAATATATTAACGTATCAACATATTAATATCAATTTCTTGTATTATTCTGCCAATACTTCTCATCTTGAAAAAAACAGGGCTCAACCCATTTCGTATATGGACTGAAATGCAATATATTTTGTTTGACAGATCTGGATAGCTCTGTCAAACAAGATATACTGCGTTTCGTTTTATGTGTTTGGTCATAAAAATGGTATTCATCTTTGTGGCTTAACGAAAGTGGTGTGCAAGTCTCCGATCGCTTTGTATTGTGTTGATGGACTATTTTTGGTCTAAATGTTTAGTGTGTTTAAATCACTCGTGTTCTGAAATAAAACTTAAATAGGGATGAATATGTATAGGGAAATACAAAGTGAAACCCATACGTAGTGTGGGTTCCATTTGGGTACGACTGTTATTCTCTCTTTGGATATTAGATTTATTTCATTCTGATACACGCGAAGAAATTTATTTCATTCTGATACACGCGAAGAAATAATACTTCCATAGCCCACTCGAGAATAAGTATCTCACCCAAATCGAACGGCTTAACTATCAATATTTTTGGATAGCTCATTGTTAAACATGGATGGAATGACAAGTTAACCTTTAAGGTGAAAGGAACTGGGTTGATTTTCAGCATATTTATAAGCATAACTGTATCGAATATTAGATTTGTCCTTGTTTTCAACCTGTTGTGAATGTACATCACTACTTACCTCATCCCCACTAAAAGTATCAAAATGTTAGAAAAATGTATGCGATGGATAGGTGCTTTAAAACTAGTATCAAATCTTGTTAGGGTTATTCAAAGAGCCTATCCTTCCTGCACAAGAGGTTGCTGCTGTTCATTGGAAAAGAGAAAAGATTTATGCTGACTCTACACAGAAATAACCGTTGCAGGCTTTTCAGCTCTTGGACTGATAGTCCTCGAACATTGCTTCAAAGAACTGAATTTCCATTGACCGAGGCTTTTAGGCAACGATGAATACAGGGATTGTAGATGAGGCGACAATGTTTCACTTCACACTGGTATTCCGATATAGGGTGAAAACCACGAAAAGTAATTAAAAATGTACAGCTAAATCTAGAAGTCCTGTCATGAAATGCGCACAAATAGCACGTCGATCTGCGCGTTATGACCAAAGTAGGCTAGCAAATTATGTACATCTGGTCTGCGCACAGGCAATGTTTCAGCCAATAGACCTCCGGGTAACCCGGAGGTCCATTGGCAGAAACGTTGCCTGCATTTGTTATGAGTAACCAGGAGAACCTGCCATGCTTTGGATATCATTCGATAGGGCAGCTGCGCGCAATTCCTACGCGCAATTAAGCCTAGATAAGCGCACAGTTCACAACAGAACTTCTAGTTTAAACTGTATGTTCTTGGCGTTCAATTCTCTCGGTGTTTCCTCTTCAGTTAATTTCTTTTTTACCTCATTAAACAACTTGACGGCCAAAAGCAACCAACACCATTCACAAAAATCACCTTTCAACTTTTCCAAATGTTTTATCCCTCAACTGGAACGAACTCGTCCCAATAAGGGATTATAAGCTATGTTGTTTTAGGCATATATTTCAATTCGGAGTAATTAGTCTGTGGGTATTATAGTTCAATTCGGAGTAATTAGTCTGTGGGTATTATAATTCAATTCGGAGTAATTAGTCTGCGGGTATTATAGTTCAATTCGGAGTAATTAGTCTGTGGGTATTATAGTTCAATTTGGAGTAAGACTAATTACTCCGAACTGAATTATAATACAGACAGACTAATTACTCCGAATTGAATTATAATACCCACAGACTAATTACTCCGAACTGAATTATAAATACCCACAGACTAATTACTCCGAACTGAATTATAATACCCACAGACTAATTACTCCGAACTGAATTATAATACCCACAGACTAATTACTCCGAACTGAACTATAATACCCACAGACTAATTACTCCAAATTGAACTATAATACCCACAGCTCTCTATCATGAAATATCACCAGCTCTATATCATGAAATATCACCAGCTCTATATCATGAAATATCACCAGCTCTATATCATGAAATATCACCATCTCTCTATCATGAAATATCACCAGCTCTTTATCATGAAATATCACCAGCTCTATATCATGAAATAATACCCACAGACTAATTACTCCGAATTGAACTATAATACCCACAGACTAATTACTCCGAATTGAATTATTAGTTTGGGGTATTATAATTCAGTTCGGAGTAATTAGTTTGGGTATTATAGTTCAATTCGGAGTAATTAGTCTGTCGGTATTATAGTTCATTTCGGAGTAATTAGTCTGTGGGTATTATAGTTCAATTCGGAGTAATTAGTCTGTCAGTATTATAGTTCAATTCGGATTAATTTTTCTGTCGGTATTATAGTTCAATTCGAATTAATTAGTCTGTCGGGATTATAGTTTAGTTGAAATATTAGTCTGTGGGTATAATAGTTTAATTGAAATATTTGTCTGATGGTATTTCATGACAGAGAGCTGGTTGACATTTCATGATAGAGAGCTGAGTGATATTTCATGATAGAGAGCTGGGTGACATTTCATGATAGAGAGATGGTGATATTTCATGATAGAGAGATGGTGATATTTCATGATATAGAGCTGGTGATATTTCATGATAAAGAGCTGGTGATATTTCATGATAGAGAGATGGTGATATTTCATGATATAGAGCTGGTGATATTTCATGATATAGAGCTGGTGATATTTCATGATATAGAGCTGGTGATATTTCATGATAGAGAGCTGGTGATATTTCATGATATAGAGCTGTTGATATTTCATGATAAAGAGCTGGTGATATTTCGTGATAGAGAGATGGTGATATTTCATGATATAGAGCTGGTGATATTTCATGATATAGAGCTGGTGATATTTCATGATAGAGAGCTGGTGATATTTCATGATAGAGAGATGGTGATATTTCATGATAGAGAGCTGGTGATATTTCATGATAGAGAGCTGGTGTTATTATTTCATGATAGAGAGCTGGTGATATTTCATGATATAGAGCGGAGTGATATTTCATGATAGAGAGCTGGTGATATTTCATGATAGAGAGCTGGTGATATTTCATGATATAGAGCCGGTGATATTTCATGATAGAGAGCTGGTGACATTTTATGATAAAAGCTGGATGATAGCTTTGTGATATTTCATGATAGAGAGCTGGTTGATATTTCATTACAGAGAGCAGGCTGATATTTCATCACAGTGAGCTGGTTGATATTTCAAAATATAGAGGTGGGTGATATTTCATGATAGAGAGCTGGGTGATATTTCGTGATAGAGATCTGGTGATATTTCATGGTAAAGAGATGTGTGGTATTTCATGATAGAGAGCTGAGTGATATTTCATGATAGAAAGCTGGGCGATATTTCGTGATAGAGAGCTGGGTAATATGTCATGGAAGAGAGCTGGGAGATATTTCATGACAGAGAGCTGAGTAATATTCCATGATAGACAGCTGGATGATATTTCATGATAAAGAGCGGGGTGATATTTCATGATAGAGAGCCGGGTGATATTCCATGATAGAGAGCTGGGTGATATTCCATGATAGAGAGCTGGTTGATATTTCTGGACAGAAAACTTGGTGATAGCTATGTGTTCTTTCATGATAGAGAGCTGGGTGATATTCCATGATAGAAAGCTGGGTGATATTTCATGATACAGAGCAGGGTGGTGTTTCATGACAGAGAGCTGGGTGATATTTCATGATAGAGAGCTGGGTGACATTTCACGATAAAGAGCTGGGTGATATTTCATGATACAGAGCAGGGTGGTGTTTCATGATAGAGAGCTGGGTGATATTTCATGATAGAGAGCTGGGTGACATTTCACGATAAAGAGCTGGGTGATATTTCATGATTCAGAGCAGGGTGGTGTTTCATGACAGAGAGCTGGGTGATATTTCATGATAGAGAGCTGGATGACATTTCACGATAAAGAGCTTGGTGATATTTCATGATACAGAGCAGGGTGGTGTTTCATGACAGAGAGCGGGGTGATATTTCATGATAGAGAGCTGGGAGATATTCCATGATAGAGAGCTGGGTGATATTTCGTGATACAGAGCAGGGTGGTGTTTCATGACAGAGAGCTGGGTGATATTTCATGCTAGAGAGCTGGGTGATATTTCATGATAGAGAGATGGTGATATTTCATGATAGAGAGCTGGTGTTCTTTCATGATACAGAGCTGGGTGATATTTCATGACAGAGAGCAGGGTGATATTTCATGATAGAGAGCTGGGTGATATTTCATGATACAGAGCTGGGTGATATTTCATGACAGAGAGCAGGGTGATATTTCATGATAGAGAGCTGGGTGATATTTCAGAACAGGAAGCTGAGTGATAGCTATGTGTTCTGTCATGATACAGAGCAGGGTGGTGTTTCATGACAGAGAGCTTTGTGATATTTCATGATATAGAGCTGGTGTTCTTTCATGATAGAGAGCTGGGTGATATTTCATGACAGAGAGCTGGGTGATATTTCATGACAGAGAGCTGGATGATATTTCATGACAGAGAGCTGGATGATAACTGAATGATATATATCGCGGCCGGTAATAAATCCTTGGACAGACTGTTATTCATTCCTCTCGGGTCGTTAATAAACTGTAACGACCTCCATCATAATATTATTATTATATAATTTATTATATTATTATTATTGTGTTATTAATCTCTACCACATCGAACCTCAACTTCTTATTTTTAAGTTTGATGTCTGAAGTTTTTTTCTCAATGGTTTCCGATAGTTTAGACATCCCACATCAATATTCAGCCGGCTGGGTTCCTATCAGCCATGAGGAATTTTAAATATTAGGCCCAAATAACATGCCGGCAAATATGACCTAAAAAAATCACGTTTCGAACATTTGAAAGATTTAGCGCGAATTGCATCACCCAGACTGGTGTAGAACCCACCCTAGTCATTTCCTGATCAACACAATGTTGTGTAAACACGGAAATCGTTACATAAAGAGCGTTAACTGTCCTAGATATGGCCTTTAATATTTACGAGAGATGCAAGCTCTGCCCCAAGACATTCTTGAACATTTCATGACAGGGAATCATGTAATGAGGCATATAGATGGAATTTGGAATGGAATTTGGAGCGACATGTACATCGAAACCGCATTCATGCGTTATGGACATTGTAAATCTGGAATAATCTGTATCACTTTGAAAACACAAACTCTCAAAGTCTGGGCTCTCAGTTTTCATACGTACGGCCGTTTAGTGAGTGACGTTTCTCGATTGAGGGATTCCGATGTGAATTCCAGTTTAAATCAGTTTCGTAAGAACGAATCAAAAGTAGATAAACTTGTTGGAGGTGGCCCCGGGAGCAAACTGGACGTAGTTCTCAATCCCTTGAATCCGAAGCAACACCCGAGTGAAGTCGTGAATATCACCACTGGTAGGATTGGGCCAGCGTCCGTGAATGTTTACAACGCCACAGCTCTGGGTCAAGATGAGATGGTTGAGTTCGAGAGGCAGTTACCAGCCGGGTTTTATGACCAATATCCACACCAGTCGTCGCCTGAGTGCTAGACTGTTCTATGTCCCTAATGGGACATAGAACATTCTAGCACTAAGGCGACGCAGTGCTGACAATGTCCGTCGTGAAGAAAGTTATAAAAGTAGGTGACTCACGTTTGTATGATTGCAACTTGATTTATTCAAGAGTAATCGGTCTTTAATCGAGTATGAGAGATACTGACATCAATTTATTTATTTATTTATTTATTTATTTATTTATTTATTTATTTATTTATTTATTTATTTATTTATTTATAGGTGTTTAAGGTCACATACTTATGCACAATGTCTAATCATGACCGTCACAGTTTTACGGGTGGAGGAAACCGGAGTACCCGGAGATAACCACCGAGCAACGACGAGCAGCTACCAGCTCCCCAACATCGTAACTCCTCACTGCAGCACAGGCAGGCTTAGAGCGCAACATCAGTATTGTCGTTTCAGAAACTTATGCTGACCGTCACTGACAATAAAGGCAGCTCATCAGTATAATTTTCAGTATTTCAAGTCACATAAGAGTTTTGGTGGTGAAAGTACTAAGGGACACAAACTTGTCGTTACTGTCCAAGATAACGTTCCAACTGAAATTAACAAAGGTGTCCTCATAAAAAGGCGTGACGTGAAAACCAGTCACAAAGAAGCTAATAATATTATAGTTCAACATGCAGTGAAACTTGCTATGTATAACTAAAAGCAGGATGTCGCCCTTGCAGACGACACAGATGTGGATACCCTACTCCTGCACCACTACCTGGAACATAATATAACATCTCCCATGTTTATGGAGTCACCCATTATGGATAGGTCTGTGATAGAAATTGGTGCCACTGTTGAGAGGCATCGTGACATTATCCCAAGTATTCTTGCGCGTATGCTATCTCTGGATACGATACCGTTGACGGGTTCTTTGGGATAGGTAAAGGTCGTGTCCTTAAAGATTTGAAAGAGTCAGCTGGAAAAATTTATGCTCCTTGGGACGACATCTTGCGTGATTCTACACAGTTCATGGCTTCATGTTATGGGTATCATACATCTAAATCAATGTCTGATGTAAGATCCAGTAGTTGGACATCTAAAGTAGGACGGCCAGGAGCAACACAAGTCCCTACACTATGTACCCGCCCTCCAAGTACTGCGACGTTTGCAGAGAACGTCAAACGAGGCCACATGTAAGCGTGCATTTGGAAACAGGCACTGCATTCGGACTCACCCAAAATGGAACCTACAAATTATGGGTTTGTTAGCGACGAGCAGGCGAAGTCACTTCTCCCATTGACTCTGTCTCACAATGCATCACTAGCATCAGACAATATCTTAAAACTGATACGATGCTCGTGTTCCAGCAAACCACAATTCAAGACATAAAGGTGCAGCTGTGTTGCCTCACGGTTAGCAAGCACTGTTTTATGTACTTGCCAAACAACAGTTGAGTGCTGTAACGAACAGACGAGCGGGGCTAACGGCGAGTCTGCTGAAAATGAAGATTAATCATTGCCTAAATGTTTAGAAAATACGATATTGGACATTATATTTAGCCGCCTTTTTGTTATATTATTGGATACTTACCAATTTCGTCGCCTGAGTGCTAGAATGTCCTATGTCCCATAGGGGACACAGTACTCCCATAGGGGACACAGTACTCCCATAGGGGACGTAGGACATTCTAACACTCAGGCGAAGATTTTTGAAACTACCAAGTGGACTGCATAATCTTTCTTGTCGTACCGTATACCAGGACTCTGTTTCTAATATGTTTGATACCAATGATATCATCGATAATTTACGGGCGATATATTAGTTAAAACAATATTTATTCATTAAGTAAATACCTACATAATTATGCATGCTTTACAATTAGATACGGACATATACACATGGTAAGATGTTATAGAACATGACTGTAGCATGACCAGATATTTACAAAGTTGGGGATCTGGTGTAAGCCTTTGACTTATTAGGTACCATTTCCCCGCAACAAACAGTTGTTCAAATTGTAAAGGCAGAATGGTGGTCAAGTTATTAGAATGTCTAACGTTTAAACTAAAAATGAATAATATTATACAGTTGAAACTAGAAGTCCTGTCATGAAATGCACACAAATAGCACGTTGATCTGCGCGTTAACCTACGCGTTATGACCATAGTAAGGATATCAAATTCTGTTCACATGACCTGTGCACAAGCAATGTTTCAGCCAATGGACCTCCGGGTAACCCGGAGGTCCATTGGCAGAAACATTGCCTGTATTTGCTATGAGTAACCAGAAGAACCTGCCATGCTTTGGATGCCATTCGATATGGCAATTGCGCGCAATTCCTACACGCAATTAAGCCCAGATAAGCGCACAGTTCGTGACAGGACTTCTAGTTTTAACTGTATACTATGTATAAAACCTGCAGTACAGAGGAGAGATGGAGAAAAGAGATTGAGGGATTCCAGCTTGGTGACGTCATAGTAGGTTCAGTGGGAACCTGCTAGTTCTTGAGTGGAGCTTGTGTTTGTTGGTTGATGCTACAGCCTGATCTTCACTCCAGTCTACAGTCTTCACGGTGAGAGGCCTAACGAGGACTATTGATCTAGTCATGAGTGGTCGATCCTGAGCTCTGAAGATTACACTAGTTGAATCTTGCAGACAGAAGGATAAAGTTATGTACAACTTCAAATATTTCACAATTCTCCTTTTCGATCAAATGTTCCGAGCCGTAAAGGAGGGCGATATATTAGTACCAATTCCGAACGCCATACCTAAACCGGTAGAGCTTGTACAACTGTACGGAAATACCTAAACATTACTGTCACGTGATTGTCCATCACAAACACTTGTCACTACGACCATCATTGCACTAGTAATCTGTGACAAATTGGTGAAATTTGTCTAATAAACCAATT
The DNA here is from genome assembly GCA_031216915.1 of Pictodentalium vernedei. NCBI lineage: Eukaryota > Metazoa > Mollusca > Scaphopoda > Dentaliida > Dentaliidae > Pictodentalium > Pictodentalium vernedei. Next base: position 573,090,197 of record CM062294.1, read on the forward strand.
TTTCTGATTGTTGTCGCCATTTTGTCCGCCATGTTGGATTTAGGCAGTCTGATTGTTGCACACAATTAAAAAGGTGTATCTGATGGATAAGAAAGATGCTGGTTTGTTTCAATTAGCACTCCACGTTGGTAAAAATCCTCCTGTTTGTAAAAATGGCCGCCATTTTGACCGCCATTTTTAAAAAACGAAATATCACAAATTCCTCAAGGCTGACAAAAGGCCAGCCGATTGATTCTTCAAATGGCTGTTGTGGACAACCATAATTCGCAGAGAAAAATACTTTAGACGCTAAAACACGCAACGGTTCATTGGCTGTCGGTCAATTGTTATGGTGAAGGAGTTGAAAAACATATATTTGATATTTTGAACTTATAGTTTCGAATTCTTCGTCTCCTTTTTGAGTGAGACATTACTTAATTAAACGCGTCTTCCGTATTAGCCGATAATCCGAAAAGGCCGGGTTGACAGCAGCCAATATCAAAAGATTCTCACCCATATGGAGTCCAGACATAAACTCAGGTACTTGATTTGAACAAACCGGAATCTGACCCCTCCACGCCAACCGACCCGATAGGATGCTGTATACCAAAGGAAAAACATTCTGATTGGTGGTTCTTGAGAAGATTTAATTTTTTTTTTAACCAATGTTTGGGGTGCTAATAAAGTTATTCTACTGGTGGTGCCTCCGTGGGCGTGGCACCTTTATTTGAACACACTTCAGTTGACAAATAGTGTGGAAAAGGCATACTAAATTTGGTTCCAAATGGTGTTTTAGGTTTTGAGGAGAAGTGGATGTTGTAAAGTTTGATGTGCTATAGTAAATAGAGGGTCGTGGACGTTGTATTTCACTTATAACTGTATATATTCTTAAATATCTATCTCAGATAAATATATATTCTTACGAGTGAGAGAAACGAATACACCATATTTATTTCTAAGCTGTTGTATATCGTATAATAATCTACCTTTAATTTTCGCGCAGTCTGCATAATCCAGAGATATTATCATGTGAGCTCTTTAGCGACTGTAGTCGTTCGTGAAGTTTTGGCATGTTTTCAAGTGTCAACTGAGATTAACCCCCATCACTCTGGTAGTACAACAGAATGTTCTCCAATCACTCCGTTTTTCTCTTGTTTAACTATGAATTTAACCAATTCTGTCTTGTTTGACAGAGCTCATTGAGCTCTGTCAAACAAGATTGAATTGGTTAAATTTTCAGTTGCATTATGGGAAACATTTGCTGCTGAAACCTTTGCCATTTTGACACCAGAGTTCAGTGTGTTAAGCATTTTCAGTTAACATCATTAAGAGGATACTTGTATAGGTATCAAAGTGTCTACAAACATACGTCGCGTCAGATTATCGGGGTACTGCCTTCTTAGTACAACGCCGCCAGAAACGAGTTGCCCGTTAACTGCTAGAATATTTCACTCCTTTCCATCCAAAACTCGTAATCTCTTTTTATACTGAATACCAGAGGTGAACTGGCCGGATGGTCCACTGGGAGAGTTCCTGGTGGGTCTCCTTTTGGGTTCCCCCTGGGGCCCCCAAAATTGATGCAGCTCAACGCCTCGTCGCCTGAGAGATAGAATGGTCTATGTCCCTATGGGACTATGTATTATCTCCCCTATGGGACTATGTATTATCTCCCCTATGGGACTATGTATTATCTCCCCTATGGGACTATGTATTATCTCCCCTATGGGACTATGTATTATCTCCCCTATGGGACTATGTATTATCTCCCCTATGGGACTATGTATTATCTCCCCTATGGGACTATGTATTATCTCCCCTATGGGACTATGTATTATCTCCCCTATGGGACATAGAACATTTTATCACTCAAGCGACGAGTCCTGTTGGTTCGTGAAATTTCGTGAAAATGCCGAAAGGGCGAAATGGATCTGATAGCAAAGACCGACGGTATCCACAGAGAGGACATTTCGAAATACCAACAGTCTAGCCTGCCATTGGTGGCTCATATTAAAGGAAACAGTGTTCCTTCAATTTCAACAATCAAACTTTTCTCCATTTGAGCCGACCTGTGGTCTTCCCGATGGATCCTGTCCCATCCCCTCCCTCCCACCCCGGTAGAACTGTTTTTGCCGAATAATCGAAGAAAATTATACAAAAATGCCATCGAAATGTCCTCTATGTGGACTGCCATTGTTCACTCCGATGCAAGGAATCCCGCGTTCGTTCATTTCGAAAAATCAAACTCTCACCCCAAGTGCATTTCCGGGTAACGTTTCTTGGCCCAGTCCGCCCCTGCTGAATCCTTTCCTCATAGAAGCTTTCAGGAAAAGAGTTTTCAAAATCTTAATGGTATCTGTACAGTAGACACACAAATTGATTTGCCCGCCTAAGAGGTGGGGGGGGGGGGGGGGGGGACACGATAGCTCATTGGTTAAAGCTCTGGATGTTAAACCGAAAGGTCGACCCTGACCTGAGGTAACTGCGTTAAGTCCTTGGGCAAGCCATTTAATCTCGATTGACCACACGGGCTCGGGGTGACGTTGTGTACTAAGGCGTATTGCGCTTGTCTTCAACCACTGCTAAGAATGATTGGGCAGACTTAGTAAGGTGGATAGTTTGGTGGTTGCTCGACGCTGCGCGGTGGTTTAATCTAGGTACTCCGGCTTTCTCCATAAGTAAAACTATCCGACGCGATGTGACCCTGGTTGTTGCAAGTGTCGTTAACCATTTGCCCAACATAACGGCCAAAACGGCCAACGCTATTCACCAAAATTGTCATTCAGTTCTCATTATGTTTTCATTTTTAGCCTCAAAAACACAACTTCTGACCCTTCATTGGAACGAGCTCGTTGAGCTCGTTCCAATGAGGGGTCATAAGCTATGTTTTGGACGCAAAAAGTGAAGAAAAAAATTAGTTCTTCAATAATTTTGTCTGCTTTTTATGTTAGGTAAAAGGGTTAAACCCAGATAATCAAACAAACAAATTCGAGAGCCGGCCGTCCGTCCGTCCGTCTGTCTCTTCACGAGGACCCCCAGAAGCTTCGAAATTCTATTCAATTCGGAACCTTCCAAATGATTAGATATGAAATTCTATTCAATCCGAAACTGTCCAAATGATTATATTCCAAATTTTATTCAATAAAATTCGAGACTATTCGAGTCGTGTAGATTCGGAAATGTTCGAATCGTCGAGATGTTTTCAAAATTTTATCAAGAGGACGTGGGAACAGGAAGGATTGATGGGATTTTGTGTAACCCTTCTATACGGAGAACTAAATTTGAATAGCTAGACAATTGTTGTTCAAATCATTTGTTGTACAATAATAAAAAAAAATCAGCCACCCTCTACTGCAAATACAGAATACTGAACGATGGGACTGATTTTTATTTCTAACTGGATATTGAAATTTAGGCCACAATTGTCCAACTCAGCCTTTCTGATAATTGGCATCACGTCGATCTTTAGGTTCCACACACGCCCACTCTCGATCTGCAAGTTGACGTACATGTATTTTGTTAGTTTTTCTCACTTTTTGGCATAATAAATGTAATTGCTGGGGAGCAGTAAACATATGACCTGCTTTCGGTGAAATAATATCATGTCTGCATGCACCTGTGTTTCCCGAAGAATTACATGCTTAGCATTACGTATTATCTTCCGACACGACATGATGCTGTCTCTTACCTCCTCCCCCCTCCCAACACCCCATGGGTGAGCATTACCTACTATCTTCCGACACGATAAGGCCCAGTCTGTTAACCCACCCCTAATATCACATGGCTGAGTATTAGGTAGTATCTTCCGACACGATAAGGCCCTGTCTCTCACCCCCACCCCCCCCCCCCCGAACATTCCATGGGTGAGCATTACGTACTATCTTCCGATACGATATGGTCCAGTCTGTTAACAAACCCCCATCACCGCCGAACTTCACATGGCTGAGTATTGCGTACTATCTTCCGACACGATATCGCCCTGTCTGTTATCCCCCACCCCGAACATCACATGGCTTAGCATTACGTACTATATTCCAACACGATATGACCCTTCTGTTACCCACCGCTCCCCCCACCCCGAACATCACTTGACTTAGCGTTACGTATTATTTTCCGACACGATATGGTCCTGTCTGTTATCCCCCACCCCGAACATCACATGGCTTAGCATTACGTACTATTTTCCGACACGATGTGACCCTGTCTGTTATCCCCCCACCCCGAACATCACATGGCTTAGCATTACGTACTATTTTCCGACACGATGTGACCCTGTCTGTTGACGCTTTACTTAACACGAAAGGCAGGAGACAGTTCTTGAATTTTTTTCTTTTTTTTTGTGTCAAAAAGATAGCTTATGACCCCGCATTGGAACGAGCTCGTTCCAATGAAAGATCATAAGCTATGTTTTAAGACAAAAAGTGAAAGAAATAATGAAAACTAAATGTGATTTTTGTGAATAGCGCTGGTCCATTTTATCCGTTACGTTAGCAAAAGGGATAAAAGTGTCGTTAAACCTTAACCCTTTACCTACCTTGAAAAGCAGACGACACTTGCAAAAAAAAAAATATATTTTTTGTCTCAAAAACATAGGTTATGACCCTCATTGGAACGAGCTCGACGAGCTCGTTCCAACGAGTGATCATAACTTATGTTTTTGAGACAAAAAATGAAAAAATAATGAAAATTAATTGGCGATTTTTTGAGAATAGCGCTGGTCGATTTTTTGTCGTTACGTTGGGTAAAGGGCTAATAAACAAACGAATAAACATCCAATTAAATATGCATATTACATACCAAGAGTTACATACCCATATATATGAATCACTGTATACATCACAATATATTATAGTATACTGTATGTAGAATGTATATTTTAATAGGCTTTTTGGCTCATCCCTTTCCCCAATATCGTATCATTCATCAGTCATCCCCTGCCGGTATGCCCACTGAGATCTTATCCAGTGGCCGCCAAATTAGGCATTATCTCAACATGACATACCATGCAGCTATCTTGTTATAACAACTTAGTAAGCTTGTTATAACAATTTAATTTAAATTATTGAGTGATCGATAACATGTTTTTTTTTCTGAAAGGTATTTATACAGATAATGGTAACCGTTCAGAAGAAAACATCATATTAGGGGTATCTTGGATGTGATATTAGGGGTATCTTGGATGTGATATTAGGGGTATCTTGGATGTGATATTAGGGGTATCTTGGATGTGATATTAGGGGTATCTTGGGTGTGTTTCTCGGGGCTCCAATAAAGAGACGAGATAATGGATAGACTAATTTAAACAACTTTTTCAAATTGCTGCCACCATGGAGGACATTGCTAGCGTACCTGTGGAAGAACCTGCTTCTAGCTAGGAACTCCATTTTTTGACATTATTTTCTGCTGTAATTTTATTCGGGTGGTGGGAGTAGGAGTGTCACGACTAATCGATTGATCGATTGTTGATCGGTCACGGCGAAATCGATTAGTATTTTTCGTTGTCGAATAATCGGTAAATTGTATCTCGCTTTAATTAAAAGAAAATTTGATGAAAAAACTATTGTTTCTAAAGGTAAAGAGTTACGAACATTGATGTTAAAACCCGAGAAGCCGTTGGAAGCATTTCTCTTCCAGGAACATTCATCAAAGCTATGATGTTCTGAACTTTTGAACCGTCAGTGTAATAATCAAGATCGGTCGGCAGTTGCGAACTTCGCAACTGCCGACCGGTCTTGATTATTACACTGACGGTTCAAAAGTTCAGAACATCAAAGCTTTGAGTGTACCTAAAAGAGGATCTTTTTCGTTGTTTATCGAAGGTAGGTCAACTGACATGAACTTCATTTTTATCGACTTCAAAATGAGGGAGGAGGTCATCTAGTACGATTAATCGATTATTATCGATTATTTGCGACGATTAATCGATTCCTCCATTAAAAAATCGTGACAGCCCTAGGTGGGAATAACACTTATCAGTTATGACTGAGACGAGTGTCGTCTAAGCCAGTCTCATCACCCTTCGACTCACAGGCCCTAAATGTTAGGTACCAAATAAATACATCGAATGAAACCGGCATATAGGTTTGCATTAACCATTTACCTACCACAAAAAGAAGACGATATTTGCAAACAAAATTATTGAATAACTAAATATTTTCATTGTTTGCATCAAAAACATAGCATATGACCCTTCATTGGAACGAGCTCATTGAGCTCGTTCCAATGAGGGGGTCATATGCTATGTTTTTGAGACAAAAACAAATGAAAAAATAATGAAAATTGAATGGGATTTTCCATGAATAAGGCTGGCCGGTTTGTGCCGTTACATTGGGTAATGGGTTAATGCTCATAAGAATTGTAACAATCACTAACTGTCTCTTTTGCCGCCTTGCGTCCTTCTTTCTTGTTACACCTTATATGTAATATACTTGCGTGTATCGGTGTACCAATTATTTTCAAGGGAGTAGTGACATTTTCAGACTGAAAGTGACGAGGGTTGAACCAAATTGTGACAGCTAGAGAAATTCCAGTGATACACAATTAGAAGGCATCATTTATTTAGTAACTATAGTTGTTACGCGTAGTACGAGCCTTTTACTGGCGTCCTGTCATCTTCAGTTCATTTACTGTTATGCAGGAGCGTAGCTAGGATCTCCTGCTAAGGGGGGGGGGGGGCATAAGTTTTGGGGGTAACAGGTCTATATGCTGTAGGCATATCTGAAGGCCGTGGGTCTGAGGTGGAGTGGGTATGGCCATCCCATTGGTGTGGGTTCGTGGGGGGGGGGGGGGGCTCCTCCAAACCATCATCAGTGAAAACCCCATCTCAAGCCTCCAGCACCCCTCCCATTTGTGGGGTTCGAGGGGTCCCCCGAGAAAATTTTGAAAATTCAATGCCCTGGGAGTGAATTTGGGGCCCTTTGGTGCTTTAATTTTCCCATTTTTGAGGGGCCACAATAATTTTTAGGGGCCATGGCCTCCCCTACCCCCCCCCCGGCTACGGTGCTGCTGCTATGTACACAATGCGGTAGGCCCTAAGTGTTATTAGTACTTATATCCGTGTGCGCTTGGGCACAGTAGCTAACCCATTTGAAAGCTTGAAAAATTAAAAATAGCTGAAACAAAAGTTTACTATTACTTTGTGACATGAGATTGTTTCACAAGACGCCATTATTTGATATGGGGTTACTTTGACGGGGGGGGGGGGGGGCGCCTATGTTTACCATTACTTCACTGTACAAGGCTATTGTTTGATAATGCGTTACATTTGTAGGGAGAGGTGGGGTGGTGGATTTTGGACCCTATCCAAGACGCTGTTATTCGATATGGCGTTACTTTGACGAGGGCCCGGGGGGGGGGGGGGGGTATTGCCTATGTTTATCATTACTTCGCGGTACAAGGCCATTGTTTGATAATGCATTATTTTGGTGGGGATGACTGGGGCTGTGGAGTTTGTACCCTATGTGTACTGCTAGTTTGTTTTACAAGACATTATTGTTGGGGATACTTTGGCGGGGAGGGGGATGGGGGGGGGGGTGCATCCTATATTAACCACGGAGCTGCTGTACAATGCTCTATTATTAGATATTGGGTTATTTTGGAGGGGGATTGTGGCTTATGTTTACCGTTACTCTGCAGTACAAGGTACTATTGTTTGATAGGTTTTACTTTGACTGGGGTGGTGAGGAGGCGAGTTTGCACTCTATAGTTACCACTAGTAATTTTGGCGTGGAGAGGGGGCGAGTTTGTACTCTTTGTTTACCACTAGTAATTTTGGCGAGGAGAGGAGGAGTTTACATCCTACACGACGGCCGCCGCCGTGGACTGGTCACTTTCCACTGGTGGGCAATATTTCCACGCACGCAATAATATAAGATTCCTAACACAAATTATAGGAATAACTATCAAAAATTTAATTTTAATTCAAAAAAGCTTCATCAGCAAAAAAATTTAATTAATGAAGCATCGGGGTATCCGGTGCGTCATTAATTAGTTTGTTTTGCTGATGAAACTTTTATTACCTTGTAAACACATGCGTGGGCATCACTTCCCACGCGTGGAATATGACAAGTCCACGGCCACTATACTGTATGTTTACCATTCATCTGCTATTGTTATATTATTGGATACTTACCAATTTCGTCGCCTGAGTGCTAGAATGTCCTATGTCCCATAGGGGACACAGTACTCCCATAGGGGACACAGTACTCCCATAGGGGACAGAGTACTCCCATAGGGGACACAGGACATTCTAACACTTAGGCGAAGATTTTTGAAACTACCAAGTGGACTGCATAATCTTTCTTGTCGTACCGTATACCAGGACTCTGTTTCTAATATGTTTAATACCAATGATATCATCGATAATTTACGGGCGATATATTAGTTAAAACAATATTTATTCATTAAGTAAATACCTACATAATTATGCATGCTTTACAATTAGATAGGAAAATATACACATGGTAAGATGTTATAGAACATGACTGTAGCATGACCAGATATTTACAAAGTTGGGGATCTGGTGTAAGCCTTTGACTTATTAGGTACCATTTCCCCGCAACAAACAGTTGTTCAAATTGTAAAAGCAGAATGGTGGTCATGTTATTAGAATGTCTAACGTTTAAACTAAAAATGAATAATATTATACAGTTGAAACTAGAAGTCCTGTCATGAAATGCGCACAAATAGCACGTTGATCTGCGCGTTACGGTACAACCCGGACGGTACAACCCCGGTACAACCCGGTGCTTCATTAATTAAAAATTTGCTGATGATGCTTTTTATTACCTCGTACACGCATGCGTGGACATCACTGCCACGCGTGGATTATGACCAGTCCACGGCGACTGCACTGTACAATATTTAATATTATTTATATGCTTACCTTAAATGTACGGAATCTTTCGTCAGATTAAAGAACGGAACAAAAACTGAAGCTATCCACTGTTTTAGTAAACAGCTGTAGACAGGTTGATCCCAGAGTGTCTCAGCTGTAGTAATTAATGCCCGAGAGTTCAGTCCTTTTGTGGACCCAGAGCTGTTTTGCCATTGATACTTTCTGTCAATGAGATATGAGTAATTTTCATCTTTGTGAGCAATGAACCACTTGCTATTTTTTATTTGTTCCGCAGAGAGCACTTCAGACTCGACAGTGTTTTGGGTTCCGGGTATTCGATAGGAGAACAAATAATCCCCCGATGTGTCTGACCCGACACTATTTCCCGGTCCGGGATGAATCACTATTCCGGAACCCAATATCACAGAATTTGACTCGACAGCAGCTTGCAACATCCCAAAAAGAAATGGGCGTAGTTTTACGGAGTAGTCCGAGTTGGATTTTTTCGAAAATATAGCTGTAAGAGTATTGGCAATGTCAATGGCTTTATTGATTTGAGTTTCGAATGTTTTAAAAGATGAGGGTGGAAAAGTATAATTAAAATCATCTAATGTGAACTTTTTTGTTCGATTGAGCCCACACTTAATATTAGCATCCGTTGAGATATTTTCAATTCTCTCTAGAATTTGTGAGATCACTGCTGGGTTTTCGTGCAAATCATACGGTGTTATAAGATTAGAACGCACGCCCCTCCGCCTGTTAGATTCCCTGATGAATGTGTGCTTGTTATATTTGGCGGCATTGCCAACCAAACTTCGTCCTGTTGGAATAGCCGCCAGGGAAAAGGACATGGAAATCACAGTGACAATATAACTACATATTAATATATATTTTATCCAGGAAAGTTCCATTTTCCACATTGAAACAAAGGAGGTATGATGCTCCAGAAAGCCCAAAATTAGCCTTTAGAAATACAGCAGAAGGCCGGTCGTAAATCTCTCCACATCCTGTCGTCGAATCTTCATCAGCCACCGACCGTTTCTATTTCAATACACATACATAAAACAGCTGATGGATAAAACAGTGACTTTCCGATAAAGATAGCATTACGCTCCGGTTAATATGGATCTTGTTGTTAATGGAGTGAGAACTGTAGCGGCCATGTCTTCTTATCCTTATCTCCCCATTGTAAAACAACAATTCATTCCCCCACAATAAACGTCGATTCCTCCGCCGCCAAATATATATTACGACGTGCAGGAAGAGGGGAAAACATCCATAGAACGCTCATAAGAAAATCTCCCGTTAATCGTAACTAGCCGCCATATTCCTTCTCTCTGTAAGCATCAATTGCTTCTGTATCCCCTAATTTCTAATTAACAAAACATTGATGACGGGAATACACAGTTCTCACATATTTCTTCCTGTATCTTCGATACCAAATCATAACACCTATTCAAGCACCTCAGCTACATTTTTCGGCGCATTAAGCGCGATCCACTTCCGCGACGATCGCTCCGTGTTGTTGATCCGTCGTCGGAACAATATGCCTGAATACAGTTGTAAGCGTATACGAGAGTGAATATAAAGTAAAAACATGAATTTTGTATCAATACTGCTAACAGTTGATGATGCGAAATTGTCTCAGCATCTCTTGATTCTATCTATAAAATGATGAGAAAATAGTGTATTAACAGCTCAGCAAAAATACATTATAATTTGTACTCACACAAACTACAGACAACTGTATTTAGTTATATCCTTCACAAATACACTTTTCCTATCTTACGGAATTCCTAATATATATCCTTAAGCAAATAGAAGAAATGATGATTTACGCGGAAAGTGAATAAAAAATTGCGAATTTTCCCTGCACATATTCTGTGTATATTCTCCGTGCGTTTATGAATAATGGACTGTGAATTAGTTTTCATATATTAACTAAATCGAGTCTGCGAGTTAGTCGGAGAACATCTTCGGAGAATGGCGAATTTATCGATACTGAAACACAGAGAGAATAGGAAAACTCTCGTCCGCGTGTTTATATGTATTGGGAGATATTGACGGAAATAGTATGCGGATTGCTGGAAATCATGCAACCTATCGGCTCGTCCGTATACACCATTGTAAAGGAGAAGAATTAACAAGCTCTTTAAAATAGTTCATATCTAGGAAATGTTTCTTCGGGTTTGCGTTGACGTTTTTTTTCTATGACACAAAATCGTTTGGTTTTTAAGCGCACAAAGTTTTTGCATTCTATTGATGTTAAAATAGTCAATCAGGATTCTGCTGTAGAATTTGAATGGGTTATTGAGAATTATTCTAATCCAAGAATAATTTTTAACCCCATTGGCAGATTTTGGGTGTACCCATCTCGAATCTTGCCTTTTAACTCTATTGGCGCGACAGGCGACTGAAGTCGACAGACGGCAAACCGCGGAAAGGTACTGCAGTTGTCATTTTAGCCAACGGTGTGTGTCCATTTTCAAGTGCTTTTAACCCTTTACCCAACGCAGACGATATCAAAATTTATTATTTTAAATATCTTTTTTCAAATTTTGCCAAAACTTTCGACAAAACCATATCAGGTGACTCCTCGTTGGAACGAGCTCGTCGAGCTCGTTCCAACGAGGGGTCATATGATATGGTTTTGTTGAAGTTTTTTGAAAAATAATATTTTTTCAACTGCTGAAGTTGCATATTACGCGGCGGAGGGTGGGGGGGGGGGGGAGGGTGCTGCCGATTCGTTGGGTAAAGGGTTGAACAAACATACGTATTCCTATGCTTCATGCACCATTTATGTCCTACCCATGAACAATGATATGGTCCCTTGAAAGTATAAAGGTGTCATTTAAATATATACAGGAAATCATTTGAAAAACTGTCAATGAGTTCATTAGAACATCTTTTAAAATAATAACGCTTTAGTCTAACAACCTATACTTTCTGTAAAATTCCTGATGAATATTAGGCGCTAAAAAAGGATTAAGTGATCTGAGGAGTCGTGGCTTGTCTTTATGATGGTCGTTGGTCTGAACCCTCTGGTGAGGACCAGAGCGAAAGAGGGTCCTCTCGCAAAGGTGCTACCTCTCCCAGAGGATGCTATGATGGTATTTTCAGGAAAGTAAAGTATGCCACTTATAGGGTAGTCATGATGTGGTGGCAAGTATAGTCTTCCTCAGGCGGTAGATGGTAACTGGAGTTGGTTCATTTTCTTGGATTTTGGTTGAGTATTTCGTTTGATCGTGGAAAAAAAAACAACAACGGCCGCTTTCGGGGACCACCCAGAGAAAGACCGAACTTCCATGTTCGGGGGCAGGCCTGCATTGTAACCTATTTGGCCGGGGCAGAATACTCGCTACCGGCTACTCGCTTTTCGCTTACAAAAAGGGGTGAAAACGGGACGCAGGACCAACGCTCGCCTCCCAGGAGGTGGGTGACCACTTCTAGGGGTGGCGCGGAGGATGTTCAGAGTCCATAGCGGTTACTGTATTCCATGGCTGTTAGAGTTTTTCCTTAGCGGTTATTGGGGGAGCTGGAGATAAAAAAGAAAGCATCTGTGTGTACCTGCTAAAAGAGAAAAGACAGAATTAGTCGGTTTTTAAAATTAACGAAAATATGTAATTACATTGCAGTTGGTAATCGATCCCTGGGATCAGCCCGTAATATTCCTATAGCCTGTTTTTTATGTTCCTAGATACTAGCTTATTAATGGTTGAGTGATTATTATAGCTAGATAGGTGAAGGCAGCCCATCCTGGTAAATGGTCTCAGCTGAGCTGATTCCACTGCCTGTTTATTCATTTTCCATGTGCGCCTAATTACCTGCTATTAATGGTTAAGTTAAAATAGGTGAAGGCAGCCCATTCTTGTAAATGGTCTCAGCTCAGCTCATTTTACTGCCTTTCTTCACCTTCCTCTGTTTCTAGTTACCCCCTATTAATGGTTAAGTTATTATGATAGCTACATAGGTGAAGGCAGTCCATCCTGGTAAATGGTCTCAGCTGAGCTGATTTTACTGTCTTTGTTCACCTTCCTCTGTTCCTAGTTACCCTCTATTAATGGTTAAGTTATTATGATAGCTACATAGGTGAAGGCAGTCCATCCTGGTAAACAGTCTCAGCTGAGCTCATTTTACTGCCTTTCTTCACCTTCCTCTGTTCCTAGTTAACCCCTATTAATGGTTAAGTTATTATGATAGCTACATAGGTGAAGGCAGTGCATTCTGGTAAATAGTCTCAGCTGATTTTACTGCCTTTGTTCACCTTTCTCTGTTCCTAGTTACCCCCTATTAATGGTTAAGTTATTATGATAGCTATATAGGTAAAGGCAGTCCATTCTGGTAAATAGTCTCAGCTGATTTTACTGCTTTGTTCACCTTCCTCTGTTCCTAGTTAACCCCTATTAATGGTTAAGTTATTATGATAGCTACATACGTGAAGGCAGTCCATTCTGGTAAATAGTCTCAGCTGATTTTACTGCCTTTGTTCACCTTCCTCTGTTTCTAGTTACCCCCTATTAATGGTTAAGTTATTATGATAGCTACATAGGTGAAGGCAGTCCATCCTGGTAAATGGTCTTAGCTGAGCTCATTTTACTGCCTGTTAATTCACCTTCCCTAAGTTCCTAGTTACTTGTTATTAATGGAGCTCATTATAGCCGGTATGGGTCGTCTTACACGCACATGATTTGACATACATACTTTCAAGGAACAACTTTTACTAGCACCCAAAAGACAAGTACTCAAAATACTAGCACACAAAAGACAAGCACTCAAAATACTAGCACTCAAAAGACTAGCACTCAAAAGACAAGCACTCAAAATACTAGCACTGAAAAGACTAGCACTCACAAGAATAACATTCAAAAGAATAAAACCCAAAAGAATAACACTCAAAACGACTAGCACTGAAAAGACTAACACTCAAATGTATAGCACCCAGAGGCCTAGCACTCAAAAGACTAGAACTCAAAAGAATAGCACCCAAAAGACTAGCACTCGAAAGACTAGCACTCAAAAGAATAACACTCCAAAAGAATAATATCCAAAAGACAAGCACTCAAAAGACTAGCACTCAAAAGAATAACTCTCAAAAGAATAACGCCCAAAAGAATAACCCTCCAAAAGACTAGCACTCAAAAGACTAGCACTTAACAGAATAACACTCAAAAGAATAACACCCAAAAGACTAGCACTCAGAAGACGAGCACTCAACAGAATAGCACCCAAAACGACTAGCACTCAAAAGACTAGCACCCAAAAGACTAGAACTCAAAAGAATAGCACCCAAAAAAGACTAGCACTCAAAAGACTAGCACTCAAAAGAATAACACTCAAAAGAATAACACTCCAAAAGAATGACACTCAAAAGACTAGCACTCAAAAGACTAGCAATCAAAAAAGACTAGCACTCAAAAGACTAGCACCCAAAGGTATAGAACCCAGAAGCCTAGCGCTCAAAAGACTAGAACTCAAAAGAATAACACTCAAAAGAATAACACTCCAAAAGACAAGCACTCAGAAGACTAGCACTCAACAGAATAGCACCCAAACGACTGGCACTCAAAAGACTAGCACCCAAAAGACTAGCACCCAAATGTATAGCACCCTGAAGCCTAGCGCTCAAAAGACTAGAACTCAAAAGAATAACACTCAAAAGAATAACACTCCAAAAGACAAGCACTCAGAAGACTAGCACTCAACAGAATAGCATCCAAACGACTGGCACTCAAAAGACTAGCACCCAAAAGACTAGAACTCAAAAGAATAGCACCCAAAAGACTAGCACTCAAAAGACTAGCACTCAAAAGAATAATACTCAAAAAAATAACACTCTAAAAGAATAACATCCAAAAGACTAGCACTCAAAAGACTAGCACTCAAAAGACTAGCATCCAAAGGTATAGCACCCAGAAGCCTAGCGCTAAAAAAACTAGCACTCAAAAGAATAACACCCCAAAAGAATAACACCTAAAAGACTAGCACTCAAAAGACTAGCACTCAAAAGAATAACACCCGGAAGCCAAGCGCTCAAAAGACTAGCACTCAAAAGAATAACACTCAAAAGAATAACACTCCAAAAGACTAGCACTCAAAAGAATAACACTCCAAAAGACTAGCACTCAAAAGACTAGCACTAAAAAGAATAACACCCAAAAGAATAGCACCAAAAAGACTAGCACTCAAAAGAATAACACTCAAAATACTAGCACTCAGTAGACTAGCACTCAAAAGAATAACACCCAAAAGATTAGCACTCAGAAGACTAGCACTCAGCAGAATAGCACTCAAAAGACTAGCACCCAAAGGTATAGCACCCAGAAGCCAAGCACTCAAAATACTAGCACTCAAAAGACTAGCACTCAAAAGAATAACACCCAAAAGACCTGCACTCAGAAGACTAGCTCTCAACAGAATAGCACCCAAACGACTAGCACTCAAACGACTAGCACTCAAAGGTATAGCACCCAGAGGCCTAGCACTCAAAATACTAGCACTCAAAAGACTAGCACTCAAAAGAATAACACCCAAAAGACCTGCACTCAGAAGACTAGCTCTCAACAGAATAGCACCCAAACGACTAGCACTCAAAAGACTAGCACTCAAAGGTATAGCACCCAGAGGCCTAGCACTCAAAAGACTAGCACTCAAAAGACTAGCACTCAAAAGAATAACACTCAAAAGAATAACACTCAAAAGAATAACACTCCAAAAGACTAGCGCTCAAAAGAATAACACTCCAAAAGAATAACACTCCAAAAGACTAGCGCTCAAAAGAATAACACTCCAAAAGACTAGCACTCAAAAGACTAGCACTCAAAAGACTAGCACTCAAAAGATTAGCACTCAAAAGAATAACACTCAAAAGAATAACACTCAAAAGAATAACACTCCAAAAGAATAACACTCCAAAAGACTAGCACTCAAAAAGAATAACACTCAAAATACTAGCACTCAGTAGACTAGCACTCAAAAGAATAACACCCAAAAGATTAGCACTCAGAAGACTAGTACTCAACAGAATAGCACTCAAAAGACTAGCACCCAAAGGTATAGCACCCAGAAGCCTAGCACTCAAAAGACTAGCACTCAAAAGAATAACACTCAAAAGAATAACACTCCAAAAGAATAACACTCCAAAAGACTAGCGCGCAAAAGAATAACACTCCAAAAGACTAGCGCGCAAAAGAATAACACTCCAAAAGACTAGCACTCAAAAGAATAACACCCAAAAGACCTGCACTCAAAAGACTAGCACTCAAAAGAATAACACCCAAAAGACCTGCACTCAGAAGACTAGCTCTCAACAGAATAGCACCCAAACGACTAGCACTCAAAAGACTAGCACTCAAATGTATAGCACCCAGAGGCCTAGCACTCAAAAGACTAGCACCCAAAAGAATAACACTCAAAAGAATAACACTCAAAAGAATAACACTCAAAAGAATAACACTCCAAAAGACTAGCGCTCAAAAGACTAGCACTCAAAGGAATAACACCCAAAAGAATAACACTCCAAAAGAATAACACTCCAAAAGAATAACACTCCAAAAGAATAACACTCCAAAAGACTAGCGCGCAAAAGAATAACACTCCAAAAGACTAGCGCGCAAAAGAATAACACTCCAAAAGACTAGCACTCAAAAGAATAACACCCAAAAGACCTGCACTCAGAAGACTAGCTCTCAACAGAATAACACCCAAACGACTAGCACTCAAAAGACTAGCATTCAAAAGACTAGCACTCAAAAGAATAACACTCAAAAGAATAACACTCCAAAAGAATAACACCCAAAAGACAAGCTCTCAAAAGACTAGCACTCAAAAGACTAGCACTCAAAAGAATAACACCAAAAAGACAAGCACTCAAAAGACTAGCACTCAAAAGAAAAACACTCCAAAAGAATAACACCCAAACGACTAGCACTCAAAAGACTAGCACTCAAAAGACTCGCACCCAAAGGTATAGCACCCAGAGGCCTAGCACTCAAAAGACTAGCACCCAAAGGTATAGCACCCAGAGGCCTAGCACTCAAAAGACTAGCACACAAAGGTATAGCACCCAGAGGCCTAGCACTCAAAAGACTAGCACACAAAAGAATAACACTCAAAAGACTAGCACTCAAAGGAATAACACCCAAAAGACCTGCACTCAGAAGACTAGCTCTCAACAGAATAACACCCAAACGACTAGCACTCAAAAGACTAGCACTCAAAAGAAAAACACTCCAAAAGAATAACACTCCAAAAGACTAGCACTCAAAAGACTAGCACTCAAAGGAATAACACCCAAAAGACCTGCACTCAGAAGACTAGCTCTCAACAGAATAGCACCCAAACGACTAGCACTCAAAAAGAATAACACTCAAAATACTAGCACTCAGTAGACTAGCACTCAAAAGAATAACACCCAAAAGATTAGCACTCAGAAGACTAGTACTCAACAGAATAGCACTCAAAAGACTAGCACCCAAAGGTATAGAACCCAGAAGCCTAGCACTCAAAAGACTAGCACTCAAAAGAATAACACTCAAAAGAATAACACTCCAAAAGAATAACACTCCAAAAGACTAGCACTCAAAAGAATAACACTCCAAAAGACTAGCACTCAAAAGACTAGCACTCAAAAGAATAACACCCAAAAGACCTGCACTCAGAAGACTAGCTCTCAACAGAATAGCACCCAAACGACTAGCACTCAAAAGACTAGCACTCAAAGGTATAGCACCCAGAGGCCTAGCACTCAAAAAAGACTAGCACCCAAAAGAATAACACTCAAAAGAATAACACCCAAAAGACAAGCACTCAAAAGACTAGCACTCAAAAGAAAAACACTCCAAAAGAATACCACTAAAAAGACAAGCACTCAAAAGACTAGCACTCAAAAGAAAAACACTCCAAAAGAATAACACCCAAACGACTAGCACTCAAAAGACTAGCACTCAAAAGACTCGCACCCAAAGGTATAGCACCCAGAGGCCTAGCACTCAAAAGACTAGCACCCAAAGGTATAGCACCCAGAGGCCTAGCACTCAAAAGACTAGCACACAAAGGTATAGCACCCAGAGGCCTAGCACTCAAAAGACTCGCACCCAAAGGTATAGCACCCAGAGGCCTAGCACTCAAAAGACTAGCACACAAAGGTATAGCACCCAGAGGCCTAGCACTCAAAAGACTAGCACACAAAAGAATAACACTCAAAAGAATAACACACAAAAGAATAACACCCAAAAGACTAGCACTCAAAAGACTAGCATTCAAAAGACTAGCTCTCAACAGAATAACACCCAAACGACTAGCACTCAAAAGACTAGCATTCAAAAGACTAGCACTCAAAAGAATAACACTCAAAAGAATAACACTCAAAAGAATAACACCCAAAAGACTAGCACTCAAAAGACTAGCATTCAAAAGACTAGCTCTCAACATAATAACACCCAAACGACTAGCACTCAAAAGACTAGCATTCAAAAGACTAGCACTCAAAAGAATAACACTCAAAAGAATAACACTCCAAAAGAATAACACCCAAAAGACAAGCTCTCAAAAGACTAGCACTCAAAAGACTAGCACTCAAAAGAATAACACCAAAAAGACAAGCACTCAAAAGACTAGCACTCAAAAGAAAAACACTCCAAAAGAATAACACCCAAACGACTAGCACTCAAAAGACTAGCACTCAAAAGACTCGCACCCAAAGGTATAGCACCCAGAGGCCTAGCACTCAAAAGACTAGCACCCAAAGGTATAGCACCCAGAGGCCTAGCACTCAAAAGACTAGCACACAAAGGTATAGCACCCAGAGGCCTAGCACTCAAAAGACTAGCACACAAAAGAATAACACTCAAAAGACTAGCACTCAAAGGAATAACACCCAAAAGACCTGCACTCAGAAGACTAGCTCTCAACAGAATAACACCCAAACGACTAGCACTCAAAAGACTAGCACTCAAAAGACTAGCACTCAAAAGAATAACACCAAAAAGACAAGCACTCAAAAGACTAGCACTCAAAAGAAAAACACTCCAAAAGAATAACACCCAAACGACTAGCACTCAAAAGACTAGCACTCAAAAGACTCGCACCCAAAGGTATAGCACCCAGAGGCCTAGCACTCAAAAGACTAGCACACAAAAGAATAACACTCAAAAGGAATAACACCCAAAAGATTAGCACTCAAAAGACTAGCACTCAAAAGAATAACAACCAAAAGACAGGCACTCAAACGACTAGGACTTAAAAGACAAACATTCAAATGACAAGCACTCAAATGACAAGCACTCAAAGACTAACATTCAAAAGAATAACACCCAAAAGACTAGCACTTAAAAGACTAGCACTTAATATACTAGCACTCAAAAGAATAACACCCAAAAGACAAACACTAAAAAGAATAAAACTCAAATGAATAGCATTCAATAGACTAGCATTCAATAGACTAGCATTCAATAGACTAGCATTCAATAGACTAGCATTCAATAGACTAGCATTCAATAGACTAGCATTCAATAGACTAGCATTCAATAGACAAGCATTCAATAGACTAGTATTCAATAGACTAGCATTCAATAGACAAGCATTCAATAGACTAGCATTCAATAGACTAGCATTCAATAGACAAGCATTCAATAGACTAGCATTCAATAGACTAGCATTCAATAGACTAGCATTCAATAGACAAGCATTCAATAGACTAGTATTCAATAGACTAGCATTCAATAGACAAGCATTCAATAGACTAGCATTCAATAGACAAGCATTCAATAGACTAGTATTCAATAGACTAGCATTCAATAGACAAGCATTCAATAGACTAGCATTCAATAGACTAGCATTCAATAGACTAGCATTCAATAGACTAGCATTCAATAGACTAGCATTCAATAGACTAGCATTCAATAGACTAGCATTCAATAGACAAGCATTCAATAGACTAGTATTCAATAGACGAGCATTCAATAGACTAGCATTCAATAGACTACCATTCAATAGACTAGCATTCAATAGACTAGCATTTAATAGACTACCATTCAATAGACTAGCATTCAATAGACTACCATTCAATAGACTAGCATTCAATAGACTAGCATTCAATAGACTAGCATTCAATAGACTAGCATTCAATAGACTAGCATTCAATAGACTAGCATTCAATAGACTAGCATTCAATAGACTAGCATTCAATAGACTAGCATTCAATAGACAAGCATTCAATAGACTACCATTCAATAGACTAGCATTCAATAGACTAGCATTCAATAGACAAACACTCAATAGACTAGCATTCAATAGACTAGCATTCAATAGACTAACATTCAATAGACTACCATTCAATAGACAAGCATTCAATAGACTAGCATTCAATAGACTAGCATTCAATAGACAAGCATTCAATAGACTACCATTCAATAGACAAGCATTCAATAGACTAACATTCAATAGACTAGCATTCAATAGACTACCATTCAATAGACAAGCATTCAATAGACTACCATTCAATAGACTAGCATTCAATAGACAAGCATTCAATAGACTAGCATTCAATAGACTAACATTCAATAGACTAGCATTCAATAGACAAGCATTCAATAGACTACCATTCAATAGACTAGCATTCAATAGACAAGCATTCAATAGACTAGCATTCAATAGACTAGCATTCAAAAGACTAGCATTCAATAGACTAGCATTCAATAGACAAACACTCAATAGACTAGCATTCAATAGACTAGCATTCAATAGACTACCATTCAATAGACTAGTATTCAATAGACTAGCATTCAATAGACTACCATTCAATAGACAAGCATTCAATAGACTAGCATTCAATAGACAAACACTCAATAGACAAGCATTCAATAGACAAGCATTCAATAGACTAGCATTCAATAGACTAACATTCAATAGACTAGCATTCAATAGACTAGCATTCAATAGACTAACATTCAATAGACTAGCATTCAATAGACAAGCATTCAATAGACTAGCATTCAATAGACAAACACTCAATAGACTAGCATTCAATAGACTAGCATTCAATGGACTACCATTCAATAGACTAGCATTCAATAGACTAACATTCAATAGACTAGCATTCAATAGACAAGCATTCAATAGACTAGCATTCAATAGACTAGCATTCAATAGACTAGCATTCAATAGACAAGCATTCAATAGACTAGCATTCAATAGACAAGCATTCAATAGACTAGCATTCAATAGACTAGCATTCAATAGACGAGCATTCAATAGACTAGCATTCAATAGACTAGCATTCAATAGACTAGCATTCAATAGACTAGCATTCAATAGACTAGCATTCAATAGACTAGCATTCAATAGACTAGCATTCAATAGACTAGCATTCAATAGACTACCATTCAATAGACTAGCATTCAATAGACTAGCATTCAATAGACTAGCATTCAATAGACTACCATTCAATAGACTACCATTCAATAGACTAGCATTCAATAGACTAACATTCAATAGACTAGCATTCAATAGACAAGCATTCAATAGACTAGCATTCAATAGACAAACACTCAATAGACTAGCATTCAATAGACTAGCATTCAATAGACAAGCATTCAACAGACTAGCATTCAATAGACTAGCATTCAATAGACTAGCATTCAATAGACTAGCATTCAATAGACTAGCATTCAATAGACAAACACTCAATAGACTAGCATTCAATAGCCAAACACTCAATAGACTAGCATTCAATAGACTAGCATTCAATAGACTAGCATTCAATAGACTAGCATTCAATAGACTAGCATTCAATAGACTACCATTCAATAGACTAGCATTCAATAGACTAGCATTCAATAGACAAGCATTCAACAGACTAGCATTCAATATACTAGCATTCAATAGACTAGCATTCAATAGACTAGCATTCAATAGACTAGCATTCAATAGACAAACACTCAATAGACTAGCATTCAATAGCCAAACACTCAATAGACTAGCATTCAATAGACTAGCATTCAATAGACTAGCATTCAATAGACTAGCATTCAATAGACGAGCATTCAATAGACTAGCATTCAATAGACTAGCATTCAATAGACTAGCATTCAATAGACTAGCATTCAATAGACTAGCATTCAATAGACTAGCATTCAATAGACAAGCATTCAATAGACAAGCATTCAATAGACTAGCATTCAATAGACAAGCATTCAATAGACTAGCATTCAATAGACTAGCATTCAATAGACTAGCATTCAATAGACTACCATTCAATAGACAAGCATTCAATAGACTAGCATTCAATAGACTAGCATTCAATAGACTAGCATTCAATAGACAAGCATTCAATAGATTAGCATTCAATAGACTAGCATTCAATAGACTAGCATTCAATAGACAAGCATTCAATAGACTAGCATTCAATAGACTAGCATTCAATAGACTAGCATTCAATAGACTAGCATTCAATAGACTAGCATTCAATAGACTAGCATTCAATAGACTAGCATTCAATAGACTAGCATTCAAAAGACAAGCATTCAATAGACTAGCATTCAATAGACTAGCATTCAATAGACTAGCATTCAATAGACTAGCATTCAATAGACAAGCATTCAATAGACTAGAATTCAATAGACTAGCATTCAATAGACTAGCATTCAATAGACAAGCATTCAATAGACTAGCATTCAATAGACTAGCATTCAATAGACTAGCATTCAATAGACAAGCATTCAATAGACAAGCATTCAATAGACTAGCATTCAATAGACAAGCATTCAATAGACTAGCATTCAATAGACAAGCATTCAATAGACTAGCATTCAATAGACTACCATTCAATAGACTACCATTCAATAGACTAGCATTCAATAGACTACCATTCAATAGACTAGCATTCAATAGACTAGCATTCAATAGACTACCATTCAATAGACAAGCATTCAATAGACTAGCATTCAATAGACTAGCATTCAATAGACTAGCATTCAATAGACTACCATTCAATAGACAAGCATTCAATAGACTAGCATTCAATAGACTAGCATTCAATAGACTAGCATTCAATAGACTAGCATTCAATAGACTAGCATTCAATAGACAAGCATTCAATAGACAAGCATTCAATAGACAAGCATTCAATAGACTACCATTCAATAGACAAGCATTCAATAGACTAGCATTCAATAGACTAGCATTCAATAGACTACCATTCAATAGACTAGCATTCAATAGACTACCATTCAATAGACTAGCATTCAATAGACTAGCATTCAATAGACTACCATTCAATAGACTAGCATTCAATAGACTAGCATTCAATAGACAAGCATTCAATAGACTAGCATTCAATAGACTAGCATTCAATAGACAAGCATTCAATAGACTAGCATTCAATAGACAAGCATTCAATAGACAATCATTCAATAGACTAGCATTCAATAGACAAACATTCAATAGACTAGCATTCAATAGACAAACACTCAATAGACTAGCATTCAATAGACTAGCATTCAATAGACTAGCATTCAATAGACAAGCATTCAATAGACTAGCATTCAATAGACTAGCATTCAATAGACAAGGATTCAATAGACTAGCATTCAATAGACAAGCATTCAATAGACAATCATTCAACAGACTAGCATTCAATAGACAATCATTCAATAGACTAGCATTCAATAGACTACCATTCAATAGACTACCATTCAATAGACTAGCATTCAATAGACTACCATTCAATAGACTAGCATTCAATAGACTACCATTCAATAGACTACCACTCAATAGACAAGCATTCAATAGACAAGCATTCAATAGACAATCATTCAATAGACAAGCATTCAATAGACAATCATTCAATAGACTAGCATTCAATAGACTAGCATTCAATAGACTAGCATTCAATAGACTAGCATTCAATAGACTAGCATTCAATAGACTAGCATTCAATAGACTACCATTCAATAGACAAGCATTCAATAGACTACCATTCAATAGACTACCACTCAATAGACAAGCATTCAATAGACAAGCATTCAATAGACAATCATTCAATAGACAAGCATTCAATAGACAATCATTCAATAGACTAGCATTCAATAGACTAGCATTCAATAGACTAGCATTCAATAGACTAGCATTCAATAGACTAGCATTCAATAGACTAGCATTCAATAGACTAGCATTCAATAGACTAGCATTCAATAGACTAGCATTCAATAGACTAGCATTCAATAGACTACCATTCAATAGACAAGCATTCAATAGACTACCATTCAATAGACTAGCATTCAATAGACTACCATTCAATAGACAAGCATTCAATAGACTACCATTCAATAGACTAGCATTCAATAGACTACCATTCAATAGACTAGCATTCAATAGACTACCATTCAATAGACAAGCATTCAATAGACTACCATTCAATAGACAAGCATTCAATAGACTAGCATTCAATAGACTAGCATTCAATAGACAAGCATTCAATAGACTAGCATTCAATAGACTACCATTCAATAGACAAGCATTCAATAGACAAGCATTCAATAGACTAGCATTCAATAGACTAGCATTCAATAGACAAGCATTCAATAGACTACCATTCAATAGACTAGCATTCAATAGACAAGCATTCAATAGACAAGCATTCAATAGACTAGCATTCAATAGACTACCACTCAATAGACAAGCATTCAATAGACTAGCATTCAATAGAATAGCATTCAATAGACAAGCATTCAATAGACAAGCATTCAATAGAATAGCATTCAATAGACTAGCATTCAATAGACTAGCATTCAATAGACAAGCATTCAATAGAATAGCATTCAATAGAATAGCATTCAATAGACAATCATTCAATAGACTAGCATTCAATAGACTAGCATTCAATAGACTACCATTCAATAGACTACCATTCAATAGACAAGCATTCAATAGACTAGCATTCAATAGAATAGCATTCAATAGACTAGCATTCAATAGAATAGCATTCAATAGAATAGCATTCAATAGACAATCATTCAATAGACTACCACTCAATAGACAAGCATTCAATAGACAAGCATTCAATAGACAAGCATTCAATAGACTAGCATTCAATAGACTACCATTCAATAGACAAGCATTCAATAGACTAGCATTCAATAGAATAGCATTCAATAGACAAGCATTCAATAGACAAGCATTCAATAGAATAGCATTCAATAGACTAGCATTCAATAGACTAGCATTCAATAGACAAGCATTCAATAGACAAGCATTCAATAGACAAGCATTCAATAGAATAGCATTCAATAGACTAGCATTCAATAGACTAGCATTCAATAGACTACCATTCAATAGACTAGCATTCAATAGACTACCATTCAATAGACTAGCATTCAATAGACAAGCATTCAATAGACAAGCATTCAATAGACTAGCATTCAATAGACTACCATTCAATAGACAAGCATTCAATAGACTAGCATTCAATAGAATAGCATTCAATAGACAAGCATTCAATAGACTAGCATTCAATAGACTACCATTCAATAGACAAGCATTCAATAGACTAGCATTCAATAGAATAGCATTCAATAGACAAGCATTCAATAGACAAGCATTCAATAGAATAGCATTCAATAGACTAGCATTCAATAGACTAGCATTCAATAGACTACCATTCAATAGACTAGCATTCAATAGACTACCATTCAATAGACTAGCATTCAATAGACAAGCATTCAATAGACTACCATTCAATAGACTACCATTCAATAGACTAGCATTCAATAGACTACCATTCAATAGACTAGCATTCAATAGACTACCATTCAATAGACAAGCATTCAATAGACTAGCATTCAATAGAATAGCATTCAATAGACTAGCATTCAATAGAATAGCATTCAATAGAATAGCATTCAATAGACAATCATTCAATAGACTACCACTCAATAGAAAAGCATTCAATAGACAAGCATTCAATAGACTACCACTCAATAGACAAGCATTCAATAGAATAGCATTCAATAGACAATCATTCAATAGACTACCACTCAATAGACAAGCATTCAATAGAATAGCATTCAATAGACTACCACTCAATAGACAAGCATTCAATAGAATAGCATTCAATAGAATAGCATTCAATAGACTAGCATTCAATAGAATAGCATTCAATAGACTAGCATTCAATAGAATAGCATTCAATAGAATAGCATTCAATAGACAATCATTCAATAGACTACCACTCAATAGACAAGCATTCAATAGACAAGCATTCAATAGACTACCACTCAATAGACAAGCATTCAATAGAATAGCATTCAATAGACAATCATTCAATAGACTACCACTCAATAGACAAGCATTCAATAGAATAGCATTCAATAGACTACCATTCAATAGACAAGCATTCAATAGACTAGCATTCAATAGACTAGCATTCAATAGACTAGCATTCAATAGACTAGCATTCAATAGACAAGCATTCAATAGACTAGCATTCAATAGACTACCATTCAATAGACAATCATTCAATAGACTACCACTCAATAGACAAGCATTCAATAGAATAGCATTCAATAGACTAGCATTCAATAGACAATCATTCAATAGACTACCACTCAATAGACTAGCATTCAATAGAATAGCATTCAATAGACTAGCATTCAATAGAATAGCATTCAATAGAATAGCATTCAATAGACAATCATTCAATAGACTACCACTCAATAGACAAGCATTCAATAGACAAGCATTCAATAGACAAGCATTCAATAGACAAGCATTCAATAGACTACCACTCAATAGACAAGCATTCAATAGACAAGCATTCAATAGACTACCATTCAATAGACTACCATTCAATAGACTAGCATTCAATAGACTAGCATTCAATAGACTAACATTCAATAGACTAGCATTCAATAGACAAGCATTCAATAGACTAGCATTCAATAGACTAGCATTCAATAGACTACCACTCAATAGACTAGCATTCAATAGACTAGCATTCAATAGACTAGCATTCAATAGACTAGCATTCAATAGACTAGCATTCAATAGACTACCACTCAATAGACAAGCATTTAATAGACAATCATTCAATAGACTAGCATTCAATAGACTAGCATTCAATAGAGAAGCATTCAATAGACTACCATTCAATAGACTAGCATTCAATAGACTAGCATTCAATAGACTAACATTCAATAGACTAGCATTCGATAGACAAGCATTCAATAGACTAGCATTCAATAGACTAGCATTCAATAGACAAGCATTCAATAGACTACCATTCAATAGACTAGCATTCAATAGACTAGCATTCAATAGACAAGCATTCAATAGACTAGCATTCAATAGACTAGCATTCAATAGACAAGTATTCAATAGACTACCATTCAATAGACTACCATTCAATAGACAAGCATTCAATAGACTAGCATTCAATAGACTACCATTCAATAGACAAGCATTCAATAGACTAGCATTCAATAGACAAGCATTCAATAGACTAGCATTCAATAGACTAGCATTCAATAGACAAGCATTCAATAGACTACCATTCAATAGACTACCATTCAATAGACAAGCATTCAATAGACTAGCATTCAATAGACTACCATTCAATAGACTAACATTCAATAGACTAGCATTCAATAGACAAGCATTCAATAGACTAGCATTCAATAGACTAGCATTCAATAGACAAGCATTCAATAGACTACCATTCAATAGACTAGCATTCAATAGACTAGCATTCAATAGACAAGCATTCAATAGACTAGCATTCAATAGACTAGCATTCAATAGACTACCATTCAATAGACAAGCATTCAATAGAATAGCATTCAATAGACAAGCATTCAATAGACTACCATTCAATAGACTACCATTCAATAGACAAGCATTCAATAGACTAGCATTCAATAGACAATCATTCAATAGACTACCATTCAATAGACTACCATTCAATAGACAAGCATTCAATAGACTACCATTCAATAGACAAGCATTCAATAGACTACCATTCAATAGACAAGCATTCAATAGACAAGCATTCAATAGACTAGCATTCAATAGACTAGCATTCAATAGACAAGCATTCAATAGACTACCATTCAATAGACTACCATTCAATAGACAAGCATTCAATAGACAAGCATTCAATAGACTAGCATTCAATAGACTAGCATTCAATAGACAAGCATTCAATAGACTACCATTCAATAGACTACCATTCAATAGACTAGCATTCAATAGACAAGCATTCAATAGACTACCATTCAATAGACTAGCATTCAATAGACAAGCATTCAATAGACTACCATTCAATAGACTAGCATTCAATAGACTACCATTCAATAGACTAGCATTCAATAGACTAGCATTCAATAGACAAGCATTCAATAGACTACCACTCAATAGACAAGCATTCAATAGACTACCATTCAATAGACTACCATTCAATAGACAAGCATTCAATAGACTACCATTCAATAGACTAGCATTCAATAGACTACCATTCAATAGACTACCATTCAATAGACAAGCATTCAATAGACTACCACTCAATAGACAAGCATTCAATAGACTACCATTCAATAGACTAGCATTCAATAGACAAGCATTCAATAGACAAGCATTCAATAGACTAGCATTCAATAGACTAGCATTCAATAGACAAGCATTCAATAGACTAGCATTCAATAGACTAGCATTCAATAGACAAGCATTCAATAGACTACCATTCAATAGACTACCATTCAATAGACAAGCATTCAATAGACTACCATTCAATAGACTACCATTCAATAGACAAGCATTCAATAGACTACCATTCAATAGACTACCATTCAATAGACAAGCATTCAATAGACTACCATTCAATAGACTAGCATTCAATAGACTAGCATTCAATAGACAAGCATTCAATAGACAAGCATTCAATAGACTAGCATTCAATAGACAAGCATTCAATAGACAAGCATTCAATAGACTACCATTCAATAGACTAGCATTCAATAGACTACCATTCAATAGACTACCATTCAATAGACAAGCATTCAATAGACTACCATTCAATAGACTAGCATTCAATAGACTAGCATTCAATAGACAAGCATTCAATAGACTACCACTCAATAGACAAGCATTCAATAGACTACCATTCAATAGACTACCATTCAATAGACAAGCATTCAATAGACTACCATTCAATAGACTACCATTCAATAGACTACCATTCAATAGACAAGCATTCAATAGAATAGCATTCACTAGACAAGCATTCAATAGACTAGCATTCAATAGACAAGCATTCAATAGACTACCACTCAATAGACAAGCATTCAATAGACTACCATTCAATAGACAATCATTCAATAGACAAGCATTCAATAGACTACCATTCAATAGACTACCATTCAATAGACTACCATTCAATAGACAAGCATTCAATAGAATAGCATTCACTAGACAAGCATTCAATAGACTAGCATTCAATAGACAAGCATTCAATAGACTACCACTCAATAGACAAGCATTCAATAGACTACCATTCAATAGACAATCATTCAATAGACAAGCATTCAATAGACTACCATTCAATAGACAATCATTCAATAGACAAGCATTCAATAGACTAGCATTCAATAGACAATCATTCAATAGACTACCATTCAATAGACTACCATTCAATAGACAAGCATTCAATAGACTACCATTCAATAGACTACCATTCAATAGACTACCATTCAATAGACAAGCATTCAATAGACTACCATTCAATAGACTACCATTCAATAGACAAGCATTCAATAGACTACCATTCAATAGACTAGCATTCAATAGACTACCATTCAATAGACTACCATTCAATAGACAAGCATTCAATAGACTACCACTCAATAGACAAGCATTCAATAGACTACCATTCAATAGACTAGCATTCAATAGACAAGCATTCAATAGACAAGCATTCAATAGACTAGCATTCAATAGACTAGCATTCAATAGACAAGCATTCAATAGACTAGCATTCAATAGACTAGCATTCAATAGACAAGCATTCAATAGACTACCATTCAATAGACTACCATTCAATAGACAAGCATTCAATAGACTACCATTCAATAGACTACCATTCAATAGACAAGCATTCAATAGACTACCATTCAATAGACTACCATTCAATAGACAAGCATTCAATAGACTACCATTCAATAGACTAGCATTCAATAGACTAGCATTCAATAGACAAGCATTCAATAGACAAGCATTCAATAGACTAGCATTCAATAGAGAAGCATTCAATAGACTAGCATTCAATAGACTACCATTCAATAGACTAGCATTCAATAGACTACCATTCAATAGACTACCATTCAATAGACAAGCATTCAATAGACTACCATTCAATAGACTAGCATTCAATAGACTACCATTCAATAGACTACCATTCAATAGACTAGCATTCAATAGAATAGCATTCAATAGACAAGCATTCAATAGACTAGCATTCAATAGAATAGCATTCAATAGACAAGCATTCAATAGACTAGCATTCAATAGACAAGCATTCAATAGACTACCACTCAATAGACAAGCATTCAATAGACTACCATTCAATAGACAAGCATTCAATAGACAAGCATTCAATAGACAAGCATTCAATAGACAAGCATTCAATAGACTACCATTCAATAGACAAGCATTCAATAGACTACCATTCAATAGACTAGCATTCAATAGACTAGCATTCAATAGACAAGCATTCAATAGACTACCATTCAATAGACAAGCATTCAATAGACTACCATTCAATAGACTAGCATTCAATAGAATAGCATTCAATAGACAAGCATTCAATAGACTAGCATTCAATAGAATAGCATTCAATAGACAAGCATTCAATAGACTAGCATTCAATAGACAAGCATTCAATAGACTACCACTCAATAGACAAGCATTCAATAGACTACCATTCAATAGACAAGCATTCAATAGACAAGCATTCAATAGACAAGCATTCAATAGACAAGCATTCAATAGACTACCATTCAATAGACAAGCATTCAATAGACTACCATTCAATAGACTAGCATTCAATAGAATAGCATTCAATAGACAAGCATTCAATAGACTAGCATTCAATAGACTAGCATTCAATAGACTACCACTCAATAGACAAGCATTCAATAGACTACCATTCAATAGACTAGCATTCAATAGACTAGCATTCAATAGACAAGCATTCAATAGACTAGCATTCAATAGAATAGCATTCAATAGACAAGCATTCAATAGACTAGCATTCAATAGACAAGCATTCAATAGACTACCACTCAATAGACAAGCATTCAATAGACTACCATTCAATAGACAAGCATTCAATAGACAAGCATTCAATAGACAAGCATTCAATAGACAAGCATTCAATAGACTACCATTCAATAGACAAGCATTCAATAGACTACCATTCAATAGACTAGCATTCAATAGAATAGCATTCAATAGACAAGCATTCAATAGACTAGCATTCAATAGACTAGCATTCAATAGACTACCACTCAATAGACAAGCATTCAATAGACTACCATTCAATAGACTACCATTCAATAGACTAGCATTCAATAGACTAGCATTCAATAGACTACCACTCAATAGACAAGCATTCAATAGACTACCATTCAATAGACTAGCATTCAATAGACTACCATTCAATAGACTACCATTCAATAGACTACCATTCAATAGACTACCATTCAATAGACAAGCATTCAATAGACTACCATTCAATAGACAAGCATTCAATAGACTACCACTCAATAGACAAGCATTCAATAGACAAGCATTCAATAGACTACCACTCAATAGACAAGCATTCAATAGACTACCATTCAATAGACTAGCATTCAATAGACTAGCATTCAATAGACAAGCATTCAATAGACTAGCATTCAATAGACTACCATTCAATAGACAAGCATTCAATAGACTACCATTCAATAGACAAGCATTCAATAGACTACCACTCAATAGACAAGCATTCAATAGACTAGCATTCAATAGACAAACACTCAATAGACTAGCATTCAATAGACAAGCATCCAATAGACTACCATTCAATAGACTAGCATTCAATAGACTAGCATTCAATAGACAAGCATTCAATAGACTAGCATTCAATAGACAAGCATTCAATAGACTAGCATTCAATAGACTAGCATTCAATAGACAAGCATTCAATAGACTACCACTCAATAGACAAGCATTCAATAGACTACCATTCAATAGACTACCATTCAATAGACAAGCATTCAATAGACTAGCATTCAATAGACGAGCATTCAATAGACTAGCATTCAATAGACTAGCATTCAATAGACTAGCATTCAATAGACAAGCATTCAATAGACTACCATTCAATAGACTACCATTCAATAGACTACCATTCAATAGACAAGCATTCAATAGACTACCATTCAATAGACAAGCATTCAATAGACTAGCATTCAATAGACTAGCATTCAATAGACAAGCATTCAATAGACTAGCATTCAATAGACTACCATTCAATAGACAAGCATTCAATAGACTACCATTCAATAGACAAGCATTCAATAGACTACCATTCAATAGACTAGCATTCAATAGACTAGCATTCAATAGACAAGCATTCAATTGACTAGCATTCAATAGACTAGCATTCAATAGACAAGCATTCAATAGACTAGCATTCAATAGACAAGCATTCAATAGACTACCACTCAATAGACAAGCATTCAATAGACTACCATTCAATAGACTAGCATTCAATAGACTAGCATTCAATAGACTAGCATTCAATAGACAAGCATTCAATAGACTAGCATTCAATAGACTACCATTCAATAGACAAGCATTCAATAGACTACCATTCAATAGACAAGCATTCAATAGACTAGCATTCAATAGACTAGCATTCAATAGACAAGCATTCAATAGACTAGCATTCAATAGACTACCATTCAATAGACAAGCATTCAATAGACTACCATTCAATAGACTAGCATTCAATAGACTACCATTCAATAGACTACCATTCAATAGACAAGCATTCAATAGACAAGCATTCAATAGACTACCATTCAATAGACTAGCATTCAATAGAATAGCATTCAATAGACAAGCATTCAATAGACTAGCATTCAATAGACTAGCATTCAATAGACAAGCATTCAATAGACTACCACTCAATAGACTACCATTCAATAGACTACCATTCAATAGACTAGCATTCAATAGACAAGCATTCAATAGACAAGCATTCAATAGACTACCACTCAATAGACAAGCATTCAATAGACTACCATTCAATAGACTACCATTCAATAGACTACCATTCAATAGACTAGCATTCAATAGACTACCATTCAATAGACTACCATTCAATAGACTAGCATTCAATAGACTAGCATTCAATAGACAAGCATTCAATAGACTACCATTCAATAGGCAAGCATTCAATAGGCTAGCATTCAATAGACAAGCATTCAATAGACTACCATTCAATAGACTACCATTCAATAGACTAGCATTCAATAGACAAGCATTCAATAGACTAACATTCAATAGACTAGCATTCAATAGACTAACATTCAATAGACTAGCATTCAATAGACAAGCATTCAATAGACTAGCATTCAATAGACTAGCATTCAATAGACTACCATTCAATAGACTAGCATTCAATAGACTAGCATTCAATAGACTAACATTCAATAGACTAGCATTCAATAGACTAACATTCAATAGACTAGCATTCAATAGACAAGCATTCAATAGACAAGCATTCAATAGACAAGCATTCAATAGACTACCATTCAATAGACTAGCATTCAATAGAATAGCATTCAATAGACAAGCATTCAATAGACTAGCATTCAATAGACTACCATTCAATAGACTAGCATTCAATAGACTAGCATTCAATAGACAAGCATTCAATAGACAATCATTCAATAGACTACCATTCAATAGACAAGCATTCAATAGACTAGCATTCAATAGACAAGCATTCAATAGACTACCACTCAATAGACAAGCATTCAATAGACTACCATTCAATAGACTAGCATTCAATAGACTAGCATTCAATAGACAAGCATTCAATAGACTACCATTCAATAGACTAGCATTCAATAGACTAGCATTCAATAGACTAACATTGAATAGACTAGCATTCAATAGACTAACATTCAATAGACTAGCATTCAATAGACAAGCATTCAATAGACAAGCATTCAATAGACAAGCATTCAATAGACTACCATTCAATAGACTAGCATTCAATAGAATAGCATTCAATAGACAAGCATTCAATAGACTAGCATTCAATAGACTACCATTCAATAGACTAGCATTCAATAGACTAGCATTCAATAGTCTAGCATTCAATAGACTAGCATTCAATAGACAAGCATTCAATAGACTACCATTCAATAGACTAGCATTCAATAGACTAGCATTCAATAGACTAGCATTCAATAGACAATCATTCAATAGACAAGCATTCAATAGACTAGCATTCAATAGACTACCATTCAATAGACTAGCATTCAATAGACTAGCATTCAATAGACTAGCATTCAATAGACTAGCATTCAATAGACAAGCATTCAATAGACTAGCATTCAATAGACAAGCATTCAATAGACTAGCATTCAATAGACTAGCATTCAATAGACTACCATTCAATAGACAAGCATTCAATAGACTACCATTCAATAGACAAGCATTCAATAGACTACCATTCAATAGACAAGCATTCAATAGACTACCACTCAATAGACAAGCATTCAATAGACAAGCATTCAATAGACAAGCATTCAATAGACTAGCATTCAATAGACTAGCATTCAATAGACTAGCATTCAATAGACTAGCATTCAATAGACTAGCATTCAATAGACTAGCATTCAATAGACTAGCATTCAATAGACTACCATTCAATAGACAAGCATTCAATAGACAAGCATTCAATAGACTAGCATTCAATAGACTAGCATTCAATAGACTACCATTCAATAGACTAGCATTCAATAGACTAGCATTCAATAGACTACCATTCAATAGACTAGCATTCAATAGAATAGCATTCAATAGACAAGCATTCAATAGACAAGCATTCAATAGACTAGCATTCAATAGACTAGCATTCAATAGACAAGCATTCAATAGACTACCATTCAATAGACAAGCATTCAATAGACTACCATTCAATAGACTAGCATTCAATAGACAAGCATTCAATAGACAAGCATTCAATAGACTACCACTCAATAGACAAGCATTCAATAGACAAGCATTCAATAGACAAGCATTCAATAGACTAGCATTCAATAGACTAGCATTCAATAGACTAGCATTCAATAGACTAGCATTCAATAGACTAGCATTCAATAGACTAGCATTCAATAGACTAGCATTCAATAGACTAGCATTCAATAGACTAGCATTCAATAGACTAGCATTCAATAGACAAGCATTCAATAGACAAGCATTCAATAGACTAGCATTCAATAGACTACCATTCAATAGACTAGCATTCAATAGACTAGCATTCAATAGACTAGCATTCAATAGACTAGCATTCAATAGACAAGCATTCAATAGACAAGCATTCAATAGACTAGCATTCAATAGACAAGCATTCAATAGACAATCATTCAATAGACTACCACTCAATAGACTAGCATTCAATAGACTAGCATTCAATAGACAATCATTCAATAGACAAGCATTCAATAGACAATCATTCAATAGACTACCATTCAATAGACAAGCATTCAATAGACTAGCATTCAATAGACTACCACTCAATAGAATAGCATTCAATAGACAAGCATTCAATAGACTAGCATTCAATAGACAAGCATTCAATAGACTAGCATTCAATAGACTAGCATTCAATAGACAATCATTCAATAGACAATCATTCAATAGACTACCACTCAATAGAATAGCATTCAATAGACAAGCATTCAATAGACTAGCATTCAATAGACAAGCATTCAATAGACAATCATTCAATAGACTACCGCTCAATAGACTAGCATTCAATAGACAAGCATTCAATAGACTAGCATTCAATAGACAAGCATTCAATAGACAATCATTCAATAGACTACCATTCAATAGACAAGCATTCAATAGATTAGCATTCAATAGACTACCACTCAATAGAATAGCATTCAATAGACAAGCATTCAATAGACTAGCATTCAATAGACAAGCATTCAATAGACTAGCATTCAATAGACTAGCATTCAATAGACTAGCATTCAATAGACTAGCATTCAATAGACTAGCATTCAATAGACTAGCATTCAATAGACTACCATTCAATAGACAAGCATTCAATAGACTACCATTCAATAGACTACCATTCAATAGACTAGCATTCAATAGACTACCACTCAATAGACTACCATTCAATAGACATGCATTCAATAGACTAGCATTCAATAGACAAGCATTCAATAGACTAGCATTCAATAGAATAGCATTCAATAGAATAGCATTCAATAGACAATCATTCAATAGACTAGCATTCAATAGACTACCATTCAATAGACAAGCATTCAATAGACAAGCATTCAATAGACTAGCATTCAATAGACTAGCATTCAATAGACAAGCATTCAATAGACAAGCATTCAATAGACAAGCATTCAATAGACAAGCATTCAATAGACTAGCATTCAATAGACTAGCATTCAATAGACAAGCATTCAATAGACAAGCATTCAATAGACTAGCATTCAATAGACTAGCATTCAATAGACAAGCATTCAATAGACAATCATTCAATAGACAAGCATTCAATAGACTACCATTCAATAGACTACCATTCAATAGACAAGCATTCAATAGACTACCATTCAATAGACTACCATTCAATAGACTAGCATTCAATAGACTACCACTCAATAGACTACCATTCAATAGACATGCATTCAATAGACTAGCATTCAATAGACAAGCATTCAATAGACTAGCATTCAATAGAATAGCATTCAATAGAATAGCATTCAATAGACAATCATTCAATAGACTAGCATTCAATAGACTACCATTCAATAGACAAGCATTCAATAGACTAGCATTCAATAGACTAGCATTCAATAGACAAGCATTCAATAGACAAGCATTCAATAGACAAGCATTCAATAGACAATCATTCAATAGACTACCATTCAATAGACTACCATTCAATAGACAAGCATTCAATAGACAAGCATTCAATAGACAAGCATTCAATAGACAAGCATTCAATAGACAATCATTCAATAGACTACCATTCAATAGACTAGCATTCAATAGACTAGCATTCAATAGACAAGCATTCAATAGACTACCATTCAATAGACAAGCATTCAATAGACTAGCATTCAATAGACTACCACTCAATAGAATAGCATTCAATAGACAAGCATTCAATAGACTAGCATTCAATAGACTAGCATTCAATAGACTAGCATTCAATAGACTACCACTCAATAGAAAAGCATTCAATAGACAATCATTCAATAGACTAGCATTCAATAGACTAGCATTCAATAGACTACCATTCAATAGACAAGCATTCAATAGACTACCACTCAATAGACTAGCATTCAATAGACTAGCATTCAATAGACTACCATTCAATAGACAAGCATTCAATAGACTAGCATTCAATAGACTACCACTCAATAGAATAGCATTCAATAGACAAGCATGCAATAGACTAGCATTCAATAGACTACCACTCAATAGACTAGCATTCAATAGACTAGCATTCAATAGACAAGCATTCAATAGACTAGCATTCAATAGACTAGCATTCAATAGACAAGCATTCAATAGACTAGCATTCAATAGACAAGCATTCAATAGACAAGCATTCAATAGACAAGCATTCAATAGACAATCATTCAATAGACAAGCATTCAATAGACTAGCATTCAATAGACAAGCATTCAATAGACAAGCATTCAATAGACTAGCATTCAATAGACTAGCATTCAATAGACAAGCATTCAATAGACTAGCATTCAATAGACTACCACTCAATAGAATAGCATTCAATAGACAAGCATTCAATAGACAAGCATTCAATAGACAAGCATTCAATAGACTAGCATTCAATAGACAAGCATTCAATAGACTAGCATTCAATAGACAAGCATTCAATAGACAAGCATTCAATAGACAAGCATTCAATAGACAAGCATTCAATAGACAAGCATTCAATAGACAAGCATTCAATAGACTAGCATTCAATAGACAAGCATTCAATAGACAAGCATTCAATAGACTACCACTCAATAGACAAGCATTCAATAGACTACCACTCAATAGACTAGCATTCAATAGACTACCACTCAATAGACTAGCATTCAATAGACTACCACTCAATAGACTAGCATTCAATAGACTACCATTCAATAGACAAGCATTCAATAGACTAGCATTCAATAGACTACCACTCAATAGAATAGCATTCAATAGACAAGCATTCAATAGACTACCATTCAATAGACTAGCATTCAATAGACTACCACTCAATAGACAAGCATTCAATAGACTACCACTCAATAGACTAGCATTCAATAGACTACCATTCAATAGACAAGCATTCAATAGACTAGCATTCAATAGACTACCACTCAATAGAATAGCATTCAATAGACTACCACTCAATAGAATAGCATTCAATAGACTAGCATTCAATAGACTACCACTCAATAGAATAGCATTCAATAGACTACCACTCAATAGACTAGCATTCAATAGACTAGCATTCAATAGACTACCACTCAATAGAATAGCATTCAATAGACTACCATTCAATAGACAATCACTCAATAGACTAGCATTCAATAGACTACCATTCAATAGACAATCACTCAATAGACTAGCATTCAATAGACAAGCATTCAATAGACTACCATTCAATAGACTAGCATTCAATAGACAATCACTCAATAGACTAGCATTCAATAGACAAGCATTCAATAGACAATCACTCAATAGACTAGCATTCAAAAGACAAGCATTCAATAGACTAGCATTCAATAGACTAGCATTCAATAGACAAGCATTCAATAGACTAGCATTCAATAGACAAGCATTCAATAGACTAGCATTCAATAGACTAGCATTCAATAGACAAGCATTCAATAGACTAGCATTCAATAGACTAGCATTCAATAGACAAGCATTCAATAGACTAGCATTCAATAGACAAGCATTCAATAGACAAGCATTCAATAGACTAGCATTCAATAGACTAGCATTCAATAGACTAGCATTCAATAGAATAGCATTCAATAGACAAGCATTCAATAGACTAGCATTCAATAGACAAGCATTCAATAGACTAGCATTCAATAGACAAGCATTCAATAGACTAGCATTCAATAGACAAGCATTCAATAGACTACCACTCAATAGACTAGCATTCAATAGACAAGCATTCAATAGACAATCATTCAATAGACTAGCATTCAATAGACAAGCATTCAATAGACAAGCATTCAATAGACAAGCATTCAATAGACTACCATTCAATAGACTACCATTCAATAGACTAGCATTCAATAGACTAGCATTCAATAGACTACCACTCAATAGACTAGCATTCAATAGACTAGCATTCAATAGACTACATTCAATAGACTAGCATTCAATAGACTACCATTCAATAGACAAGCATTCAATAGACAAGCATTCAATAGACTACCATTCAATAGACAATCATTCAATAGACTAGCATTCAATAGACAATCATTCAATAGACTAGCATTCAATAGACAATCATTCAATAGACAAGCATTCAATAGACAAGCATTCAATAGACAAGCATTCAATAGACTACCATTCAATAGACAATCATTCAATAGACTAGCATTCAATAGACAATCATTCAATAGACAATCATTCAATAGACTAGCATTCAATAGACTAGCATTCAATAGACAATCATTCAATAGACAATCATTCAATAGACAATCATTTAATAGACAAGCATTCAATAGACAAGCATTCAATAGACTACCATTCAATAGACAATCATTCAATAGACTAGCATTCAATAGACAATCATTCAATAGACAATCATTCAATAGACTAGCATTCAATAGACTAGCATTCAATAGACAATCATTCAATAGACAATCATTCAATAGACAATCATTCAATAGACTAGCATTCAATAGACTAGGATTCAATAGACTAGCATTCAATAGACTAGCATTCAATAGACAATCATTCAATAGACAATCATTCAATAGACTACCATTCAATAGACTAGCATTCAATAGACTAGCATTCTATAGACAAGCATTCAATAGACTACCATTCAATAGACTAGCATTCAATAGACTAGCATTCAATAGACTAGCATTCAATAGACTAGCATTCAATAGACTAGCATTCAATAGACTAGCATTCAATAGACAAGCATTCAATAGACTACCATTCAATAGACAAGCATTCAATAGACAATCACTCAATAGACAAGCATTCAATAGACAAGCATTCAATAGACTACCATTCAATAGACTAGCATTCAATAGACTAGCATTCAATAGACTAGCATTCAATAGACTAGCATTCAATAGACTACCATTCAATAGACTAGCATTCAATAGACAATCATTCAATAGACTACCATTCAATAGACAAGCATTCAATAGACAAGCATTCAATAGACAATCATTCAATAGACAAGCATTCAATAGACTAGCATTCAATAGACTAGCATTCAATAGACAAGCATTCAATAGACTAGCATTCAATAGACTACCATTCAATAGACAAGCATTCAATAGACAATCATTCAATAGACTACCATTCAATAGACAAGCATTCAATAGACAAGCATTCAATAGACAATCATTCAATAGACAAGCATTCAATAGACTAGCATTCAATAGACAAGCATTCAATAGACAAGCATTCAATAGACTAGCATTCAATAGACAATCATTCAATAGACTAGCATTCAATAGACAAGCATTCAATAGACTAGCATTCAATAGACTACCATTCAATAGACAAGCATTCAATAGACTAGCATTCAATAGACAAGCATTCAATAGACTAGCATTCAATAGACAAGCATTCAATAGACTAGCATTCAATAGACTACCATTCAATAGACTACCATTCAATAGACAAGCATTCAATAGACAAGCATTCAATAGACTAGCATTCAATAGACTACCATTCAATAGACAATCATTCAATAGACTAGCATTCAATAGACTAGCATTCAATAGACAAGCATTCAATAGACTAGCATTCAATAGACAAGCATTCAATAGACTAGCATTCAATAGACTACCATTCAATAGACTACCATTCAATAGACAAGCATTCAATAGACAAGCATTCAATAGACTAGCATTCAATAGACTAGCATTCAATAGATTACCATTCAATAGACTAGCATTCAATAGACAATCATTCAATAGACTACCATTCAATAGACAAGCATTCAATAGACAAGCATTCAATAGACAATCATTCAATAGACAAGCATTCAATAGACTAGCATTCAATAGACTAGCATTCAATAGACTAGCATTCAATAGACTAGCATTCAATAGACTACCATTCAATAGACTAGCATTCAATAGACAATCATTCAATAGACTACCATTCAATAGACAAGCATTCAATAGACAAGCATTCAATAGACTACCATTCAATAGACAAGCATTCAATAGACAAGCATTCAATAGACTACCATTCAATAGACAAGCATTCAATAGACAAGCATTCAATAGACAATCATTCAATAGACAAGCATTCAATAGACTAGCATTCAATAGACTAGCATTCAATAGACAATCATTCAATAGACAAGCATTCAATAGACAAGCATTCAATAGACAAGCATTCAATAGACTAGCATTCAATAGACTACCATTCAATAGACTAGCATTCAATAGACTAGCATTCAATAGACTAGCATTCAATAGACTAGCATTCAATAGACAATCATTCAATAGACAAGCATTCAATAGA
Source organism: Pictodentalium vernedei (assembly GCA_031216915.1). Taxonomy (NCBI): domain Eukaryota; kingdom Metazoa; phylum Mollusca; class Scaphopoda; order Dentaliida; family Dentaliidae; genus Pictodentalium; species Pictodentalium vernedei. The sequence goes on from CM062294.1 coordinate 573,132,051, forward strand.
CTACCATTCAATAGACAATCATTCAATAGACTAGCATTCAATAGACTACCATTCAATAGACTAGCATTCAATAGACTACCATTCAATAGACAAGCATTCAATAGACTAGCATTCAATAGACAAGCATTCAATAGATTACCATTCAATAGACAATCATTCAATAGACTAGCATTCAATAGACTACCATTCAATAGACTAGCATTCAATAGACTAGCATTCAATAGACTAGCATTCAATAGAGAAGCATTCAATAGACTAGCATTCAATAGACAATCATTCAATAGACTAGCATTCAATAGACAAGCATTCAATAGACTAGCATTCAATAGACTAGCATTCAATAGACAATCATTCAATAGACTAGCATTCAATAGACTAGCATTCAATAGACTAGCATTCAATAGACTACCATTCAATAGAGAAGCATTCAATAGACTACCATTCAATAGAGAAGCATTCAATAGACTAGCATTCAATAGACTAGCATTCAATAGACTACCATTCAATAGACTAGCATTCAATAGACAAGCATTCAATAGACTAGCATTCAATAGACTACCATTCAATAGAGAAGCATTCAATAGACTAGCATTCAATAGACTAGCATTCAATAGACTAGCATTCAAAAGACAAGCATTCAATAGACTACCATTCAATAGACTAGCATTCAATAGACTACCATTCAATAGACAAGCATTCAATAGACTACCATTCAATAGACAATCATTCAATAGACTAGCATTCAATAGACTACCATTCAATAGACTAGCATTCAATAGACTACCATTCAATAGACAATCATTCAATAGACTAGCATTCAATAGACTACCATTCAATAGACTAGCATTCAATAGACTACCATTCAATAGACAAGCATTCAATAGACTACCATTCAATAGACAAGCATTCAATAGACAAGCATTCAATAGACAAGCATTCAATAGACTAGCATTCAATAGACTACCATTCAATAGACTAGCATTCAATAGACTAGCATTCAATAGACTAGCATTCAATAGACTAGCATTCAATAGACAATCATTCAATAGACAACCATTCAATAGACTACCATTCAATAGACAATCATTTAATAGACTAGCATTCAATAGACTACCATTCAATAGACAATCATTCAATAGACTACCATTCAATAGACAATCATTCAATAGACTAGCATTCAATAGACTACCATTCAATAGACAAGCATTCAATAGACTAGCATTCAATAGACTACCATTCAATAGACTACCATTCAATAGACAAGCATTCAATAGACTAGCATTCAATAGACTACCATTCAATAGACAAGCATTCAATAGACAATCATTCAATAGACAATCATTCAATAGACAATCATTCAATAGACTACCATTCAATAGACTAGCATTCAATAGACTACCATTCAATAGACAAGCATTCAATGGACAAGCATTCAATAGACAACCATTCAATAGACTACCATTCAATAGACAAGCATTCAATAGACTAGCATTCAATAGACAATCATTCAATAGACTACCATTCAATAGACAAGCATTCAATAGACTAGCATTCAATAGACAATCATTCAATAGACAATCATTCAATAGACTACCATTCAATAGACTAGCATTCAATAGACTAGCATTCTATAGACAAGCATTCAATAGACAAGCATTCAATAGACAAGCATTCAATAGACAATCACTCAATAGACAAGCATTCAATAGACAAGCATTCAATAGACTACCATTCAATAGACTAGCATTCAATAGACTAGCATTCAATAGACTAGCATTCAATAGACTAGCATTCAATAGACTACCATTCAATAGACTAGCATTCAATAGACAATCATTCAATAGACTACCATTCAATAGACAAGCATTCAATAGACAAGCATTCAATAGACAATCATTCAATAGACAAGCATTCAATAGACTAGCATTCAATAGACTAGCATTCAATAGACAAGCATTCAATAGACTAGCATTCAATAGACTACCATTCAATAGACAAGCATTCAATAGACAATCATTCAATAGACTACCATTCAATAGACAAGCATTCAATAGACAAGCATTCAATAGACAATCATTCAATAGACAAGCATTCAATAGACTAGCATTCAATAGACAAGCATTCAATAGACAAGCATTCAATAGACTAGCATTCAATAGACAATCATTCAATAGACTAGCATTCAATAGACAAGCATTCAATAGACTAGCATTCAATAGACTACCATTCAATAGACAAGCATTCAATAGACTAGCATTCAATAGACAAGCATTCAATAGACTAGCATTCAATAGACAAGCATTCAATAGACTAGCATTCAATAGACTACCATTCAATAGACTACCATTCAATAGACAAGCATTCAATAGACAAGCATTCAATAGACTAGCATTCAATAGACTACCATTCAATAGACAATCATTCAATAGACTAGCATTCAATAGACTAGCATTCAATAGACAAGCATTCAATAGACTAGCATTCAATAGACAAGCATTCAATAGACTAGCATTCAATAGACTACCATTCAATAGACTACCATTCAATAGACAAGCATTCAATAGACAAGCATTCAATAGACTAGCATTCAATAGACTAGCATTCAATAGACTACCATTCAATAGACTAGCATTCAATAGACAATCATTCAATAGACTACCATTCAATAGACAAGCATTCAATAGACAAGCATTCAATAGACAATCATTCAATAGACAAGCATTCAATAGACTAGCATTCAATAGACTAGCATTCAATAGACTAGCATTCAATAGACTAGCATTCAATAGACTACCATTCAATAGACTAGCATTCAATAGACAATCATTCAATAGACTACCATTCAATAGACAAGCATTCAATAGACAAGCATTCAATAGACTACCATTCAATAGACAAGCATTCAATAGACAAGCATTCAATAGACTACCATTCAATAGACAAGCATTCAATAGACAAGCATTCAATAGACAATCATTCAATAGACAAGCATTCAATAGACTAGCATTCAATAGACTAGCATTCAATAGACAATCATTCAATAGACAAGCATTCAATAGACAAGCATTCAATAGACAAGCATTCAATAGACTAGCATTCAATAGACTACCATTCAATAGACTAGCATTCAATAGACTAGCATTCAATAGACTAGCATTCAATAGACTAGCATTCAATAGACAATCATTCAATAGACAAGCATTCAATAGACTACCATTCAATAGACAATCATTCAATAGACTAGCATTCAATAGACTACCATTCAATAGACTAGCATTCAATAGACTACCATTCAATAGACAAGCATTCAATAGACTAGCATTCAATAGACAAGCATTCAATAGATTACCATTCAATAGACAATCATTCAATAGACTAGCATTCAATAGACTACCATTCCATAGACTAGCATTCAATAGACTAGCATTCAATAGACTAGCATTCAATAGAGAAGCATTCAATAGACTAGCATTCAATAGACAATCATTCAATAGACTAGCATTCAATAGACAAGCATTCAATAGACTAGCATTCAATAGACTAGCATTCAATAGACAATCATTCAATAGACTAGCATTCAATAGACTAGCATTCAATAGACTAGCATTCAATAGACTACCATTCAATAGAGAAGCATTCAATAGACTACCATTCAATAGAGAAGCATTCAATAGACTAGCATTCAATAGACTAGCATTCAATAGACTACCATTCAATAGACTAGCATTCAATAGACAAGCATTCAATAGACTAGCATTCAATAGACTACCATTCAATAGAGAAGCATTCAATAGACTAGCATTCAATAGACTAGCATTCAATAGACTAGCATTCAATAGACAAGCATTCAATAGACTACCATTCAATAGACTAGCATTCAATAGACTACCATTCAATTGACAAGCATTCAATAGACTACCATTCAATAGACAATCATTCAATAGACTAGCATTCAATAGACTACCATTCAATAGACTAGCATTCAATAGACTACCATTCAATAGACAATCATTCAATAGACTAGCATTCAATAGACTACCATTCAATAGACTAGCATTCAATAGACTACCATTCAATAGACAAGCATTCAATAGACTACCATTCAATAGACAAGCATTCAATAGACAAGCATTCAATAGACAAGCATTCAATAGACTAGCATTCAATAGACTACCATTCAATAGACTAGCATTCAATAGACTAGCATTCAATAGACTAGCATTCAATAGACTAGCATTCAATAGACAATCATTCAATAGACAACCATTCAATAGACTACCATTCAATAGACAATCATTTAATAGACTAGCATTCAATAGACTACCATTCAATAGACAATCATTCAATAGACTACCATTCAATAGACAATCATTCAATAGACTAGCATTCAATAGACTACCATTCAATAGACAAGCATTCAATAGACTAGCATTCAATAGACTACCATTCAATAGACTACCATTCAATAGACAAGCATTCAATAGACTAGCATTCAATAGACTACCATTCAATAGACAAGCATTCAATAGACAATCATTCAATAGACAATCATTCAATAGACAATCATTCAATAGACTACCATTCAATAGACTAGCATTCAATAGACTAGCATTCAATAGACAAGCATTCAATAGACAAGCATTCAATAGACAACCATTCAATAGACTACCATTCAATAGACAAGCATTCAATAGACTAGCATTCAATAGACAATCATTCAATAGACTACCATTCAATAGACAAGCATTCAATAGACTAGCATTCAATAGACTAGCATTCAATAGACAATCATTCAATAGACTACCATTCAATAGACTACCATTCAATAGACAAGCATTCAATAGACTAGCATTCAATAGACAAGCATTCAATAGACTAGCATTCAATAGACAAGCATTCAATAGACTAGCATTCAATAGACAAGCATTCAATAGACAAGCATTCAATAGACTAGCATTCAATAGACTAGCATTCAATAGACAATCATTCAATAGACTACCATTCAATAGACAAGCATTCAATAGACTAGCATTCAATAGACAAGCATTCAATAGACTACCATTCAATAGACTAGCATTCAATAGACTAGCATTCAATAGACTAGCATTCAATAGACTAGCATTCAATAGACAATCATTCAATAGACTAGCATTCAATAGACTAGCATTCAATAGACTAGCATTCAATAGACTAGCATTCAATAGACTAGCATTCAATAGACAATCATTCAATAGACTAGCATTCAATAGACAAGCATTCAATAGACTAGCATTCAATAGACTAGCATTCAATAGACAATCATTCAATAGACTAGCATTCAATAGACTAGCATTCAATAGACTAGCATTCAATAGACTAGCATTCAATAGACAATCATTCAATAGACTAGCATTCAATAGACAAGCATTCAATAGACTAGCATTCAATAGACTAGCATTCAATAGACAATCATTCAATAGACTAGCATTCAATAGACTAGCATTCAATAGACTAGCATTCAATAGACAATCATTCAATAGACTAGCATTCAATAGACAAGCATTCAATAGACTACCATTCAATAGACAAGCATTCAATAGACAATCATTCAATATACAATCATTCAACAGACTAGCATTCAATAGACTAGCATTCAATAGACTACCATTCAATAGACAATCATTCAATAGACAAGCATTCAATAGACAAGCATTGAATAGACAATCATTCAATAGACAATCATTCAATAGACTACCATTCAATAGACTAGCATTCAATAGACTAGCATTCAATAGACTACCATTCAATAGACAATCATTCAATAGACAAGCATTCAATAGACAAGCATTCAATAGACAATCACTCAATAGACAAGCATTCAATAGACAAGCATTCAATAGACTAGCATTCAATAGACTAGCATTCAATAGACTAGCATTCAATAGACAAGCATTCAATAGACTACCATTCAATAGACAAGCATTCAATAGACTACCATTCAATAGACAATCATTCAATAGACAAGCATTCAATAGACAATCATTCAATAGACTACCATTCAATAGACTAGCATTCAATAGACTAGCATTCAATAGACTAGCATTCAATAGACTAGCATTCAATAGACAAGCATTCAATAGACAAGCATTCAATAGACAAGCATTCAATAGACAAGCATTCAATAGACAAGCATTCAATAGACTAGCATTCAATAGACAAGCATTCAATAGACTAGCATTCAATAGACAAGCATTCAATAGACAATCATTCAATAGTCAAGCATTCAATAGACAATCATTCAATAGACAAGCATTCAATAGACTACCATTCAATAGACAAGCATTCAATAGACAAGCACTCAATAGACAAGCATTCAATAGACAAGCATTCAATAGACTACCATTCAATAGACTACCATTCAATAGACAAGCATTCAATAGACTAGCATTCAATAGACTAGCATTCAATAGACTAGCATTCAATAGACTAGCATTCAATAGACTAGCATTCAATAGACAAGCATTCAATAGACAAGCATTCAATAGACAAGCATTCAATAGACAAGCATTCAATAGACAAGCATTCAATAGACTAGCATTCAATAGACAAGCATTCAATAGACTAGCATTCAATAGACAAGCATTCAATAGACAATCATTCAATAGACAAGCATTCAATAGACAACCATTCAATAGACAAGCATTCAATAGACTACCATTCAATAGACAAGCATTCAATAGACTAGCATTCAATAGACTACCATTCAATAGACTACCATTCAATAGACTAGCATTCAATAGACAAGCATTCAATAGACAATCATTCAATAGTCAAGCATTCAATAGACAATCATTCAATAGACAAGCATTCAATAGACTACCATTCAATAGACTACCATTCAATAGACTACCATTCAATAGACAAGCATTCAATAGACAAGCATTCAATAGACAAGCACTCAATAGACTACCATTCAATAGACAAGCATTCAATAGACTACCATTCAATAGACTAGCATTCAATAGACTACCATTCAATAGACAAGCATTCAATAGACTAGCATTCAATAGACTACCATTCAATAGACTACCATTCAATAGACAAGCATTCAATAGACTAGCATTCAATAGACAATCATTCAATAGACTACCATTCAATAGACAAGCATTCAATAGACTAGCATTCAATAGACAATCATTCAATAGACTACCATTCAATAGACAAGCATTCAATAGACTAGCATTCAATAGACTAGCATTCAATAGACAATCATTCAATAGACTACCATTCAATAGACTACCATTCAATAGACTACCATTCAATAGACAAGCATTCAATAGACAAGCATTCAATAGACAAGCATTCAATAGACTACCATTCAATAGACAAGCATTCAATAGACTACCATTCAATAGACTAGCATTCAATAGACTACCATTCAATAGACAAGCATTCAATAGACTAGCATTCAATAGACTACCATTCAATAGACTACCATTCAATAGACAAGCATTCAATAGACAAGCATTCAATAGACAAGCATTCAGTAGACAATCATTCAATAGACTACCATTCAATAGACTACCATTCAATAGACAAGCATTCAATAGACTAGCATTCAATAGACAATCATTCAATAGACTACCATTCAATAGACAAGCATTCAATAGACTAGCATTCAATAGACAATCATTCAATAGACTACCATTCAATAGACAAGCATTCAATAGACTAGCATTCAATAGACTAGCATTCAATAGACAATCATTCAATAGACTACCATTCAATAGACTACCATTCAATAGACTAGCATTCAATAGACAAGCATTCAATAGACAAGCATTCAATAGACAAGCATTCAATAGACTACCATTCAATAGACAAGCATTCAATAGACTACCATTCAATAGACTAGCATTCAATAGACTACCATTCAATAGACAAGCATTCAATAGACTAGCATTCAATAGACAATCATTCAATAGACTAGCATTCAATAGACTAGCATTCAATAGACAAGCATTCAATAGACAACCATTCAATAGACTACCATTCAATAGACAAGAATTCAATAGACAAGCATTCAGTAGACTAGCATTCAATAGACAATCATTCAATAGACTACCATTCAATAGACAAGCATTCAATAGACTAGCATTCAATAGACAATCATTCAATAGACTACCATTCAATAGACAAGCATTCAATAGACTAGCATTCAATAGACAATCATTCAATAGACTAGCATTCAATAGACTAGCATTCAATAGACAAGCATTCAATAGACAACCATTCAATAGACAAGCATTCAATAGACTAGCATTCAATAGACTAGCATTCAATAGACTAGCATTCAATAGACTACCATTCAATAGACTACCATTCAATAGACAAGCATTCAATAGACTAGCATTCAATAGACAAGCATTCAATAGACTAGCATTCAATAGACAAGCATTCAATAGACTAGCATTCAATAGACAAGCATTCAATAGACAAGCATTCAATAGACTAGCATTCAATAGACTAGCATTCAATAGACAATCATTCAATAGACTACCATTCAATAGACAAGCATTCAATAGACTAGCATTCAATAGACAAGCATTCAATAGACTACCATTCAATAGACTAGCATTCAATAGACTAGCATTCAATAGACTAGCATTCAATAGACTAGCATTCAACAGACAATCATTCAATAGACTAGCATTCAATAGACTAGCATTCAATAGACTAGCATTCAATAGACTAGCATTCAATAGACTAGCATTCAATAGACAATCATTCAATAGACTAGCATTCAATAGACAAGCATTCAATAGACTAGCATTCAATAGACTAGCATTCAATAGACAATCATTCAATAGACTAGCATTCAATAGACTAGCATTCAATAGACTAGCATTCAATAGACTAGCATTCAATAGACAATCATTCAATAGACTACCATTCAATAGACAAGCATTCAATAGACAATCATTCAATAGACTAGCATTCAATAGACAAGCATTCAATAGACTACCATTCAATAGACAAGCATTCAATAGACAAGCATTCAATAGACTACCATTCAATAGACTAGCATTCAATAGACAAGCATTCAATAGACAATCATTCAATAGACTAGCATTCAATAGACAAGCATTCAATAGACAATCATTCAATAGACTAGCATTCAATAGACAAGCATTCAATAGACAAGCATTCAATAGACAAGCATTCAATAGACAAGCATTCAATAGACAAGCATTCAATAGACAAGCATTCAATAGACTACCATTCAATAGACTAGCATTCAATAGACTACCATTCAATAGACTAGCATTCAATAGACAATCATTCAATAGACAAGCATTCAATAGACAATCATTCAATAGACAAGCATTCAATAGACAAGCATTCAATAGACTACCATTCAATAGACAAGCATTCAATAGACTAGCATTCAATAGACTAGCATTCAATAGACTACCATTCAATAGACTAGCACTCAATAGACAAGCATTCAATAGACAAGCATTCAATAGACTAGCATTCAATAGACTACCATTCAATAGACTAGCATTCAATAGACTAGCATTCAATAGACTAGCATTCAATAGACTACCATTCAATAGACTAGCATTCAATAGACAATCATTCAATAGACAAGCATTCAATAGACTACCATTCAATAGACTAGCATTCAATAGACTACCATTCAATAGACTAGCATTCAATAGACAATCATTCAATAGACAAGCATTCAATAGACAATCATTCAATAGACAAGCATTCAATAGACAAGCATTCAATAGACTACCATTCAATAGACAAGCATTCAATAGACTAGCATTCAATAGACTAGCATTCAATAGACTACCATTCAATAGACTAGCATTCAATAGACAATCATTCAATAGACAATCATTCAATAGACAAGCATTCAATAGACTACCATTCAATAGACAAGCATTCAATAGACTAGCATTCAATAGACTAGCATTCAATAGACTACCATTCAATAGACAAGCATTCAATAGACTAGCATTCAATAGACTAGCATTCAATAGACTACCATTCAATAGACAAGCATTCGATAGACAAGCATTCAATAGACTACCATTCAATAGACAAGCATTCAATAGACAAGCATTCAATAGACTACCATTCAATAGACAATCATTCAATAGACAAGCATTCAATAGACAAGCATTCAATAGACAAGCATTCAATAGACTACCATTCAATAGACAAGCATTCAATAGACTAGCATTCAATAGACTACCATTCAATAGACAAGCATTCAATAGACTAGCATTCAATAGACTAGCATTCAATAGACTACCATTCAATAGACAATCATTCAATAGACAAGCATTCAATAGACTACCATTCAATAGACAAGCATTCAATAGACTAGCATTCAATAGACTACCATTCAATAGACAAGCATTCAATAGACAAGCATTCAATAGACAAGCATTCAATAGACTACCATTCAATAGACAAGCATTCAATAGACTAGCATTCAATAGACTACCATTCAATAGACAAGCATTCAATAGACAAGCATTCAATAGACTAGCATTCAATAGACTAGCATTCAATAGACAAGCATTCAATAGACTAGCATTCAATAGACTTCCATTCAATAGACAAGCATTCAATAGACTAGCATTCAATAGACTAGCATTCAATAGACTACCATTCAATAGACAATCATTCAATGGACAAGCATTCAATAGACTACCATTCAATAGACAAGCATTCAATAGACCAGCATTCAATAGACTAGCATTCAATAGACTACCATTCAATAGACAAGCATTCAATAGACTAGCATTCAATAGACTACCATTCAATAGACAAGCATTCAATAGACTAGCATTCAATAGACTAGCATTCAATAGACTACCATTCAATAGACAATCATTCAATAGACAAGCATTCAATAGACTACCATTCAATAGACAAGCATTCAATAGACTAGCATTCAATAGACAAGCATTCAATAGACTAGCATTCAATAGACTACCATTCAATAGACTACCATTCAATAGACAAGCATTCAATAGACAAGCATTCAATAGACTACCATTCAATAGACAAGCATTCAATAGACTAGCATTCAATCGACTAGCATTCAATAGACTACCATTCAATAGACTAGCATTCAATAGACTACCATTCAATAGACTAGCATTCAATAGACTAGCATTCAATAGACAATCATTCAATAGACAAGCATTCAATAGACAATCATTCAATAGACAAGCATTCAATAGACAAGCATTCAATAGACTACCATTCAATAGACTAGCATTCAATAGACTAGCATTCAATAGACTAGCATTCAATAGACTACCATTCAATAGACTAGCATTCAATAGACTAGCATTCAATAGACTAGCATTCAATAGACAAGCATTCAATAGACAATCATTCAATAGACAAGCATTCAATAGACAAGCATTCAATAGACAAGCATTCAATAGACTACCATTCAATAGACAAGCATTCAATAGACTAGCATTCAATAGACTAGCATTCAATAGACTACCATTCAATAGACTAGCATTCAATAGACTACCATTCAATAGACTAGCATTCAATAGACTAGCATTCAATAGACAAGCATTCAATAGACAAGCATTCAATAGACAAGCATTCAATAGACTACCATTCAATAGACAAGCATTCAATAGACTACCATTCAATAGACAAGCATACAATAGACTACCATTCAATAGACAAGCATTCAATAGACTAGCATTCAATAGACAAGCATTCAATAGACAAGCATTCAATAGACAATCATTCAATAGACTACCATTCAATAGACAAGCATTCAATAGACTAGCATTCAATAGACAAGCATTCAATAGACTAGCATTCAATAGACTAGCATTCAATAGACTAGCATTCAATAGACTACCATTCAATAGACTACCATTCAATAGACAAGCATTCAATAGACTACCATTCAATAGACTAGCATTCAATAGACTAGCATTCAATAGACAAGCACTCAATAGACAAGCATTCAATAGACAAGCATTCAATAGACTACCATTCAATAGACAAGCATTCAATAGACTACCATTCAATAGACTAGCATTCAATAGACAAGCATTCAATAGACAAGCATTCAATAGACAAGCATTCAATAGACAAGCATTCAATAGACAAGCATTCAATAGACGACCATTCAATAGACTACCATTCAATAGACAAGCACTCAATAGACAAGCATTCAATAGACAAGCATTCAATAGACAAGCATTCAATAGAATAGCATTCAATAGACAAGCATTCAATAGACAAGCATTCAATAGACAAGCATTCAATAGACAAGCATTCAATAGACAAGCATTCAATAGACAAGCATTCAATAGAATAGCATTCAATAGACTAGCATTCAATAGACAAGCATTCAATAGACAAGCATTCAATAGACAAGCATTCAATAGACAAGCATTCAATAGACAAGCATTCAATAGACAAGCATTCAATAGACAAGCATTCAATAGACTACCATTCAATAGACAAGCACTCAATAGACAAGCATTCAATAGACAAGCATTCAATAGACAAGCATTCAATAGAATAGCATTCAATAGACTAGCATTCAATAGACAAGCATTCAATAGACAAGCATTCAATAGACAAGCATTCAATAGACAAGCATTCAATAGACAAGCATTCAATAGACTAGCATTCAATAGACAAGCATTCAATAGACAAGCATTCAATAGACAAGCATTCAATAGACAAGCATTCAATAGACAAGCATTCAATAGACGACCATTCAATAGACTACCATTCAATAGACAAGCACTCAATAGACAAGCATTCAATAGACAAGCATTCAATAGACAAGCATTCAATAGAATAGCATTCAATAGACAAGCATTCAATAGACTACCATTCAATAGACTAGCATTCAATAGACTAGCATTCAATAGACAAGCATTCAATAGACAAGCATTCAATAGACAAGCATTCAATAGAATAGCATTCAATAGACAAGCATTCAATAGACTACCATTCAATAGACTAGCATTCAATAGACTACCATTCAATAGACAAGCATTCAATAGACTAGCATTCAATAGACTAGCATTCAATAGACTACCATTCAATAGACTAGCATTCAATAGACTACCATTCAATAGACTAGCATTCAATAGACAAGCACTCAATAGACGAGCATTCAATAGACAAGCATTCAATAGACAAGCATTCAATAGACAAGCATTCAATAGACTAGCATTCAATAGACTACCATTCAATAGACTACCATTCAATAGACAAGCATTCAATAGACAAGCATTCAATAGACTACCATTCAATAGACTACCATTCAATAGACAATCATTCAATAGACAAGCATTCAATAGAATAGGATTCAATAGACAAGCATTCAATAGACAAGCATTCAATAGACAAGCACTCAATAGACTACCATTCAATAGACAAGCATTCAATAGACAAGCACTCAATAGACGAGCATTCAATAGACAAGCATTCAATAGACAAGCATTCAATAGACAAGCATTCAATAGACAATCATTCAATAGACAAGCATTCAATAGACTACCATTCAATAGACTAGCATTCAATAGACTACCATTCAATAGACTACCATTCAATAGACTAGCATTCAATAGACTAGCATTCAATAGACTACCATTCAATAGACAAGCATTCAATAAACAAGCATTCAATAGACAAGCATTCAATAGACTACCATTCAATAGACAAGCATTCAATAGAATAGCATTCAATAGACAAGCATTCAATAGACTACCATTCAATAGACAAGCATTCAATAGACAAGCATTCAATAGACAAGCATTCAATAGACAAGCATTCAATAGACGACCATTCAATAGACTACCATTCAATAGACAAGCACTCAATAGACAAGCATTCAATAGACAAGCATTCAATAGACAAGCATTCAATAGAATAGCATTCAATAGACAAGCATTCAATAGACTACCATTCAATAGACTAGCATTCAATAGACTAGCATTCAATAGACAAGCATTCAATAGACAAGCATTCAATAGACAAGCATTCAATAGAATAGCATTCAATAGACAAGCATTCAATAGACTACCATTCAATAGACTAGCATTCAATAGACTACCATTCAATAGACAAGCATTCAATAGACTAGCATTCAATAGACTAGCATTCAATAGACTACCATTCAATAGACTAGCATTCAATAGACTACCATTCAATAGACTAGCATTCAATAGACAAGCACTCAATAGACGAGCATTCAATAGACAAGCATTCAATAGACAAGCATTCAATAGACAAGCATTCAATAGACTAGCATTCAATAGACTACCATTCAATAGACTACCATTCAATAGACAAGCATTCAATAGACAAGCATTCAATAGACTACCATTCAATAGACTACCATTCAATAGACAATCATTCAATAGACAAGCATTCAATAGAATAGGATTCAATAGACAAGCATTCAATAGACAAGCATTCAATAGACAAGCACTCAATAGACTACCATTCAATAGACAAGCATTCAATAGACAAGCACTCAATAGACGAGCATTCAATAGACAAGCATTCAATAGACAAGCATTCAATAGACAAGCATTCAATAGACAATCATTCAATAGACAAGCATTCAATAGACTACCATTCAATAGACTAGCATTCAATAGACTACCATTCAATAGACTACCATTCAATAGACTAGCATTCAATAGACTACCATTCAATAGACTAGCATTCAATAGACAAGCACTCAATAGACGAGCATTCAATAGACAAGCATTCAATAGACTACCATTCAATAGACTAGCATTCAATAGACTACCATTCAATAGACTACCATTCAATAGACAAGCATTCAATAGACAAGCATTCAATAGACTACCATTCAATAGACTACCATTCAATAGACAATCATTCAATAGACAAGCATTCAATAGAATAGGATTCAATAGACAAGCATTCAATAGACAAGCATTCAATAGACAAGCATTCAATAGACAAGCATTCAATAGAATAGGATTCAATAGACAAGCATTCAATAGACTACCATTCAATAGACAAGCATTCAATAGACAAGCACTCAATAGACGAGCATTCAATAGACAAGCATTCAATAGACAAGCATTCAATAGACAAGCATTCAATAGACAATCATTCAATAGACAAGCATTCAATAGAATAGGATTCAATAGACAAGCATTCAATAGACTACCATTCAATAGACAAGCATTCAATAGACAAGCATTCAATAGACAAGCATTCAATAGACAATCATTCAATAGACAAGCATTCAATAGACTACCATTCAATAGACTAGCATTCAATAGACTACCATTCAATAGACTACCATTCAATAGACAAGCATTCAATAGACAAGCATTCAATAGACTACCATTCAATAGACTACCATTCAATAGACAATCATTCAATAGACAAGCATTCAATAGAATAGGATTCAATAGACAAGCATTCAATAGACAAGCATTCAATAGACAATCATTCAATAGACAAGCATTCAATAGACTACCATTCAATAGACTACCATTCAATAGACAAGCATTCAATAGACTAGCATTCAATAGACAAGCATTCAATAGACTAGCATTCAATAGACAAGCATTCAATAGACTAGCATTCAATAGACAAGCATTCAATAGACAAGCATTCAATAGACTAGCATTCAATAGACAAGCATTCAATAGACTAGCATTCAATAGACAAGCATTCAATAGACTAGCATTCAATAGACAAGCATTCAATAGACTAGCATTCAATAGACAATCATTCAATAGACTACCATTCAATAGACAAGCATTCAATAGACTAGCATTCAATAGACAAGCATTCAATACACTAGCATTCAATAGACTAGCATTCAATAGACTAGCATTCAATAGACTACCATTCAATAGACTACCATTCAATAGACAAGCATTCAATAGACTACCATTCAATAGACAAGCATTCAATAGACAAGCACTCAATAGACAAGCATTCAATAGACAAGCATTCAATAGACTACCATTCAATAGACAAGCATTCAATAGACAAGCATTCAATAGACAAGCATTCAATAGACAATCATTCAATAGACAAGCATTCAATAGACAAGCATTCAATAGACAAGCATTCAATAGACAAGCATTCAATAGACAAGCATTCAATAGACAAGCATTCAATAGACAAGCATTCAATAGACAAGCATTCAATAGACAAGCATTCAATAGACAACCATTCAATAGACAAGCATTCAATAGACTACCATTCAATAGACAAGCATTCAATAGACAAGCATTCAATAGACAAGCATTCAATAGACAAGCATTCAATAGACAAGCATTCAATAGACAAGCATTCAATAGACAAGCATTCAATAGACAAGCATTCAATAGACAAGCATTCAATAGACAACCATTCAATAGACAAGCATTCAATAGACTACCATTCAATAGACAAGCATTCAATAGACAAGCATTCAATAGACAAGCATTCAATAGACAAGCATTCAATAGACAAGCATTCAATAGACAAGCATTCAATAGACAAGCATTCAATAGACAAGCATTCAATAGACTACCATTCAATAGACTACCATTCAATAGACAATCATTCAATAGACAAGCATTCAATAGAATAGCATTCAATAGACAAGCATTCAATAGACAAGCATTCAATAGACAAGCATTCAATAGACAAGCATTCAATAGACAAGCATTCAATAGACAAGCATTCAATAGACAAGCATTCAATAGACAAGCATTCAATAGACAAGCATTCAATAGACTACCATTCAATAGACTACCATTCAATAGACTACCATTCAATAGACAATCATTCAATAGACAAGCATTCAATAGAATAGCATTCAATAGACTACAATTCAATTGACAAGCATTCAATAGACAAGCATTCAATAGACAAGCATTCAATAGACTACCATTCAATAGACAAGCATTCAATAGACTACCATTCAATAGACAAGCATTCAATAGACAAGCATTCAATAGACTAGCATTCAATAGACAAGCATTCAATAGACTAGCATTCAATAGACTAGCATTCAATAGACTAGCATTCAATAGACTACCATTCAATAGACTACCATTCAATAGACAAGCATTCAATAGACTACCATTCAATAGACAAGCATTCAATAGACAAGCATTCAATAGAATAGCATTCAATAGACAAGCATTCAATAGACAAGCATTCAATAGACAAGCATTCAATAGACAAGCATTCAATAGACAAGCATTCAATAGACTACCATTCAATAGACAAGCATTCAATAGAATAGCATTCAATAGACAAGCATTCAATAGACTACCATTCAATAGACTACCATTCAATAGACAAGCACTCAATAGACAAGCATTCAATAGACAAGCATTCAATAGACAAGCATTCAATAGAATAGCATTCAATAGACAAGCATTCAATAGACTACCATTCAATAGACTAGCATTCAATAGACTAGCATTCAATAGACAAGCATTCAATAGACAAGCATTCAATAGACAAGCATTCAATAGAATAGCATTCAATAGACAAGCATTCAATAGACTACCATTCAATAGACTAGCATTCAATAGACTACCATTCAATAGACAAGCATTCAATAGACTAGCATTCAATAGACTAGCATTCAATAGACTACCATTCAATAGACTAGCATTCAATAGACTACCATTCAATAGACTAGCATTCAATAGACAAGCACTCAATAGACGAGCATTCAATAGACAAGCATTCAATAGACAAGCATTCAATAGACAAGCATTCAATAGACTAGCATTCAATAGACTACCATTCAATAGACTACCATTCAATAGACAAGCATTCAATAGACAAGCATTCAATAGACTACCATTCAATAGACTACCATTCAATAGACAATCATTCAATAGACAAGCATTCAATAGACAAGCATTCAATAGAATAGGATTCAATAGACAAGCATTCAATAGACAAGCACTCAATAGACTACCATTCAATAGACAAGCATTCAATAGACAATCATTCAATAGACAAGCATTCAATAGAATAGGATTCAATAGACAAGCATTCAATAGACAAGCACTCAATAGACTACCATTCAATAGACAAGCATTCAATAGACAAGCACTCAATAGACGAGCATTCAATAGACAAGCATTCAATAGACAAGCATTCAATAGACAAGCATTCAATAGACAATCATTCAATAGACAAGCATTCAATAGACTACCATTCAATAGACTAGCATTCAATAGACTACCATTCAATAGACTACCATTCAATAGACTAGCATTCAATAGACTACCATTCAATAGACTAGCATTCAATAGACAAGCACTCAATAGACGAGCATTCAATAGACAAGCATTCAATAGACTACCATTCAATAGACTAGCATTCAATAGACTACCATTCAATAGACTACCATTCAATAGACAAGCATTCAATAGACAAGCATTCAATAGACTACCATTCAATAGACTACCATTCAATAGACAATCATTCAATAGACAAGCATTCAATAGAATAGGATTCAATAGACAAGCATTCAATAGACAAGCATTCAATAGACAAGCACTCAATAGACTACCATTCAATAGACAAGCATTCAATAGACAAGCACTCAATAGACGAGCATTCAATAGACAAGCATTCAATAGACAAGCATTCAATAGACAAGCATTCAATAGACAATCATTCAATAGACAAGCATTCAATAGACTACCATTCAATAGACTAGCATTCAATAGACTAGCATTCAATAGACTACCATTCAATAGACAAGCATTCAATAGACAAGCATTCAATAGACTACCATTCAATAGACTACCATTCAATAGACAATCATTCAATAGACAAGCATTCAATAGAATAGGATTCAATAGACAAGCATTCAATAGACAAGCATTCAATAGACAAGCATTCAATAGACAAGCATTCAATAGACTAGCATTCAATAGACTACCATTCAATAGACAAGCATTCAATAGACAAGCATTCAATAGACAATCATTCAATAGACTACCATTCAATAGACAAGCATTCAATAGACTAGCATTCAATAGACAAGCATTCAATAGACTAGCATTCAATAGACTAGCATTCAATAGACTAGCATTCAATAGACTACCATTCAATAGACTACCATTCAATAGACAAGCATTCAATAGACTACCATTCAATAGACAAGCATTCAATAGACAAGCACTCAATAGACAAGCATTCAATAGACAAGCATTCAATAGACTACCATTCAATAGACAAGCATTCAATAGACAAGCATTCAATAGACAAGCATTCAATAGACAATCATTCAATAGACAAGCATTCAATAGACAAGCATTCAATAGACAAGCATTCAATAGACAAGCATTCAATAGACAAGCATTCAATAGACAAGCATTCAATAGACAAGCATTCAATAGACAAGCATTCAATAGACAAGCATTCAATAGACAAGCATTCAATAGACAAGCATTCAATAGACAAGCATTCAATAGACAAGCATTCAATAGACAACCATTCAATAGACAAGCATTCAATAGACTACCATTCAATAGACAAGCATTCAATAGACAAGCATTCAATAGACAAGCATTCAATAGACAAGCATTCAATAGACAAGCATTCAATAGACTACCATTCAATAGACTACCATTCAATAGACAATCATTCAATAGACAAGCATTCAATAGACAAGCATTCAATAGACAAGCATTCAATAGACAAGCATTCAATAGACAAGCATTCAATAGACTAGCATTCAATAGACTACCATTCAATAGACTACCATTCAATAGACAATCATTCAATAGACAAGCATTCAATAGACAAGCATTCAATAGACAAGCATTCAATAGACAACCATTCAATAGACTACCATTCAATAGACTACCATTCAATAGACAATCATTCAATAGACAAGCATTCAATAGACAAGCATTCAATAGACAAGCATTCAATAGACAAGCATTCAATAGACTAGCATTCAATAGACTACCATTCAATAGACTACCATTCAATAGACAATCATTCAATAGACAAGCATTCAATAGAATAGCATTCAATAGACAAGCATTCAATAGACAAGCATTCAATAGACAAGCATTCAATAGACAAGCATTCAATAGACAAGCATTCAATAGACAAGCATTCAATAGACAAGCATTCAATAGACAAGCATTCAATAGACAAGCATTCAATAGACTACCATTCAATAGACTACCATTCAATAGACTACCATTCAATAGACAATCATTCAATAGACAAGCATTCAATAGAATAGCATTCAATAGACTACCATTCAATAGACAAGCATTCAATAGACAAGCATTCAATAGACAAGCATTCAATAGACTACCATTCAATAGACAAGCATTCAATAGACTACCATTCAATAGACAAGCATTCAATAGACAAGCATTCAATAGACTAGCATTCAATAGACAAGCATTCAATAGACTAGCATTCAATAGACTAGCATTCAATAGACTAGCATTCAATAGACTACCATTCAATAGACTACCATTCAATAGACAAGCATTCAATAGACTACCATTCAATAGACAAGCATTCAATAGACAAGCATTCAATAGAATAGCATTCAATAGACAAGCATTCAATAGACAAGCATTCAATAGACAAGCATTCAATAGACAAGCATTCAATAGACAAGCATTCAATAGACTACCATTCAATAGACAAGCATTCAATAGACTACCATTCAATAGACAAGCATTCAATAGACAAGCATTCAATAGACAAGCATTCAATAGACAAGCATTCAATAGACAAGCATTCAATAGACAAGCATTCAATAGACAAGCATTCAATAGACTACCATTCAATAGACTACCATTCAATAGACAATCATTCAATAGACAAGCATTCAATAGAATAGCATTCAATAGACAAGCATTCAATAGACAAGCATTCAATAGACAAGCATTCAATAGACAAGCATTCAATAGACAAGCATTCAATAGACAAGCATTCAATAGACAAGCATTCAATAGACAAGCATTCAATAGACAAGCATTCAATAGACAAGCATTCAATAGACAAGCATTCAATAGACTACCATTCAATAGACTACCATTCAATAGACCATCATTCAATAGACAAGCATTCAATAGAATAGCATTCAATAGACTACCATTCAATAGACAAGCATTCAATAGACAAGCATTCAATAGACAAGCATTCAATAGACTACCATTCAATAGACAAGCATTCAATAGACTACCATTCAATAGACAAGCATTCAATAGACAAGCATTCAATAGACTAGCATTCAATAGACAAGCATTCAATAGACTAGCATTCAATAGACTAGCATTCAATAGACTAGCATTCAATACACTACCATTCAATAGACTACCATTCAATAGACAAGCATTCAATAGACTACCATTCAATAGACAAGCATTCAATAGACAAGCATTCAATAGAATAGCATTCAATAGACAAGCATTCAATAGACAAGCATTCAATAGACAAGCATTCAATAGACTACCATTCAATAGACAAGCATTCAATAGAATAGCATTCAATAGACAAGCATTCAATAGACTACCATTCAATAGACTACCATTCAATAGACAAGCACTCAATAGACAAGCATTCAATAGACAAGCATTCAATAGACAAGCATTCAATAGAATAGCATTCAATAGACAAGCATTCAATAGACTACCATTCAATAGACTAGCATTCAATAGACTAGCATTCAATAGACAAGCATTCAATAGACAAGCATTCAATAGACAAGCATTCAATAGAATAGCATTCAATAGACAAGCATTCAATAGACTACCATTCAATAGACTAGCATTCAATAGACTACCATTCAATAGACAAGCATTCAATAGACTAGCATTCAATAGACTAGCATTCAATAGACTACCATTCAATAGACTAGCATTCAATAGACTACCATTCAATAGACTAGCATTCAATAGACAAGCATTCAATAGAGAAGCATTCAATAGACTAGCATTCAATAGACTAGCATTCAATAGACTAGCATTCAATAGACTAGCATTCAATAGACTAGCATTCAATAGACAAGCACTCAATAGACGAGCATTCAATAGACAAGCATTCAATAGACAAGCATTCAATAGACAAGCATTCAATAGACTAGCATTCAATAGACTACCATTCAATAGACTACCATTCAATAGACAAGCATTCAATAGACAAGCATTCAATAGACTACCATTCAATAGACAAGCATTCAATAGACTAGCATTCAATAGACAAGCATTCAATAGACTAGCATTCAATAGAATAGGATTCAATAGACAAGCATTCAATAGACAAGCATTCAATAGACAAGCACTCAATAGACTACCATTCAATAGACAAGCATTCAATAGACAAGCATTCAATAGACTAGCATTCAATAGACTACCATTCAATAGACAAGCATTCAATAGACTACCATTCAATAGACAAGCATTCAATAGACGAGCATTCAATAGACAAGCATTCAATAGACAAGCATTCAATAGACAAGCATTCAATAGACAAGCATTCAATAGACTAGCATTCAATAGACTACCATTCAATAGACTAGCATTCAATAGACTAGCATTCAATAGACTAGCATTCAATAGACAATCATTCAATAGACAAGCATTCAATAGACTAGCATTCAATAGACTAGCATTCAATAGACTACCATTCAATAGACTAGCATTCAATAGACTACCATTCAATAGACTACCATTCAATAGACTAGCATTCAATAGACTACCATTCAATAGACTAGCATTCAATAGACAAGCACTCAATAGACGAGCATTCAATAGACAAGCATTCAATAGACAAGCATTCAATAGACTAGCATTCAATAGACTAGCATTCAATAGACTAGCATTCAATAGACAAGCATTCAATAGACAAGCATTCAATAGACAAGCATTCAATAGACAAGCATTCAATAGACAAGCATTCAATAGACTACCATTCAATAGACTAGCATTCAATAGACTACCATTCAATAGACTACCATTCAATAGACGAGCATTCAATAGACAAGCATTCAATAGACTAGCATTCAATAGACTAGCATTCAATAGACTAGCATTCAATAGACTAGCATTCAATAGACAAGCATTCAATAGACAAGCATTCAATAGACAAGCATTCAATAGACAAGCATTCAATAGACAAGCATTCAATAGACTACCATTCAATAGACTAGCATTCAATAGACTACCATTCAATAGACTACCATTCAATAGACGAGCATTCAATAGACAAGCATTCAATAGACTAGCATTCAATAGACTAGCATTCAATAGACTAGCATTCAATAGACTAGCATTCAATAGACTAGCATTCAATAGACTACCATTCAATAGACTAGCATTCAATAGACTAGCATTCAATAGACAAGCATTCAATAGACAAGCATTCAATAGACAAGCATTCAATAGACAAGCATTCAATAGACAAGCATTCAATAGACTACCATTCAATAGACTAGCATTCAATAGACTACCATTCAATAGACTACCATTCAATAGACAATCATTCAATAGACAAGCATTCAATAGAATAGGATTCAATAGACAAGCATTCAATAGACTACCATTCAATAGACTACCATTCAATAGACAATCATTCAATAGACAAGCATTCAATAGACAAGCATTCAATAGACAAGCATTCAATAGACAAGCATTCAATAGACTAGCATTCAATAGACTACCATTCAATAGACTACCATTCAATAGACAATCATTCAATAGACAAGCATTCAATAGAATAGCATTCAATAGACAAGCATTCAATAGACAAGCATTCAATAGACAAGCATTCAATAGACAAGCATTCAATAGACAAGCATTCAATAGACAAGCATTCAATAGACAAGCATTCAATAGACAAGCATTCAATAGACAAGCATTCAATAGACTACCATTCAATAGACTACCATTCAATAGACTACCATTCAATAGACAATCATTCAATAGACAAGCATTCAATAGAATAGCATTCAATAGACTACCATTCAATAGACAAGCATTCAATAGACAAGCATTCAATAGACAAGCATTCAATAGACTACCATTCAATAGACAAGCATTCAATAGACTACCATTCAATAGACAAGCATTCAATAGACAAGCATTCAATAGACTAGCATTCAATAGACAAGCATTCAATAGACTAGCATTCAATAGACTAGCATTCAATAGACTAGCATTCAATAGACTACCATTCAATAGACTACCATTCAATAGACAAGCATTCAATAGACTACCATTCAATAGACAAGCATTCAATAGACAAGCATTCAATAGAATAGCATTCAATAGACAAGCATTCAATAGACAAGCATTCAATAGACAAGCATTCAATAGACAAGCATTCAATAGACAAGCATTCAATAGACTACCATTCAATAGACAAGCATTCAATAGACTACCATTCAATAGACAAGCATTCAATAGACAAGCATTCAATAGACAAGCATTCAATAGACAAGCATTCAATAGACAAGCATTCAATAGACAAGCATTCAATAGACAAGCATTCAATAGACTACCATTCAATAGACTACCATTCAATAGACAATCATTCAATAGACAAGCATTCAATAGAATAGCATTCAATAGACAAGCATTCAATAGACAAGCATTCAATAGACAAGCATTCAATAGACAAGCATTCAATAGACAAGCATTCAATAGACAAGCATTCAATAGACAAGCATTCAATAGACAAGCATTCAATAGACAAGCATTCAATAGACAAGCATTCAATAGACAAGCATTCAATAGACTACCATTCAATAGACTACCATTCAATAGACCATCATTCAATAGACAAGCATTCAATAGAATAGCATTCAATAGACTACCATTCAATAGACAAGCATTCAATAGACAAGCATTCAATAGACAAGCATTCAATAGACTACCATTCAATAGACAAGCATTCAATAGACTACCATTCAATAGACAAGCATTCAATAGACAAGCATTCAATAGACTAGCATTCAATAGACAAGCATTCAATAGACTAGCATTCAATAGACTAGCATTCAATAGACTAGCATTCAATACACTACCATTCAATAGACTACCATTCAATAGACAAGCATTCAATAGACTACCATTCAATAGACAAGCATTCAATAGACAAGCATTCAATAGAATAGCATTCAATAGACAAGCATTCAATAGACAAGCATTCAATAGACAAGCATTCAATAGACTACCATTCAATAGACAAGCATTCAATAGAATAGCATTCAATAGACAAGCATTCAATAGACTACCATTCAATAGACTACCATTCAATAGACAAGCACTCAATAGACAAGCATTCAATAGACAAGCATTCAATAGACAAGCATTCAATAGAATAGCATTCAATAGACAAGCATTCAATAGACTACCATTCAATAGACTAGCATTCAATAGACTAGCATTCAATAGACAAGCATTCAATAGACAAGCATTCAATAGACAAGCATTCAATAGAATAGCATTCAATAGACAAGCATTCAATAGACTACCATTCAATAGACTAGCATTCAATAGACTACCATTCAATAGACAAGCATTCAATAGACTAGCATTCAATAGACTAGCATTCAATAGACTACCATTCAATAGACTAGCATTCAATAGACTACCATTCAATAGACTAGCATTCAATAGACAAGCATTCAATAGAGAAGCATTCAATAGACTAGCATTCAATAGACTAGCATTCAATAGACTAGCATTCAATAGACTAGCATTCAATAGACTAGCATTCAATAGACAAGCACTCAATAGACGAGCATTCAATAGACAAGCATTCAATAGACAAGCATTCAATAGACAAGCATTCAATAGACTAGCATTCAATAGACTACCATTCAATAGACTACCATTCAATAGACAAGCATTCAATAGACAAGCATTCAATAGACTACCATTCAATAGACAAGCATTCAATAGACTAGCATTCAATAGACAAGCATTCAATAGACTAGCATTCAATAGAATAGGATTCAATAGACAAGCATTCAATAGACAAGCATTCAATAGACAAGCACTCAATAGACTACCATTCAATAGACAAGCATTCAATAGACAAGCATTCAATAGACTAGCATTCAATAGACTACCATTCAATAGACAAGCATTCAATAGACTACCATTCAATAGACAAGCATTCAATAGACGAGCATTCAATAGACAAGCATTCAATAGACAAGCATTCAATAGACAAGCATTCAATAGACAAGCATTCAATAGACTAGCATTCAATAGACTACCATTCAATAGACTAGCATTCAATAGACTAGCATTCAATAGACTAGCATTCAATAGACAATCATTCAATAGACAAGCATTCAATAGACTAGCATTCAATAGACTAGCATTCAATAGACTACCATTCAATAGACTAGCATTCAATAGACTACCATTCAATAGACTACCATTCAATAGACTAGCATTCAATAGACTACCATTCAATAGACTAGCATTCAATAGACAAGCACTCAATAGACGAGCATTCAATAGACAAGCATTCAATAGACAAGCATTCAATAGACTAGCATTCAATAGACTAGCATTCAATAGACTAGCATTCAATAGACAAGCATTCAATAGACAAGCATTCAATAGACAAGCATTCAATAGACAAGCATTCAATAGACAAGCATTCAATAGACTACCATTCAATAGACTAGCATTCAATAGACTACCATTCAATAGACTACCATTCAATAGACGAGCATTCAATAGACAAGCATTCAATAGACTAGCATTCAATAGACTAGCATTCAATAGACTAGCATTCAATAGACTAGCATTCAATAGACAAGCATTCAATAGACAAGCATTCAATAGACAAGCATTCAATAGACAAGCATTCAATAGACAAGCATTCAATAGACTACCATTCAATAGACTAGCATTCAATAGACTACCATTCAATAGACTACCATTCAATAGACGAGCATTCAATAGACAAGCATTCAATAGACTAGCATTCAATAGACTAGCATTCAATAGACTAGCATTCAATAGACTAGCATTCAATAGACTAGCATTCAATAGACTACCATTCAATAGACTAGCATTCAATAGACTAGCATTCAATAGACAAGCATTCAATAGACAAGCATTCAATAGACAAGCATTCAATAGACAAGCATTCAATAGACAAGCATTCAATAGACTACCATTCAATAGACTAGCATTCAATAGACTACCATTCAATAGACTACCATTCAATAGACAATCATTCAATAGACAAGCATTCAATAGAATAGGATTCAATAGACAAGCATTCAATAGACAAGCATTCAATAGACAAGCATTCAATAGACTACCATTCAATAGACAAGCACTCAATAGACTACCATTCAATAGACAAGCATTCAATAGACAAGCATTCAATAGACAAGCATTCAATAGACTACCATTCAATAGACTACCATTCAATAGACAAGCATTCAATAGACAAGCATTCAATAGACTAGCATTCAATAGACAAGCATTCAATAGACAAGCATTCAATAGACTACCATTCAATAGACAAGCATTCAATAGACTAGCATTCAATAGACAAGCACTCAATAGACAAGCATTCAATAGACAAGCATTCAATAGACTACCATTCAATAGACAAGCATTCAATAGACAAGCATTCAATAGACAAGCATTCAATAGACAATCATTCAATAGACAAGCATTCAATAGACTACCATTCAATAGACTAGCATTCAATAGACTAGCATTCAATAGACTACCATTCAATAGACAAGCATTCAATAGACAAGCATTCAATAGACTACCATTCAATAGACTACCATTCAATAGACAATCATTCAATAGACAAGCATTCAATAGAATAGGATTCAATAGACAAGCATTCAATAGACAAGCATTCAATAGACAAGCATTCAATAGACAAGCATTCAATAGACTACCATTCAATAGACAAGCATTCAATAGACTAGCATTCAATAGACAAGCATTCAATAGACAAGCATTCAATAGACAATCATTCAATAGACTACCATTCAATAGACAAGCATTCAATAGACTAGCATTCAATAGACAAGCATTCAATAGACTAGCATTCAATAGACTAGCATTCAATAGACTAGCATTCAATAGACTACCATTCAATAGACTACCATTCAATAGACAAGCATTCAATAGACTACCATTCAATAGACAAGCATTCAATAGACTAGCATTCAATAGACAAGCATTCAATAGACAAGCATTCAATAGACAAGCATTCAATAGACTACCATTCAATAGACAAGCATTCAATAGACTAGCATTCAATAGACAAGCATTCAATAGACTAGCATTCAATAGACTAGCATTCAATAGACTAGCATTCAATAGACTACCATTCAATAGACTACCATTCAATAGACAAGCATTCAATAGACTACCATTCAATAGACAAGCATTCAATAGACAAGCACTCAATAGACAAGCATTCAATAGACAAGCATTCAATAGACTAGCATTCAATAGACTACCATTCAATAGACAAGCATTCAATAGACAAGCATTCAATAGACAAGCATTCAATAGACAATCATTCAATAGACAAGCATTCAATAGACAAGCATTCAATAGACAAGCATTCAATAGACAAGCATTCAATAGACAAGCATTCAATAGACAAGCATTCAATAGACAAGCATTCAATAGACAAGCATTCAATAGACAAGCATTCAATAGACAAGCATTCAATAGACAACCATTCAATAGACAAGCATTCAATAGACTACCATTCAATAGACAAGCATTCAATAGACAAGCATTCAATAGACAAGCATTCAATAGACAAGCATTCAATAGACAAGCATTCAATAGACAAGCATTCAATAGACAAGCATTCAATAGACAAGCATTCAATAGACAAGCATTCAATAGACAAGCATTCAATAGACAAGCATTCAATAGACAAGCATTCAATAGACAAGCATTCAATAGACAATCATTCAATAGACTACCATTCAATAGACAAGCATTCAATAGACTACCATTCAATAGACAAGCATTCAATAGACAAGCATTCAATAGACAAGCATTCAATAGACAAGCATTCAATAGACAATCATTCAATAGACTACCATTCAATAGACAAGCATTCAATAGACTACCATTCAAAAGACAAGCATTCAATAGACAAGCATTCAATAGACAAGCATTCAATAGACAAGCATTCAATAGACAAGCATTCAATAGACAAGCATTCAATAGACAAGCATTCAATAGACAAGCATTCAATAGACTACCATTCAATAGACTACCATTCAATAGACAATCATTCAATAGACAAGCATTCAATAGAATAGCATTCAATAGACA
The DNA here is from genome assembly GCA_031216915.1 of Pictodentalium vernedei. Classification (NCBI taxonomy): domain Eukaryota; kingdom Metazoa; phylum Mollusca; class Scaphopoda; order Dentaliida; family Dentaliidae; genus Pictodentalium; species Pictodentalium vernedei. The sequence goes on from CM062294.1 coordinate 573,161,408, forward strand.
AGCATTCAATAGACAAGCATTCAATAGACAAGCATTCAATAGACAAGCATTCAATAGACAAGCATTCAATAGACTACCATTCAATAGACTACCATTCAATAGACTACCATTCAATAGACAATCATTCAATAGACAAGCATTCAATAGAATAGCATTCAATAGACTACCATTCAATAGACAAGCATTCAATAGACAAGCATTCAATAGACAAGCATTCAATAGACTACCATTCAATAGACAAGCATTCAATAGACTACCATTCAATAGACAAGCATTCAATAGACAAGCATTCAATAGACTAGCATTCAATAGACAAGCATTCAATAGACTAGCATTCAATAGACTAGCATTCAATAGACTAGCATTCAATAGACTACCATTCAATAGACTACCATTCAATAGACAAGCATTCAATAGACTACCATTCAATAGACAAGCATTCAATAGACAAGCATTCAATAGAATAGCATTCAATAGACAAGCATTCAATAGACAAGCATTCAATAGACAAGCATTCAATAGACAAGCATTCAATAGACAAGCATTCAATAGACTACCATTCAATAGACAAGCATTCAATAGACTACCATTCAATAGACAAGCATTCAATAGACAAGCATTCAATAGACAAGCATTCAATAGACAAGCATTCAATAGACAAGCATTCAATAGACAAGCATTCAATAGACAAGCATTCAATAGACTACCATTCAATAGACTACCATTCAATAGACAATCATTCAATAGACAAGCATTCAATAGAATAGCATTCAATAGACAAGCATTCAATAGACAAGCATTCAATAGACAAGCATTCAATAGACAAGCATTCAATAGACAAGCATTCAATAGACAAGCATTCAATAGACAAGCATTCAATAGACAAGCATTCAATAGACAAGCATTCAATAGACAAGCATTCAATAGACTACCATTCAATAGACTACCATTCAATAGACCATCATTCAATAGACAAGCATTCAATAGAATAGCATTCAATAGACTACCATTCAATAGACAAGCATTCAATAGACAAGCATTCAATAGACAAGCATTCAATAGACTACCATTCAATAGACAAGCATTCAATAGACTACCATTCAATAGACAAGCTTTCAATAGACAAGGATTCAATAGACTAGCATTCAATAGACTAGCATTCAATAGACTAGCATTCAATAGACAAGCATTCAATAGACTACCATTCAATAGACAAGCATTCAATAGACAAGCACTCAATAGACAAGCATTCAATAGACAAGCATTCAATAGACAAGCATTCAATAGACAAGCATTCAATAGACAAGCATTCAATAGACTAGCATTCAATAGACTAGCATTCAATAGACTAGCATTCAATAGACAAGCATTCAATAGACTACCATTCAATAGACAAGCATTCAATAGACAAGCACTCAATAGACAAGCATTCAATAGACAAGCATTCAATAGACTAGCATTCAATAGACTAGCATTCAATAGACTAGCATTCAATAGACAAGCATTCAATAGACTACCATTCAATAGACAAGCATTCAATAGACAAGCACTCAATAGACAAGCATTCAATAGACAAGCATTCAATAGACAAGCATTCAATAGACAAGCATTCAATAGACTAGCATTCAATAGACTAGCATTCAATAGACTAGCATTCAATAGACAAGCACTCAATAGACAAGCATTCAATAGACAAGCATTCAATAGACTAGCATTCAATAGACAAGCATTCAATAGACTACCATTCAATAGACAAGCATTCAATAGACAAGCACTCAATAGACAAGCATTCAATAGACAAGCATTCAATAGACAAGCATTCAATAGACAAGCATTCAATAGACTAGCATTCAATAGACTAGCATTCAATAGACTAGCATTCAATAGACTACCATTCAATAGAGAAGCATTCAATAGACTACCATTCAATAGAGAAGCATTCAATAGACTAGCATTCAATAGACTAGCATTCAATAGACTAGCATTCAATAGACTAGCATTCAATAGACTACCATTCAATAGACTAGCATTCAATAGACAAGCATTCAATAGACTAGCATTCAATAGACTACCATTCAATAGAGAAGCATTCAATAGACTAGCATTCAATAGACTAGCATTCAATAGACTAGCATTCAAAAGACAAGCATTCAATAGACTACCATTCAATAGACTAGCATTCAATAGACTACCATTCAATAGACAAGCATTCAATAGACTACCATTCAATAGACAATCATTCAATAGACTAGCATTCAATAGACTACCATTCAATAGACTAGCATTCAATAGACTACCATTCAATAGACAATCATTCAATAGACTAGCATTCAATAGACTACCATTCAATAGACTAGCATTCAATAGACTACCATTCAATAGACAAGCATTCAATAGACTACCATTCAATAGACAAGCATTCAATAGACAAGCATTCAATAGACAAGCATTCAATAGACTAGCATTCAATAGACTACCATTCAATAGACTAGCATTCAATAGACTAGCATTCAATAGACTAGCATTCAATAGACTAGCATTCAATAGACAATCATTCAATAGACAACCATTCAATAGACTACCATTCAATAGACAATCATTTAATAGACTAGCATTCAATAGACTACCATTCAATAGACAATCATTCAATAGACTACCATTCAATAGACAATCATTCAATAGACTAGCATTCAATAGACTACCATTCAATAGACAAGCATTCAATAGACTAGCATTCAATAGACTACCATTCAATAGACTACCATTCAATAGACAAGCATTCAATAGACTAGCATTCAATAGACTACCATTCAATAGACAAGCATTCAATAGACAATCATTCAATAGACAATCATTCAATAGACAATCATTCAATAGACTACCATTCAATAGACTAGCATTCAATAGACTACCATTCAATAGACAAGCATTCAATAGACAAGCATTCAATAGACAACCATTCAATAGACTACCATTCAATAGACAAGCATTCAATAGACTAGCATTCAATAGACAATCATTCAATAGACTACCATTCAATAGACAAGCATTCAATAGACTAGCATTCAATAGACAATCATTCAATAGACAATCATTCAATAGACTACCATTCAATAGACTAGCATTCAATAGACTAGCATTCTATAGACAAGCATTCAATAGACTACCATTCAATAGACTAGCATTCAATAGACTAGCATTCAATAGACTAGCATTCAATAGACTAGCATTCAATAGACTAGCATTCAATAGACTAGCATTCAATAGACAAGCATTCAATAGACTACCATTCAATAGACAAGCATTCAATAGACAATCACTCAATAGACAAGCATTCAATAGACAAGCATTCAATAGACTACCATTCAATAGACTAGCATTCAATAGACTAGCATTCAATAGACTAGCATTCAATAGACTAGCATTCAATAGACTACCATTCAATAGACTAGCATTCAATAGACAATCATTCAATAGACTACCATTCAATAGACAAGCATTCAATAGACAAGCATTCAATAGACAATCATTCAATAGACAAGCATTCAATAGACTAGCATTCAATAGACTAGCATTCAATAGACAAGCATTCAATAGACTAGCATTCAATAGACTACCATTCAATAGACAAGCATTCAATAGACAATCATTCAATAGACTACCATTCAATAGACAAGCATTCAATAGACAAGCATTCAATAGACAATCATTCAATAGACAAGCATTCAATAGACTAGCATTCAATAGACAAGCATTCAATAGACAAGCATTCAATAGACTAGCATTCAATAGACAATCATTCAATAGACTAGCATTCAATAGACAAGCATTCAATAGACTAGCATTCAATAGACTACCATTCAATAGACAAGCATTCAATAGACTAGCATTCAATAGACAAGCATTCAATAGACTAGCATTCAATAGACAAGCATTCAATAGACTAGCATTCAATAGACTACCATTCAATAGACTACCATTCAATAGACAAGCATTCAATAGACAAGCATTCAATAGACTAGCATTCAATAGACTACCATTCAATAGACAATCATTCAATAGACTAGCATTCAATAGACTAGCATTCAATAGACAAGCATTCAATAGACTAGCATTCAATAGACAAGCATTCAATAGACTAGCATTCAATAGACTACCATTCAATAGACTACCATTCAATAGACAAGCATTCAATAGACAAGCATTCAATAGACTAGCATTCAATAGACTAGCATTCAATAGACTACCATTCAATAGACTAGCATTCAATAGACAATCATTCAATAGACTACCATTCAATAGACAAGCATTCAATAGACAAGCATTCAATAGACAATCATTCAATAGACAAGCATTCAATAGACTAGCATTCAATAGACTAGCATTCAATAGACTAGCATTCAATAGACTAGCATTCAATAGACTACCATTCAATAGACTAGCATTCAATAGACAATCATTCAATAGACTACCATTCAATAGACAAGCATTCAATAGACAAGCATTCAATAGACTACCATTCAATAGACAAGCATTCAATAGACAAGCATTCAATAGACTACCATTCAATAGACAAGCATTCAATAGACAAGCATTCAATAGACAATCATTCAATAGACAAGCATTCAATAGACTAGCATTCAATAGACTAGCATTCAATAGACAATCATTCAATAGACAAGCATTCAATAGACAAGCATTCAATAGACAAGCATTCAATAGACTAGCATTCAATAGACTACCATTCAATAGACTAGCATTCAATAGACTAGCATTCAATAGACTAGCATTCAATAGACTAGCATTCAATAGACAATCATTCAATAGACAAGCATTCAATAGACTACCATTCAATAGACAATCATTCAATAGACTAGCATTCAATAGACTACCATTCAATAGACTAGCATTCAATAGACTACCATTCAATAGACAAGCATTCAATAGACTAGCATTCAATAGACAAGCATTCAATAGATTACCATTCAATAGACAATCATTCAATAGACTAGCATTCAATAGACTACCATTCCATAGACTAGCATTCAATAGACTAGCATTCAATAGACTAGCATTCAATAGAGAAGCATTCAATAGACTAGCATTCAATAGACAATCATTCAATAGACTAGCATTCAATAGACAAGCATTCAATAGACTAGCATTCAATAGACTAGCATTCAATAGACAATCATTCAATAGACTAGCATTCAATAGACTAGCATTCAATAGACTAGCATTCAATAGACTACCATTCAATAGAGAAGCATTCAATAGACTACCATTCAATAGAGAAGCATTCAATAGACTAGCATTCAATAGACTAGCATTCAATAGACTACCATTCAATAGACTAGCATTCAATAGACAAGCATTCAATAGACTAGCATTCAATAGACTACCATTCAATAGAGAAGCATTCAATAGACTAGCATTCAATAGACTAGCATTCAATAGACTAGCATTCAATAGACAAGCATTCAATAGACTACCATTCAATAGACTAGCATTCAATAGACTACCATTCAATTGACAAGCATTCAATAGACTACCATTCAATAGACAATCATTCAATAGACTAGCATTCAATAGACTACCATTCAATAGACTAGCATTCAATAGACTACCATTCAATAGACAATCATTCAATAGACTAGCATTCAATAGACTACCATTCAATAGACTAGCATTCAATAGACTACCATTCAATAGACAAGCATTCAATAGACTACCATTCAATAGACAAGCATTCAATAGACAAGCATTCAATAGACAAGCATTCAATAGACTAGCATTCAATAGACTACCATTCAATAGACTAGCATTCAATAGACTAGCATTCAATAGACTAGCATTCAATAGACTAGCATTCAATAGACAATCATTCAATAGACAACCATTCAATAGACTACCATTCAATAGACAATCATTTAATAGACTAGCATTCAATAGACTACCATTCAATAGACAATCATTCAATAGACTACCATTCAATAGACAATCATTCAATAGACTAGCATTCAATAGACTACCATTCAATAGACAAGCATTCAATAGACTAGCATTCAATAGACTACCATTCAATAGACTACCATTCAATAGACAAGCATTCAATAGACTAGCATTCAATAGACTACCATTCAATAGACAAGCATTCAATAGACAATCATTCAATAGACAATCATTCAATAGACAATCATTCAATAGACTACCATTCAATAGACTAGCATTCAATAGACTAGCATTCAATAGACAAGCATTCAATAGACAAGCATTCAATAGACAACCATTCAATAGACTACCATTCAATAGACAAGCATTCAATAGACTAGCATTCAATAGACAATCATTCAATAGACTACCATTCAATAGACAAGCATTCAATAGACTAGCATTCAATAGACTAGCATTCAATAGACAATCATTCAATAGACTACCATTCAATAGACTACCATTCAATAGACAAGCATTCAATAGACTAGCATTCAATAGACAAGCATTCAATAGACTAGCATTCAATAGACAAGCATTCAATAGACTAGCATTCAATAGACAAGCATTCAATAGACAAGCATTCAATAGACTAGCATTCAATAGACTAGCATTCAATAGACAATCATTCAATAGACTACCATTCAATAGACAAGCATTCAATAGACTAGCATTCAATAGACAAGCATTCAATAGACTACCATTCAATAGACTAGCATTCAATAGACTAGCATTCAATAGACTAGCATTCAATAGACTAGCATTCAATAGACAATCATTCAATAGACTAGCATTCAATAGACTAGCATTCAATAGACTAGCATTCAATAGACTAGCATTCAATAGACTAGCATTCAATAGACAATCATTCAATAGACTAGCATTCAATAGACAAGCATTCAATAGACTAGCATTCAATAGACTAGCATTCAATAGACAATCATTCAATAGACTAGCATTCAATAGACTAGCATTCAATAGACTAGCATTCAATAGACTAGCATTCAATAGACAATCATTCAATAGACTAGCATTCAATAGACAAGCATTCAATAGACTAGCATTCAATAGACTAGCATTCAATAGACAATCATTCAATAGACTAGCATTCAATAGACTAGCATTCAATAGACTAGCATTCAATAGACAATCATTCAATAGACTAGCATTCAATAGACAAGCATTCAATAGACTACCATTCAATAGACAAGCATTCAATAGACAATCATTCAATATACAATCATTCAATAGACTAGCATTCAATAGACTAGCATTCAATAGACTACCATTCAATAGACAATCATTCAATAGACAAGCATTCAATAGACAAGCATTGAATAGACAATCATTCAATAGACAATCATTCAATAGACTACCATTCAATAGACTAGCATTCAATAGACTAGCATTCAATAGACTACCATTCAATAGACAAGCATTCAATAGACTAGCATTCAATAGACTACCATTCAATAGACTAGCATTCAATAGACTAGCATTCAATAGACTACCATTCAATAGACTAGCATTCAATAGACAAGCATTCAATAGACTACCATTCAATAGACTACCATTCAATAGACTAGCATTCAATAGACTACCATTCAATAGACAAGCATTCAATAGACAAGCATTCAATAGACAATCACTCAATAGACAAGCATTCAATAGACAAGCATTCAATAGACTAGCATTCAATAGACTAGCATTCAATAGACTAGCATTCAATAGACAAGCATTCAATAGACTACCATTCAATAGACAAGCATTCAATAGACTACCATTCAATAGACAATCATTCAATAGACAAGCATTCAATAGACAATCATTCAATAGACTACCATTCAATAGACTAGCATTCAATAGACTAGCATTCAATAGACTAGCATTCAATAGACTAGCATTCAATAGACAAGCATTCAATAGACAAGCATTCAATAGACAAGCATTCAATAGACAAGCATTCAATAGACAAGCATTCAATAGACTAGCATTCAATAGACAAGCATTCAATAGACTAGCATTCAATAGACAAGCATTCAATAGACAATCATTCAATAGTCAAGCATTCAATAGACAATCATTCAATAGACAAGCATTCAATAGACTACCATTCAATAGACAAGCATTCAATAGACAAGCACTCAATAGACTACCATTCAATAGACAAGCATTCAATAGACTACCATTCAATAGACTAGCATTCAATAGACTACCATTCAATAGACAAGCATTCAATAGACTAGCATTCAATAGACTACCATTCAATAGACTACCATTCAATAGACTAGCATTCAATAGACAAGCATTCAATAGACAATCATTCAATAGTCAAGCATTCAATAGACAATCATTCAATAGACAAGCATTCAATAGACTACCATTCAATAGACTACCATTCAATAGACTACCATTCAATAGACAAGCATTCAATAGACAAGCATTCAATAGACAAGCACTCAATAGACTACCATTCAATAGACAAGCATTCAATAGACTACCATTCAATAGACTAGCATTCAATAGACTACCATTCAATAGACAAGCATTCAATAGACTAGCATTCAATAGACTACCATTCAATAGACTACCATTCAATAGACAAGCATTCAATAGACTAGCATTCAATAGACAATCATTCAATAGACTACCATTCAATAGACAAGCATTCAATAGACTAGCATTCAATAGACAATCATTCAATAGACTACCATTCAATAGACAAGCATTCAATAGACTAGCATTCAATAGACTAGCATTCAATAGACAATCATTCAATAGACTACCATTCAATAGACTACCATTCAATAGACTACCATTCAATAGACAAGCATTCAATAGACAAGCATTCAATAGACAAGCATTCAATAGACTACCATTCAATAGACAAGCATTCAATAGACTACCATTCAATAGACTAGCATTCAATAGACTACCATTCAATAGACAAGCATTCAATAGACTAGCATTCAATAGACTACCATTCAATAGACTACCATTCAATAGACAAGCATTCAATAGACAAGCATTCAATAGACAAGCATTCAATAGACAATCATTCAATAGACTACCATTCAATAGACAAGCATTCAATAGACAAGCATTCAATAGACAAGCATTCAATAGACAAGCATTCAATAGACTACCATTCAATAGACAAGCATTCAATAGACTACCATTCAATAGACTAGCATTCAATAGACTAGCATTCAATAGACTAGCATTCAATAGACTACCATTCAATAGACAAGCATTCAATAGACTAGCATTCAATAGACAAGCATTCAATAGACTACCATTCAATAGACAAGCATTCAATAGACTACCATTCAATAGACAAGCATTCAATAGACTACCATTCAATAGACAAGCATTCAATAGACTAGCATTCAATAGACAATCATTCAATAGACTAGCATTCAATAGACTAGCATTCAATAGACAAGCATTCAATAGACAACCATTCAATAGACTACCATTCAATAGACAAGAATTCAATAGACAAGCATTCAGTAGACTAGCATTCAATAGACAATCATTCAATAGACTACCATTCAATAGACAAGCATTCAATAGACTAGCATTCAATAGACAATCATTCAATAGACTACCATTCAATAGACAAGCATTCAATAGACTAGCATTCAATAGACAATCATTCAATAGACTAGCATTCAATAGACTAGCATTCAATAGACAAGCATTCAATAGACAACCATTCAATAGACAAGCATTCAATAGACTAGCATTCAATAGACTAGCATTCAATAGACAATCATTCAATAGACTACCATTCAATAGACTACCATTCAATAGACAAGCATTCAATAGACTAGCATTCAATAGACAAGCATTCAATAGACTAGCATTCAATAGACAAGCATTCAATAGACTAGCATTCAATAGACAAGCATTCAATAGACAAGCATTCAATAGACTAGCATTCAATAGACTAGCATTCAATAGACAATCATTCAATAGACTACCATTCAATAGACAAGCATTCAATAGACTAGCATTCAATAGACAAGCATTCAATAGACTACCATTCAATAGACTAGCATTCAATAGACTAGCATTCAATAGACTAGCATTCAATAGACTAGCATTCAACAGACAATCATTCAATAGACTAGCATTCAATAGACTAGCATTCAATAGACTAGCATTCAATAGACTAGCATTCAATAGACTAGCATTCAATAGACAATCATTCAATAGACTAGCATTCAATAGACAAGCATTCAATAGACTAGCATTCAATAGACTAGCATTCAATAGACAATCATTCAATAGACTAGCATTCAATAGACTAGCATTCAATAGACTAGCATTCAATAGACTAGCATTCAATAGACAATCATTCAATAGACTACCATTCAATAGACAAGCATTCAATAGACAATCATTCAATAGACTAGCATTCAATAGACAAGCATTCAATAGACTACCATTCAATAGACAAGCATTCAATAGACAATCATTCAATAGACTAGCATTCAATAGACAAGCATTCAATAGACAATCATTCAATAGACAAGCATTCAATAGACTATCATTCAATAGACTAGCACTCAATAGACAAGCATTCAATAGACAAGCATTCAATAGACTAGCATTCAATAGACTACCATTCAATAGACTAGCATTCAATAGACTAGCATTCAATAGACTAGCATTCAATAGACTACCATTCAATAGACTAGCATTCAATAGACAATCATTCAATAGACAAGCATTCAATAGACTACCATTCAATAGACTAGCATTCAATAGACTACCATTCAATAGACTAGCATTCAATAGACAATCATTCAATAGACAAGCATTCAATAGACAATCATTCAATAGACAAGCATTCAATAGACAAGCATTCAATAGACTACCATTCAATAGACAAGCATTCAATAGACTAGCATTCAATAGACTAGCATTCAATAGACTACCATTCAATAGACTAGCATTCAATAGACAATCATTCAATAGACAATCATTCAATAGACAAGCATTCAATAGACTACCATTCAATAGACAAGCATTCAATAGACTAGCATTCAATAGACTAGCATTCAATAGACTACCATTCAATAGACAAGCATTCAATAGACTAGCATTCAATAGACTAGCATTCAATAGACTACCATTCAATAGACAAGCATTCAATAGACAAGCATTCAATAGACTACCATTCAATAGACAAGCATTCAATAGACAAGCATTCAATAGACTACCATTCAATAGACAATCATTCAATAGACAAGCATTCAATAGACAAGCATTCAATAGACAAGCATTCAATAGACTACCATTCAATAGACAAGCATTCAATAGACTAGCATTCAATAGACTACCATTCAATAGACAAGCATTCAATAGACTAGCATTCAATAGACTAGCATTCAATAGACTACCATTCAATAGACAATCATTCAATAGACAAGCATTCAATAGACTACCATTCAATAGACAAGCATTCAATAGACTAGCATTCAATAGACTACCATTCAATAGACAAGCATTCAATAGACAAGCATTCAATAGACAAGCATTCAATAGACTACCATTCAATAGACAAGCATTCAATAGACTAGCATTCAATAGACTACCATTCAATAGACAAGCATTCAATAGACAAGCATTCAATAGACTAGCATTCAATAGACTAGCATTCAATAGACAAGCATTCAATAGACTAGCATTCAATAGACTTCCATTCAATAGACAAGCATTCAATAGACTAGCATTCAATAGACTAGCATTCAATAGACTACCATTCAATAGACAATCATTCAATGGACAAGCATTCAATAGACTACCATTCAATAGACAAGCATTCAATAGACCAGCATTCAATAGACTAGCATTCAATAGACTACCATTCAATAGACAAGCATTCAATAGACTAGCATTCAATAGACTACCATTCAATAGACAAGCATTCAATAGACTAGCATTCAATAGACTAGCATTCAATAGACTACCATTCAATAGACAATCATTCAATAGACAAGCATTCAATAGACTACCATTCAATAGACAAGCATTCAATAGACTAGCATTCAATAGACTAGCATTCAATAGACTACCATTCAATAGACAAGCATTCAATAGACAAGCATTCAATAGACTACCATTCAATAGACAAGCATTCAATAGACTAGCATTCAATCGACTAGCATTCAATAGACTACCATTCAATAGACTAGCATTCAATAGACTACCATTCAATAGACTAGCATTCAATAGACTAGCATTCAATAGACAATCATTCAATAGACAAGCATTCAATAGACAATCATTCAATAGACAAGCATTCAATAGACAAGCATTCAATAGACTACCATTCAATAGACTAGCATTCAATAGACTAGCATTCAATAGACTAGCATTCAATAGACTACCATTCAATAGACTAGCATTCAATAGACTAGCATTCAATAGACTAGCATTCAATAGACAAGCATTCAATAGACAATCATTCAATAGACAAGCATTCAATAGACAAGCATTCAATAGACAAGCATTCAATAGACTACCATTCAATAGACAAGCATTCAATAGACTAGCATTCAATAGACTAGCATTCAATAGACTACCATTCAATAGACTAGCATTCAATAGACTACCATTCAATAGACTAGCATTCAATAGACTAGCATTCAATAGACAAGCATTCAATAGACAAGCATTCAATAGACAAGCATTCAATAGACTACCATTCAATAGACAAGCATTCAATAGACTACCATTCAATAGACAAGCATACAATAGACTACCATTCAATAGACAAGCATTCAATAGACTAGCATTCAATAGACAAGCATTCAATAGACAAGCATTCAATAGACAATCATTCAATAGACTACCATTCAATAGACAAGCATTCAATAGACTAGCATTCAATAGACAAGCATTCAATAGACTAGCATTCAATAGACTAGCATTCAATAGACTAGCATTCAATAGACTACCATTCAATAGACTACCATTCAATAGACAAGCATTCAATAGACTACCATTCAATAGACTAGCATTCAATAGACTAGCATTCAATAGACAAGCACTCAATAGACAAGCATTCAATAGACAAGCATTCAATAGACAAGCATTCAATAGAATAGCATTCAATAGACAAGCATTCAATAGACTACCATTCAATAGACAAGCATTCAATAGACAAGCATTCAATAGACAAGCATTCAATAGACAAGCATTCAATAGACTACCATTCAATAGACTACCATTCAATAGACAAGCACTCAATAGACAAGCATTCAATAGACAAGCATTCAATAGACAAGCATTCAATAGAATAGCATTCAATAGACAAGCATTCAATAGACTACCATTCAATAGACTAGCATTCAATAGACTAGCATTCAATAGACAAGCATTCAATAGACAAGCATTCAATAGACAAGCATTCAATAGAATAGCATTCAATAGACAAGCATTCAATAGACTACCATTCAATAGACTAGCATTCAATAGACTACCATTCAATAGACAAGCATTCAATAGACTAGCATTCAATAGACTAGCATTCAATAGACTACCATTCAATAGACTAGCATTCAATAGACTACCATTCAATAGACTAGCATTCAATAGACAAGCACTCAATAGACGAGCATTCAATAGACAAGCATTCAATAGACAAGCATTCAATAGACAAGCATTCAATAGACTAGCATTCAATAGACTACCATTCAATAGACTACCATTCAATAGAATAGGATTCAATAGACAAGCATTCAATAGACAAGCATTCAATAGACAAGCACTCAATAGACTACCATTCAATAGACAAGCATTCAATAGACAAGCACTCAATAGACGAGCATTCAATAGACAAGCATTCAATAGACAAGCATTCAATAGACAAGCATTCAATAGACAATCATTCAATAGACAAGCATTCAATAGACTACCATTCAATAGACTAGCATTCAATAGACTACCATTCAATAGACTACCATTCAATAGACTAGCATTCAATAGACTACCATTCAATAGACTAGCATTCAATAGACAAGCACTCAATAGACGAGCATTCAATAGACAAGCATTCAATAGACTACCATTCAATAGACTAGCATTCAATAGACTAGCATTCAATAGACTACCATTCAATAGACTACCATTCAATAGACAAGCATTCAATAGACTACCATTCAATAGACTACCATTCAATAGACTAGCATTCAATAGACTACCATTCAATAGACTACCATTCAATAGACAAGCATTCAATAGACAAGCATTCAATAGACAAGCATTCAATAGACAAGCATTCAATAGACAATCATTCAATAGACAAGCATTCAATAGAATAGGATTCAATAGACAAGCATTCAATAGACTACCATTCAATAGACAAGCATTCAATAGACAAGCATTCAATAGACAAGCATTCAATAGACAATCATTCAATAGACAAGCATTCAATAGACTACCATTCAATAGACTAGCATTCAATAGACTACCATTCAATAGACTACCATTCAATAGACAAGCATTCAATAGACAAGCATTCAATAGACTACCATTCAATAGACTACCATTCAATAGACAATCATTCAATAGACAAGCATTCAATAGAATAGGATTCAATAGACAAGCATTCAATAGACAAGCATTCAATAGACAATCATTCAATAGACAAGCATTCAATAGACTACCATTCAATAGACTACCATTCAATAGACAAGCATTCAATAGACTAGCATTCAATAGACAAGCATTCAATAGACTAGCATTCAATAGACAAGCATTCAATAGACTAGCATTCAATAGACAAGCATTCAATAGACAAGCATTCAATAGACTAGCATTCAATAGACAAGCATTCAATAGACTAGCATTCAATAGACAAGCATTCAATAGACTAGCATTCAATAGACAAGCATTCAATAGACTAGCATTCAATAGACAATCATTCAATAGACTACCATTCAATAGACAAGCATTCAATAGACTAGCATTCAATAGACAAGCATTCAATACACTAGCATTCAATAGACTAGCATTCAATAGACTAGCATTCAATAGACTACCATTCAATAGACTACCATTCAATAGACAAGCATTCAATAGACTACCATTCAATAGACAAGCATTCAATAGACAAGCACTCAATAGACAAGCATTCAATAGACAAGCATTCAATAGACTACCATTCAATAGACAAGCATTCAATAGACAAGCATTCAATAGACAAGCATTCAATAGACAATCATTCAATAGACAAGCATTCAATAGACAAGCATTCAATAGACAAGCATTCAATAGACAAGCATTCAATAGACAAGCATTCAATAGACAAGCATTCAATAGACAAGCATTCAATAGACAAGCATTCAATAGACAAGCATTCAATAGACAACCATTCAATAGACAAGCATTCAATAGACTACCATTCAATAGACAAGCATTCAATAGACAAGCATTCAATAGACAAGCATTCAATAGACAAGCATTCAATAGACAAGCATTCAATAGACAAGCATTCAATAGACAAGCATTCAATAGACAAGCATTCAATAGACAAGCATTCAATAGACAACCATTCAATAGACAAGCATTCAATAGACTACCATTCAATAGACAAGCATTCAATAGACAAGCATTCAATAGACAAGCATTCAATAGACAAGCATTCAATAGACAAGCATTCAATAGACAAGCATTCAATAGACAAGCATTCAATAGACAAGCATTCAATAGACTACCATTCAATAGACTACCATTCAATAGACAATCATTCAATAGACAAGCATTCAATAGAATAGCATTCAATAGACAAGCATTCAATAGACAAGCATTCAATAGACAAGCATTCAATAGACAAGCATTCAATAGACAAGCATTCAATAGACAAGCATTCAATAGACAAGCATTCAATAGACAAGCATTCAATAGACAAGCATTCAATAGACTACCATTCAATAGACTACCATTCAATAGACTACCATTCAATAGACAATCATTCAATAGAAAAGCATTCAATAGAATAGCATTCAATAGACTACAATTCAATTGACAAGCATTCAATAGACAAGCATTCAATAGACAAGCATTCAATAGACTACCATTCAATAGACAAGCATTCAATAGACTACCATTCAATAGACAAGCATTCAATAGACAAGCATTCAATAGACTAGCATTCAATAGACAAGCATTCAATAGACTAGCATTCAATAGACTAGCATTCAATAGACTAGCATTCAATAGACTACCATTCAATAGAATAGCATTCAATAGACTAGCATTCAATAGAATAGCATTCAATAGACAAGCATTCAATAGACTACCATTCAATAGACTACCATTCAATAGACTAGCATTCAATAGACAAGCATTCAATAGACAAGCATTCAATAGAATAGCATTCAATAGACAAGCATTCAATAGACTACCATTCAATAGACTACCATTCAATAGACAAGCACTCAATAGACAAGCATTCAATAGACAAGCATTCAATAGACAAGCATTCAATAGAATAGCATTCAATAGACAAGCATTCAATAGACTACCATTCAATAGACTAGCATTCAATAGACTAGCATTCAATAGACAAGCATTCAATAGACAAGCATTCAATAGACAAGCATTCAATAGAATAGCATTCAATAGACAAGCATTCAATAGACTACCATTCAATAGACTAGCATTCAATAGACTACCATTCAATAGACAAGCATTCAATAGACTAGCATTCAATAGACTAGCATTCAATAGACTACCATTCAATAGACTAGCATTCAATAGACAAGCATTCAATAGACAAGCATTCAATAGACTACCATTCAATAGACTAGCATTCAATAGACAAGCATTCAATAGACTACCATTCAATAGACAAGCATTCAATAGACAAGCATTCAATAGAATAGCATTCAATAGACAAGCATTCAATAGACAAGCATTCAATAGACTACCATTCAATAGACTAGCATTCAATAGACTACCATTCAATAGACAAGCATTCAATAGACTAGCATTCAATAGACTAGCATTCAATAGACTACCATTCAATAGACTAGCATTCAATAGACAAGCACTCAATAGACGAGCATTCAATAGACAAGCATTCAATAGACAAGCATTCAATAGACAAGCATTCAATAGACTAGCATTCAATAGACTACCATTCAATAGACTACCATTCAATAGACAAGCATTCAATAGACAAGCATTCAATAGACTACCATTCAATAGACTACCATTCAATAGACAATCATTCAATAGACAAGCATTCAATAGAATAGGATTCAATAGACAAGCATTCAATAGACAAGCATTCAATAGACAAGCACTCAATAGACTACCATTCAATAGACAAGCATTCAATAGACAAGCACTCAATAGACGAGCATTCAATAGACAAGCATTCAATAGACAAGCATTCAATAGACAAGCATTCAATAGACAATCATTCAATAGACAAGCATTCAATAGACTACCATTCAATAGACTAGCATTCAATAGACTACCATTCAATAGACTACCATTCAATAGACTAGCATTCAATAGACTACCATTCAATAGACTAGCATTCAATAGACAAGCACTCAATAGACGAGCATTCAATAGACAAGCATTCAATAGACTACCATTCAATAGACTAGCATTCAATAGACTACCATTCAATAGACTACCATTCAATAGACAAGCATTCAATAGACAAGCATTCAATAGACTACCATTCAATAGACTACCATTCAATAGACAATCATTCAATAGACAAGCATTCAATAGAATAGGATTCAATAGACAAGCATTCAATAGACAAGCATTCAATAGACAAGCACTCAATAGACTACCATTCAATAGACTACCATTCAATAGACAAGCATTCAATAGACAAGCACTCAATAGACGAGCATTCAATAGACAAGCATTCAATAGACAAGCATTCAATAGACTAGCATTCAATAGACTAGCATTCAATAGACTAGCATTCAATAGACTACCATTCAATAGACAAGCATTCAATAGACAAGCATTCAATAGACTACCATTCAATAGACTACCATTCAATAGACAATCATTCAATAGACAAGCATTCAATAGAATAGGATTCAATAGACAAGCATTCAATAGACAAGCATTCAATAGACAAGCATTCAATAGACAAGCATTCAATAGACTAGCATTCAATAGACTACCATTCAATAGACAAGCATTCAATAGACAAGCATTCAATAGACAATCATTCAATAGACTACCATTCAATAGACAAGCATTCAATAGACTAGCATTCAATAGACAAGCATTCAATAGACTAGCATTCAATAGACTAGCATTCAATAGACTAGCATTCAATAGACTACCATTCAATAGACAAGCATTCAATAGACAAGCATTCAATAGACTAGCATTCAATAGACAATCATTCAATAGACAAGCATTCAATAGACAAGCATTCAATAGACAAGCATTCAATAGACAAGCATTCAATAGACTAGCATTCAATAGACAAGCATCCAATAGACTACCATTCAATAGACTACCATTCAATAGACTAGCATTCAATAGACTACCATTCAATAGACAAGCATTCAATAGACTACCATTCAATAGACAAGCATTCAATAGACAAGCATTCAATAGACAAGCATTCAATAGACAAGCACTCAATAGACAAGCATTCAATAGACAAGCATTCAATAGACTACCATTCAATAGACAAGCATTCAATAGACAAGCATTCAATAGACAAGCATTCAATAGACAATCATTCAATAGACAAGCATTCAATAGACTAGCATTCAATAGACTAGCATTCAATAGACAAGCATTCAATAGACAAGCACTCAATAGACAAGCATTCAATAGACAAGCATTCAATAGACTACCATTCAATAGACAAGCATTCAATAGACAAGCATTCAATAGACAAGCATTCAATAGACAATCATTCAATAGACAAGCATTCAATAGACAAGCATTCAATAGACAAGCATTCAATAGACAAGCATTCAATAGACAAGCATTCAATAGACAAGCATTCAATAGACAAGCATTCAATAGACAAGCATTCAATAGACAAGCATTCAATAGACAAGCATTCAATAGACAACCATTCAATAGACAAGCATTCAATAGACTACCATTCAATAGACAAGCATTCAATAGACAAGCATTCAATAGACAAGCATTCAATAGACAAGCATTCAATAGACAAGCATTCAATAGACAAGCATTCAATAGACAAGCATTCAATAGACAAGCATTCAATAGACAAGCATTCAATAGACAACCATTCAATAGACAAGCATTCAATAGACTACCATTCAATAGACAAGCATTCAATAGACAAGCATTCAATAGACAAGCATTCAATAGACAAGCATTCAATAGACAAGCATTCAATAGACTACCATTCAATAGACAAGCATTCAATAGACAAGCATTCAATAGACAAGCATTCAATAGACAAGCATTCAATAGACAAGCATTCAATAGACAAGCATTCAATAGACAAGCATTCAATAGACTACCATTCAATAGACAATCATTCAATAGACAAGCATTCAATAGACAAGCATTCAATAGACAAGCATTCAATAGACAAGCATTCAATAGACAAGCATTCAATAGACTAGCATTCAATAGACTACCATTCAATAGACTACCATTCAATAGACAATCATTCAATAGACAAGCATTCAATAGACAAGCATTCAATAGACAAGCATTCAATAGACAAGCATTCAATAGACTACCATTCAATAGACTACCATTCAATAGACAATCATTCAATAGACAAGCATTCAATAGACAAGCATTCAATAGACAAGCATTCAATAGACAAGCATTCAATAGACTAGCATTCAATAGACTACCATTCAATAGACTACCATTCAATAGACAATCATTCAATAGACAAGCATTCAATAGAATAGCATTCAATAGACAAGCATTCAATAGACAAGCATTCAATAGACAAGCATTCAATAGACAAGCATTCAATAGACAAGCATTCAATAGACAAGCATTCAATAGACAAGCATTCAATAGACAAGCATTCAATAGACAAGCATTCAATAGACTACCATTCAATAGACTACCATTCAATAGACTACCATTCAATAGACAATCATTCAATAGACAAGCATTCAATAGAATAGCATTCAATAGACTACCATTCAATAGACAAGCATTCAATAGACAAGCATTCAATAGACAAGCATTCAATAGACTACCATTCAATAGACAAGCATTCAATAGACTACCATTCAATAGACAAGCATTCAATAGACAAGCATTCAATAGACTAGCATTCAATAGACAAGCATTCAATAGACTAGCATTCAATAGACTAGCATTCAATAGACTAGCATTCAATAGACTACCATTCAATAGACTACCATTCAATAGACAAGCATTCAATAGACTACCATTCAATAGACAAGCATTCAATAGACAAGCATTCAATAGAATAGCATTCAATAGACAAGCATTCAATAGACAAGCATTCAATAGACAAGCATTCAATAGACAAGCATTCAATAGACAAGCATTCAATAGACTACCATTCAATAGACAAGCATTCAATAGACTACCATTCAATAGACAAGCATTCAATAGACAAGCATTCAATAGACAAGCATTCAATAGACAAGCATTCAATAGACAAGCATTCAATAGACAAGCATTCAATAGACAAGCATTCAATAGACTACCATTCAATAGACTACCATTCAATAGACAATCATTCAATAGACAAGCATTCAATAGAATAGCATTCAATAGACAAGCATTCAATAGACAAGCATTCAATAGACAAGCATTCAATAGACAAGCATTCAATAGACAAGCATTCAATAGACAAGCATTCAATAGACAAGCATTCAATAGACAAGCATTCAATAGACAAGCATTCAATAGACAAGCATTCAATAGACAAGCATTCAATAGACTACCATTCAATAGACTACCATTCAATAGACCATCATTCAATAGACAAGCATTCAATAGAATAGCATTCAATAGACTACCATTCAATAGACAAGCATTCAATAGACAAGCATTCAATAGACAAGCATTCAATAGACTACCATTCAATAGACAAGCATTCAAT
Organism: Pictodentalium vernedei; assembly: GCA_031216915.1. Classification (NCBI taxonomy): domain Eukaryota; kingdom Metazoa; phylum Mollusca; class Scaphopoda; order Dentaliida; family Dentaliidae; genus Pictodentalium; species Pictodentalium vernedei. Next base: position 573,182,493 of record CM062294.1, read on the forward strand.
AGACTACCATTCAATAGACAAGCATTCAATAGACAAGCATTCAATAGACTAGCATTCAATAGACAAGCATTCAATAGACTAGCATTCAATAGACTAGCATTCAATAGACTAGCATTCAATAGACTACCATTCAATAGACTACCATTCAATAGACAAGCATTCAATAGACTACCATTCAATAGACAAGCATTCAATAGACAAGCATTCAATAGAATAGCATTCAATAGACAAGCATTCAATAGACAAGCATTCAATAGACAAGCATTCAATAGACTACCATTCAATAGACAAGCATTCAATAGAATAGCATTCAATAGACAAGCATTCAATAGACTACCATTCAATAGACTACCATTCAATAGACAAGCACTCAATAGACAAGCATTCAATAGACAAGCATTCAATAGACAAGCATTCAATAGAATAGCATTCAATAGACAAGCATTCAATAGACTACCATTCAATAGACTAGCATTCAATAGACTAGCATTCAATAGACAAGCATTCAATAGACAAGCATTCAATAGACAAGCATTCAATAGAATAGCATTCAATAGACAAGCATTCAATAGACTACCATTCAATAGACTAGCATTCAATAGACTACCATTCAATAGACAAGCATTCAATAGACTAGCATTCAATAGACTAGCATTCAATAGACTACCATTCAATAGACTAGCATTCAATAGACTACCATTCAATAGACTAGCATTCAATAGACAAGCACTCAATAGACGAGCATTCAATAGACAAGCATTCAATAGACAAGCATTCAATAGACAAGCATTCAATAGACTAGCATTCAATAGAATAGGATTCAATAGACAAGCATTCAATAGACAAGCATTCAATAGACAAGCACTCAATAGACAAGCATTCAATAGACAATCATTCAATAGACTAGCATTCAATAGACTAGCATTCAATAGACTAGCATTCAATAGACAATCATTCAATAGACAAGCATTCAATAGACTAGCATTCAATAGACTAGCATTCAATAGACTACCATTCAATAGACTAGCATTCAATAGACTACCATTCAATAGACTACCATTCAATAGACTAGCATTCAATAGACTACCATTCAATAGACTAGCATTCAATAGACAAGCACTCAATAGACGAGCATTCAATAGACAAGCATTCAATAGACAAGCATTCAATAGACTAGCATTCAATAGACTAGCATTCAATAGACTAGCATTCAATAGACAAGCATTCAATAGACAAGCATTCAATAGACAAGCATTCAATAGACAAGCATTCAATAGACAAGCATTCAATAGACTACCATTCAATAGACTAGCATTCAATAGACTACCATTCAATAGACTACCATTCAATAGACGAGCATTCAATAGACAAGCATTCAATAGACTACCATTCAATAGACTACCATTCAATAGACAATCATTCAATAGACAAGCATTCAATAGAATAGGATTCAATAGACAAGCATTCAATAGACAAGCATTCAATAGACAAGCACTCAATAGACTACCATTCAATAGACAAGCATTCAATAGACAAGCACTCAATAGACGAGCATTCAATAGACAAGCATTCAATAGACAAGCATTCAATAGACAAGCATTCAATAGACAATCATTCAATAGACAAGCATTCAATAGACTACCATTCAATAGACTAGCATTCAATAGACTAGCATTCAATAGACTACCATTCAATAGACAAGCATTCAATAGACAAGCATTCAATAGACTACCATTCAATAGACTACCATTCAATAGACAATCATTCAATAGACAAGCATTCAATAGAATAGGATTCAATAGACAAGCATTCAATAGACAAGCATTCAATAGACAAGCATTCAATAGACAAGCATTCAATAGACTACCATTCAATAGACAAGCATTCAATAGACTAGCATTCAATAGACAAGCATTCAATAGACAAGCATTCAATAGACAATCATTCAATAGACTACCATTCAATAGACAAGCATTCAATAGACTAGCATTCAATAGACAAGCATTCAATAGACTAGCATTCAATAGACTAGCATTCAATAGACTAGCATTCAATAGACTACCATTCAATAGACTACCATTCAATAGACAAGCATTCAATAGACTACCATTCAATAGACAAGCATTCAATAGACTAGCATTCAATAGACAAGCATTCAATAGACAAGCATTCAATAGACAAGCATTCAATAGACTACCATTCAATAGACAAGCATTCAATAGACTAGCATTCAATAGACAAGCATTCAATAGACTAGCATTCAATAGACTAGCATTCAATAGACTAGCATTCAATAGACTACCATTCAATAGACTACCATTCAATAGACAAGCATTCAATAGACTACCATTCAATAGACTAGCATTCAATAGACAAGCATTCAATAGACAAGCACTCAATAGACAAGCATTCAATAGACAAGCATTCAATAGACTAGCATTCAATAGACTACCATTCAATAGACAAGCATTCAATAGACAAGCATTCAATAGACAAGCATTCAATAGACAATCATTCAATAGACAAGCATTCAATAGACAAGCATTCAATAGACAAGCATTCAATAGACAAGCATTCAATAGACAAGCATTCAATAGACAAGCATTCAATAGACAAGCATTCAATAGACAAGCATTCAATAGACAAGCATTCAATAGACAAGCATTCAATAGACAACCATTCAATAGACAAGCATTCAATAGACTACCATTCAATAGACAAGCATTCAATAGACAAGCATTCAATAGACAAGCATTCAATAGACAAGCATTCAATAGACAAGCATTCAATAGACAAGCATTCAATAGACAAGCATTCAATAGACAAGCATTCAATAGACAAGCATTCAATAGACAAGCATTCAATAGACAAGCATTCAATAGACAAGCATTCAATAGACAAGCATTCAATAGACAAGCATTCAATAGACAACCATTCAATAGACAAGCATTCAATAGACTACCATTCAATAGACAAGCATTCAATAGACAAGCATTCAATAGACAAGCATTCAATAGACAAGCATTCAATAGACAAGCATTCAATAGACAAGCATTCAATAGACAAGCATTCAATAGACAAGCATTCAATAGACAAGCATTCAATAGACAAGCATTCAATAGACAATCATTCAATAGACTACCATTCAATAGACAAGCATTCAATAGACTACCATTCAATAGACAAGCATTCAATAGACAAGCATTCAATAGACAAGCATTCAATAGACAAGCATTCAATAGACAAGCATTCAATAGACAAGCATTCAATAGACAAGCATTCAATAGACAAGCATTCAATAGACTACCATTCAATAGACTACCATTCAATAGACAATCATTCAATAGACAAGCATTCAATAGAATAGCATTCAATAGACAAGCATTCAATAGACAAGCATTCAATAGACAAGCATTCAATAGACAAGCATTCAATAGACAAGCATTCAATAGACTACCATTCAATAGACTACCATTCAATAGACTACCATTCAATAGACAATCATTCAATAGACAAGCATTCAATAGAATAGCATTCAATAGACTACCATTCAATAGACAAGCATTCAATAGACAAGCATTCAATAGACAAGCATTCAATAGACTACCATTCAATAGACAAGCATTCAATAGACTACCATTCAATAGACAAGCATTCAATAGACAAGCATTCAATAGACTAGCATTCAATAGACAAGCATTCAATAGACTAGCATTCAATAGACTAGCATTCAATAGACTAGCATTCAATAGACTACCATTCAATAGACTACCATTCAATAGACAAGCATTCAATAGACTACCATTCAATAGACAAGCATTCAATAGACAAGCATTCAATAGAATAGCATTCAATAGACAAGCATTCAATAGACAAGCATTCAATAGACAAGCATTCAATAGACAAGCATTCAATAGACAAGCATTCAATAGACTACCATTCAATAGACAAGCATTCAATAGACTACCATTCAATAGACAAGCATTCAATAGACTAGCATTCAATAGACTAGCATTCAATAGACTAGCATTCAATAGACTAGCATTCAATAGACTACCATTCAATAGACTACCATTCAATAGACAAGCATTCAATAGACTACCATTCAATAGACAAGCATTCAATAGACAAGCATTCAATAGAATAGCATTCAATAGACAAGCATTCAATAGACAAGTATTCAATAGACAAGCATTCAATAGACAAGCATTCAATAGACAAGCATTCAATAGACTACCATTCAATAGACTACCATTCAATAGACAATCATTCAATAGACAAGCATTCAATAGAATAGCATTCAATAGACAAGCATTCAATAGACAAGCATTCAATAGACAAGCATTCAATAGACAAGCATTCAATAGACAAGCATTCAATAGACAAGCATTCAATAGACAAGCATTCAATAGACAAGCATTCAATAGACAAGCATTCAATAGACAAGCATTCAATAGACTACCATTCAATAGACTACCATTCAATAGACCATCATTCAATAGACAAGCATTCAATAGAATAGCATTCAATAGACTACCATTCAATAGACAAGCATTCAATAGACAAGCATTCAATAGACAAGCATTCAATAGACTACCATTCAATAGACAAGCATTCAATAGACTACCATTCAATAGACAAGCTTTCAATAGACAAGGATTCAATAGACTAGCATTCAATAGACTAGCATTCAATAGACTAGCATTCAATAGACAAGCATTCAATAGACTACCATTCAATAGACAAGCATTCAATAGACAAGCACTCAATAGACAAGCATTCAATAGACAAGCATTCAATAGACAAGCATTCAATAGACAAGCATTCAATAGACAAGCATTCAATAGACTAGCATTCAATAGACTAGCATTCAATAGACTAGCATTCAATAGACAAGCATTCAATAGACTACCATTCAATAGACAAGCATTCAATAGACAAGCACTCAATAGACAAGCATTCAATAGACAAGCATTCAATAGACTAGCATTCAATAGACTAGCATTCAATAGACTAGCATTCAATAGACAAGCATTCAATAGACTACCATTCAATAGACAAGCATTCAATAGACAAGCACTCAATAGACAAGCATTCAATAGACAAGCATTCAATAGACAAGCATTCAATAGACTACCATTCAATAGACAAGCATTCAATAGACAAGCACTCAATAGACAAGCATTCAATAGACAAGCATTCAATAGACTAGCATTCAATAGACAAGCATTCAATAGACTACCATTCAATAGACAAGCATTCAATAGACAAGCACTCAATAGACAAGCATTCAATAGACAAGCATTCAATAGACAAGCATTCAATAGACAAGCATTCAATAGACTAGCATTCAATAGACTAGCATTCAATAGACTAGCATTCAATAGACAAGCATTCAATAGACTACCATTCAATAGACAAGCATTCAATAGACAAGCACTCAATAGACAAGCATTCAATAGACAAGCATTCAATAGACAAGCATTCAATAGACAAGCATTCAATAGACTAGCATTCAATAGACTAGCATTCAATAGACTAGCATTCAATAGACAAGCATTCAATAGACTACCATTCAATAGACAAGCATTCAATAGACTAGCATTCAATAGACAAGCATTCAATAGACAAGCATTCAATAGACTAGCATTCAATAGACAAGCATTCAATAGACTACCATTCAATAGACAAGCATTCAATAGACAAGCATTCAATAGACAAGCATTCAATAGACAAGCATTCAATAGACAAGCATTCAATAGACAAGCATTCAATAGACAAGCATTCAATAGACAAGCATTCAATAGACAAGCACTCAATAGACAAGCATTCAATAGACAAGCATTCAATAGACTAGCATTCAATAGACTACCATTCAATAGACTAGCATTCAATAGACTAGCATTCAATAGACTACCATTCAATAGACAAGCATTCAATAGACTAGCATTCAATAGACAAGCATTCAATAGACAAGCATTCAATAGACAAGCATTCAATAGACAAGCATTCAATAGACAAGCATTCAATAGACTAGCATTCAATAGACTAGCATTCAATAGACAAGCATTCAATAGACTACCATTCAATAGACAAGCATTCAATAGACTAGCATTCAATAGACAAGCATTCAATAGACAAGCATTCAATAGACAAGCATTCAATAGACAAGCATTCAATAGACAAGCATTCAATAGACAAGCATTCAATAGACAAGCATTCAATAGACAAGCATTCAATAGACAAGCACTCAATAGACAAGCATTCAATAGACAAGCATTCAATAGACTAGCATTCAATAGACAAGCATTCAATAGACAAGCATTCAATAGACAAGCATTCAATAGACAAGCACTCAATAGACAAGTATTCAATAGACAAGCATTCAATAGACAAGCATTCAATAGAATAGCATTCAATAGACAAGCATTCAATAGACAAGCATTCAATAGACTAGCATTCAATAGACTAGCATTCAATAGACTAGCATTCAATAGACTACCATTCAATAGACTAGCATTCAATAGACTAGCATTCAATAGACTAGCATTCAATAGACTACCATTCAATAGACTAGCATTCAATAGACTAGCATTCAATAGACTAGCATTCAATAGACTAGCATTCAATAGACTACCATTCAATAGACTAGCATTCAATAGACTAGCATTCAATAGACTACCATTCAATAGACTACCATTCAATAGACTAGCATTCAATAGACTAGCATTCAATAGACTAGCATTCAATAGACTACCATTCAATAGACTACCATTCAATAGACTAGCATTCAATAGACTACCATTCAATAGACTAGCATTCAATAGACTAGCATTCAATAGACTAGCATTCAATAGACTAGCATTCAATAGACAATCATTCAATAGACAAGCATTCAATAGACTAGCATTCAATAGACAAGCATTCAATAGACAATCATTCAATAGACTAGCATTCAATAGACTAGCATTCAATAGACTAGCATTCAATAGACTAGCATTCAATAGACTAGCATTCAATAGACTAGCATTCAATAGACTAGCATTCAATAGACTAGCATTCAATAGACTAGCATTCAATAGACTAGTATTCAATAGACTAGCATTCAATAGACTAGCATTCAATAGACTAGCATTCAATAGACTACCATTCAATAGACTACCATTCAATAGACTACCATTCAATAGACTAGCATTCAATAGACTAGCATTCAAAAGACTAGCATTCAATAGACTAGCATTCAATAGACTAGCATTCAATAGACTACCATTCAATAGACTAGCATTCAATAGACTAGCATTCAATAGACTAGCATTCAATAGACTAGCATTCAATAGACTAGCATTCAATAGACTACCATTCAATAGACTACCATTCAATAGACAAGCATTCAATAGACTAGCATTCAATAGACAAGCATTCAATAGACAAGCATTCAATAGACAAGCATTCAATAGACAAGCATTCAATAGACAAGCATTCAATAGACTACCATTCAATAGACAAGCATTCAATAGACAAGCATTCAATAGTCAAGCATTCAATAGACAAGCATTCAATAGACTACCATTCAATAGACTACCATTCAATAGACTAGCATTCAATAGACAATCATTCAATAGACTACCATTCAATAGACAAGCATTCAATAGACAAGCATTCAATAGACTACCATTCAATAGACTACCATTCAATAGACTAGCATTCAATAGACAAGCATTCAATAGACAAGCATTCAATAGACAAGCATTCAATAGACTAGCATTCAATAGACAATCATTCAATAGACTACCATTCAATAGACTAGCATTCAATAGACAATCATTCAATAGACTACCATTCAATAGACAAGCATTCAATAGACAAGCATTCAATAGACTACCATTCAATAGACTACCATTCAATAGACAAGCATTCAATAGACAAGCATTCAATAGACTACCATTCAATAGACTACCATTCAATAGACTAGCATTCAATAGACAAGCATTCAATAGACAAGCATTCAATAGACAAGCACTCAATAGACTAGCATTCAATAGACTACCATTCAATAGAATAGCATTCAATAGACAAGCATTCAATAGACTAGCATTCAATAGACTACCATTCAATAGACAAGCATTCAATAGAATAGCATTCAATAGACAAGCATTCAATAGACTACCATTCAATAGACTACCATTCAATAGACAAGCATTCAATAGAATAGCATTCAATAGACAAGCATTCAATAGACTAGCATTCAATAGACAAGCATTCAATAGACTACCATTCAATAGACAAGCATTCAATAGACTACCATTCAATAGACAAGCATTCAATAGACTACCATTCAATAGAATAGCATTCAATAGACAAGCATTCAATAGACTAGCATTCAATAGACTACCATTCAATAGACAAGCATTCAATAGAATAGCATTCAATAGACAAGCATTCAATAGACTACCATTCAATAGACTAGCATTCAATAGACAAGCATTCAATAGACAAGCATTCAATAGACTACCATTCAATAGACTACCATTCAATAGACAAGCATTCAATAGAATAGCATTCAATAGACTAGCATTCAATAGACTAGCATTCAATAGACAAGCATTCAATAGACAAGCATTCAATAGAGAAGGATTCAATAGACTAGCATTCAATAGACAAGCATTCAGTAGACTACCATTCAATAGACTAGCATTCAATAGACAAGCATTCAATAGACAAGCATTCAATAGACAAGCATTCAATAGACTACCATTCAATAGACAAGCATTCAATAGACAAGCATTCAATAGACAAGCATTCAATAGAATAGCATTCAATAGACAAGCATTCAATAGACAAGCATTCAATAGACTAGCATTCAATAGACTAGCATTCAATAGACTACCATTCAATAGACTAGCATTCAATAGACTACCATTCAATAGACTAGCATTCAATAGACTAGCATTCAATAGACTAGCATTCAATAGACTACCATTCAATAGACTACCATTCAATAGACTAGCATTCAATAGACTAGCATTCAATAGACTAGCATTCAATAGACTAGCATTCAATAGACTACCATTCAATAGACTAGCATTCAATAGACTAGCATTCAATAGACTACCATTCAATAGACTAGCATTCAATAGACTAGCATTCAATAGACTAGCATTCAATAGACTACCATTCAATAGACTAGCATTCAATAGACTAGCATTCAATAGACTACCATTCAATAGACTAGCATTCAGTAGACTAGCATTCAATAGACTCGCATTCAATAGACTAGCATTCAAAAGACAATCATTCAATAGACAAGCATTCAATAGACTAGCATTCAATAGACAAGCATTCAATAGACAATCATTCAATAGACTAGCATTCAATAGACTAGCATTCAATAGACTAGCATTCAATAGACTAGCATTCAATAGACTAGCATTCAATAGACTAGCATTCAATAGACTAGCATTCAATAGACTAGCATTCAATAGACTAGCATTCAATAGACTAGCATTCAATAGACTAGCATTCAATAGACTAGCATTCAATAGACTAGCATTCAATAGACTAGCATTCAATAGACTACCATTCAATAGACTAGCATTCAATAGACTAGCATTCAATAGACTAGCATTCAATAGACTAGCATTCAATAGACTACCATTCAATAGACTAGCATTCAATAGACTAGCATTCAATAGACTAGCATTCAATAGACTACCATTCAATAGACTACCATTCAATAGACTACCATTCAATAGACTAGCATTCAATAGACTAGCATTCAATAGACAAGCATTCAATAGACAATCATTCAATAGACTAGCATTCAATAGACTAGCATTCAATAGACTAGCATCCAATAGACTAGCATTCAATAGACTAGCATTCAATAGACTAGCATTCAATAGACTAGCATTCAATAGACTAGCATTCAATAGACAAGCATTCAATAGACAAGCATTCAATAGACAAGCATTCAATAGACTAGCATTCAATAGACAAGCATTCAATAGACTAGCATTCAATAGACTAGCATTCAATAGACAAGCATTCAATAGACTAGCATTCAATAGACTAGCATTCAATAGACTACCATTCAATAGACTAGCATTCAATAGACTAGCATTCAATAGACTAGCATTCAATAGACTACCATTCAATAGACTAGCATTCAATAGACTAGCATTCAATAGACTAGCATTCAATAGACTACCATTCAATAGACTACCATTCAATAGACTACCATTCAATAGACTAGCATTCAATAGACTAGCATTCAATAGACAAGCATTCAATAGACAATCATTCAATAGACTAGCATTCAATAGACAAGCATTCAATAGACTAGCATTCAATAGACTACCATTCAATAGACTAGCATTCAATAGACTAGCATTCAATAGACTAGCATTCAATAGACTACCATTCAATAGACTACCATTCAATAGACTACCATTCAATAGACTAGCATTCAATAGACTAGCATTCAATAGACAAGCATTCAATAGACAATCATTCAATAGACTAGCATTCAATAGACAAGCATTCAATAGACAAGCATTCAATAGACTAGCATTCAATAGACTAGCATTCAATAGACAAGCATTCAATAGACAAGCATTCAATAGACAATCATTCAATAGACTACCATTCAATAGACTACCATTCAATAGACTACCATTCAATAGACTACCATTCAATAGACTAGCATTCAATAGACTAGCATTCAATAGACAAGCATTCAATAGACAATCATTCAATAGACTAGTATTCAATAGACAAGCATTCAATAGACAATCATTCAATAGACTAGCATTCAATAGACAAGCATTCAATAGACAAGCATTCAATAGACAATCATTCAATAGACTACCATTCAATAGACTACCATTCAATAGACAATCATTCAATAGACTACCATTCAATAGACTACCATTCAATAGACTACCATTCAATAGACTACCATTCAATAGACTAGCATTCAATAGACTAGCATTCAATAGACAAGCATTCAATAGACAATCATTCAATAGACTAGCATTCAATAGACAAGCATTCAATAGACAAGCATTCAATAGACAAGCATTCAATAGACAAGCATTCAATAGACTAGCATTCAATAGACTAGCATTCAATAGACTAGCATTCAATAGACTAGCATTCAATAGACTAGCATTCAATAGACAAGCATTCAATAGACAATCATTCAATAGACAAGCATTCAATAGACTAGCATTCAATAGACAAGCATTCAATAGACAAGCATTCAATAGACAAGCATTCAATAGACAATCATTCAATAGACAAGCATTCAATAGACTAGCATTCAATAGACTAGCATTCAATAGACTAGCATTCAATAGACAAGCATTCAATAGACAAGCATTCAATAGACAAGCATTCAATAGACTAGCATTCAATAGACTAGCATTCAATAGACAAGCATTCAATAGACTAGCATTCAATAGACTAGCATTCAATAGACAAGCATTCAATAGACTAGCATTCAATAGACTAGCATTCAATAGACTACCATTCAATAGACTAGCATTCAATAGACTAGCATTCATAAGACTACCATTCAATAGACTACCATTCAATAGACTAGCATTCAATAGACTAGCATTCAATAGACAAGCATTCAATAGACAATCATTCAATAGACAAGCATTCAATAGACAATCATTCAATAGACTAGCATTCAATAGACTAGCATTCAATAGACTAGCATTCAATAGACAAGCATTCAATAGACTAGCATTCAATAGACTACCATTCAATAGACTACCATTCAATAGACTAGCATTCAATAGACTAGCATTCAATAGACTACCATTCAATAGACAAGCATTCAATAGACGAGCATTGAATAGACGAGCATTCAATAGACAAGCATTCAATAGACTAGCATTCAATAGACTAGCATTCAATAGACTACCATTCAATAGACTAGCATTCAATAGACTAGCATTCAATAGACAAGCATTCAATAGACAAGCATTCAATAGACTACCATTCAATAGACTACCATTCAATAGACTAGCATTCAATAGACTAGCATTCAATAGAGTAGCATTCAATAGACAAGCATTCAATAGACTACCATTCAATAGACTAGCATTCAATAGACAAGCATTCAATAGACTAGCATTCAATAGACAAGCATTCAATAGACAAGCATTCAATAGACAAGCATTCAATAGACAAGCATTCAATAGACAAGCATTCAATAGACAAGCATTCAATAGACTAGCATTCAATAGACTAGCATTCAATAGACTAGCATTCAATAGACAAGCATTCAATAGACAAGCATTCAATAGACAAGCATTCAATAGACTACCATTCAATAGACAAGCATTCAATAGACAAGCATTCAATAGACAAGCATTCAATAGACAAGCATTCAATAGACAAGCATTCAATAGACTAGCATTCAATAGACAAGCATTCAATAGACTACCATTCAATAGACTACCATTCAATAGACTAGCATTCAATAGACTAGCATTCAATAGACTACCATTCAATAGACTAGCATTCAATAGACTAGCATTCAATAGACTAGCATTCAATAGACTAGCATTCAATAGACTAGCATTCAATAGACTACCACTCAATAGACAAGCATTCAATAGACAAGCATTCAATAGACTAGCATTCAATAGACAAGCACTCAATAGACAATCATTCAATAGACAAGCATTCAATAGACTAGCATTCAATAGACTAGCATTCAATAGACTAGCATTCAATAGACTACCACTCAATAGACAATCATTCAATAGACAAGCATTCAATAGACAAGCATTCAATAGACAAGCATTCAATAGACAAGCATTCAATAGACTAGCATTCAATAGACTACCATTCAATAGACTACCATTCAATAGACTAGCATTCAATAGACTAGCGTTCAATAGACTAGCATTCAATAGACTAGCATTCAATAGACTAGCATTCAATAGACTACCACTCAATAGACAAGCATTCAATAGACAAGCATTCAATAGACAAGCATTCAATAGACAATCATTCAATAGACAAGCATTCAATAGACTAGCATTCAATAGACTACCATTCAATAGACTACCATTCAATAGACTAGCATTCAATAGACTAGCGTTCAATAGACTAGCATTCAATAGACTAGCATTCAATAGACTAGCATTCAATAGACTAGCACTCAATAGACAAGCATTCAATAGACAAGCATTCAATAGACTAGCATTCAATAGACTAGCATTCAATAGACTAGCATTCAATAGACAAGCATTCAATAGACTAGCATTCAATAGACTACCATTCAATAGACTACCATTCAATAGACTAGCATTCAATAGACTAGCATTCAATAGACTAGCATTCAATAGACTAGCATTCAATAGACTAGCATTCAATAGACTACCACTCAATAGACAAGCATTCAATAGACAAGCATTCAATAGACTAGCATTCAATAGACAATCATTCAATAGACAAGCATTCAATAGACAAGCATTCAATAGACAAGCATTCAATAGACAAGCATTCAATAGACTAGCATTCAATAGACAAGCATTCAATAGACTACCATTCAATAGACTACCATTCAATAGACTAGCATTCAATAGACTACCATTCAATAGACTACCATTCAATAGACTAGCATTCAATAGACTAGCATTCAATAGACTAGCATTCAATAGACTAGCATTCAATAGACTAGCATTCAATAGACTACCACTCAATAGACAAGCATTCAATAGACAAGCATTCAATAGACTAGCATTCAATAGACAAGCACTCAATAGACAATCATTCAATAGACAAGCATTCAATAGACTAGCATTCAATAGACTAGCATTCAATAGACTAGCATTCAATAGACTACCACTCAATAGACAATCATTCAATAGACAAGCATTCAATAGACAAGCATTCAATAGACAAGCATTCAATAGACAAGCATTCAATAGACTAGCATTCAATAGACTACCATTCAATAGACTACCATTCAATAGACTAGCATTCAATAGACTAGCGTTCAATAGACTAGCATTCAATAGACTAGCATTCAATAGACTAGCATTCAATAGACTACCACTCAATAGACAAGCATTCAATAGACAAGCATTCAATAGACTAGCATTCAATAGACAATCATTCAATAGACAAGCATTCAATAGACAAGCATTCAATAGACAAGCATTCAATAGACAAGCATTCAATAGACTAGCATTCAATAGACTACCATTCAACAGACTACCATTCAATAGACTAGCATTCAATAGACTAGCATTCAATAGACTAGCATTCAATAGACTAGCATTCAATAGACTACCACTCAATAGACAAGCATTCAATAGACAAGCATTCAATAGACTAGCATTCAATAGACTAGCATTCAATAGACTAGCATTCAATAGACAAGCATTCAATAGACTAGCATTCAATAGACAAGCATTCAATAGACAAGCATTCAATAGACTAGCATTCAATAGACTAGCATTCAATAGACTAGCATTCAATAGACTAGCATTCAATAGACTAGCATTCAATAGACTAGCATTCAATAGACTAGCATTCAATAGCCAAGCATTCAATAGACTACCATTCAACAGACTACCATTCAATAGACTACCATTCAATAGACTACCATTCAATAGACAAGCATTCAATAGACTAGCATTCAATAGACTACCATTCAATAGACTACCATTCAATAGACTACCATTCAATAGACTAGCATTCAATAGACAAGCATTCAATAGACAAGCATTCAATAGACAAGCATTCAATAGACTAGCATTCAATAGACTAGCATTCAATAGACTACCACTCAATAGACTACCATTCAATAGACAAGCATTCAATAGACTAGCATTCAATAGACTAGCATTCAATAGACAACCATTCAATAGACTACCATTCAATAGACTAGCATTCAATAGACTAGCATTCAATAGACAAGCATTCAATAGACTAGCATTCAATAGACAAGCATTCAATAGACAATCATTCAATAGACTAGCATTCAATAGACTAGCATTCAATAGACTAGCATTCAATAGACTACCATTCAATAGACTAGCATTCAATAGACAAGCATTCAATAGACTACCATTCAATAGACAAGCATTCAATAGACAATCATTCAATAGACTAGCATTCAATAGACTAGCATTCAATAGACTAGCATTCAATAGACTAGCATTCAATAGACTAGCATTCAATAGACAAGCATTCAATAGACTAGCATTCAATCGGCAAGCATTCAATAGACAATCATTCAATAGACTAGCATTCAATAGACTAGCATTCAATAGACTAGCATTCAATAGACTACCATTCAATAGACAAGCATTCAATAGACTAGCATTCAATAGACTACCATTCAATAGACAAGCGTTCAATAGACAATCATTCAATAGACTAGCATTCAATAGACTAGCATTCAATAGACTACCATTCAATAGACTAGCATTCAATAGACTAGCATTCAATAGACTACCATTCAATAGACTAGCATTCAATAGACTAGCATTCAATAGACTAGCATTCAATAGACTAGCATTCAATAGACTACCATTCAATAGACTAGCATTCAATAGACTAGCATTCAATAGACTACCATTCAGTAGACTAGCAATCAATAGACTAGCATTCAATAGACTAGCATTCAATAGACTAGCATTCAATAGACAATCATTCAATAGACAAGCATTCAATAGACTAGCATTCAATAGACAAGCATTCAATAGACAATCATTCAATAGACTAGCATTCAATAGACTAGCATTCAATAGACTAGCATTCAATAGACTAGCATTCAATAGACTAGCATTCAATAGACTAGCATTCAATAGACAAGCATTCAATAGACTAGCATTCAATAGACTACCACTCAATAGACAAGCATTCAATAGACAAGCATTCAATAGACAAGCATTCAATAGACAAGCATTCAATAGACAAACATTCAATAGACTAGCATTCAATAGACTACCATTCAATAGACTAGCATTCAATAGACTACCATTCAATAGACTAGCATTCAATAGACTACCATTCAATAGACTAGCATTCAATAGACTAGCATTCAATAGACAAGCATTCAATAGACAAGCATTCAATAGACAAGCATTCAATAGACAAGCATTCAATAGACAAACATTCAATAGACAAGCATTCAATAGACTACCATTCAATAGAATAGCATTCAATAGACTACCATTCAATAGACTAGCATTCAATAGACTACCATTCAATAGACTAGCACTCAATAGACTAGCATTCAATAGACAAGCATTCAATAGACAAGCATTCAATAGACAAGCATTCAATAGACAAGCATTCAATAGACAAACATTCAATAGACTAGCATTCAATAGACTACCATTCAATAGACTAGCATTCAATAGACTACCATTCAATAGACTAGCATTCAATAGACTACCACTCAATAGACTAGCATTCAATAGACTACCATTCAATAGACTAGCATTCAGTAGACTACCATTCAATAGACAAGCATTCAATAGACTACCATTCAATAGACTAGCATTCAATAGACTACCATTCAATAGACTAGCATTCAATAGACAAGCATTCAATAGACTACCATTCAATAGACTACCATTCAATAGACTAGCATTCAATAGACTAGCATTCAATAGACAAGCATTCAATAGACTAGCATTCAATAGACTAGCATTCAATAGACAAGCATTCAATAGACAAGCATTCAATAGACTAGCATTCAATAGACTAGCATTCAATACACAAGCATTCAATAGACAAGCATTCAATAGACTAGCATTCAATAGACTACCATTCAATAGACTACCATTCAATAGACTAGCATTCAATAGACAAGCATTCAATAGACTAGCATTCAATAGACTAGCATTCAATAGACTAGCATTCAATAGACTAGCATTCAATAGACAAGCATTCAATAGACAAGCATTCAATAGACAAGCATTCAATAGACTAGCATTCAATAGACAAGCATTCAATAGACTAGCATTCAATAGACAAGCATTCAATAGACTAGCATTCAATAGACTAGCATTCAATAGACTAGCATTCAATAGACTAGCATTCAATAGACTAGCATTCAATAGACTACCATTCAATAGACTAACATTCAATAGACAATCATTCAATAGACTTGCATTCAATAGACTAGCATTCAATAGACTAGCATTCAATAGACTAGCATTCAATAGACAAGCATTCAATAGACTAGCATTCAATAGACTAGCATTCAATAGACAAGCATTCAATAGACTAGCATTCAATAGACTAGCATTCAATAGACTAGCATTCAATAGACTACCATTCAATAGACTAGCATTCAATAGACTAGCATTCAATAGACTAGCATTCAATAGACTAGCATTCAATAGACTACCATTCAATAGACTAGCATTCAATAGACTAGCATTCAATAGACTAGCATTCAATAGACTACCATTCAATAGACTAGCATTCAATAGACTAGCATTCAATAGACTACCATTCAATAGACTAGCATTCAATAGACTACCATTCAATAGACTAGCATTCAATAGACTAGCATTCAATAGACTACCATTCAATAGACTAGCATTCAATAGACTAGCATTCAATAGACTAGCATTCAATAGACTAGCATTCAATAGACTACCATTCAATAGACTAGCATTCAATAGACTAGCATTCAATAGACTACCATTCAATAGACTACCATTCATAGACTAGCATTCAATAGACTAGCATTCAATAGACTAGCATTCAATAGACTACCATTCAATAGACAAGCATTCAATAGACTAGCATTCAATAGACTACCATTCAATAGACTAGCATTCAATAGACAAGCATTCAATAGACTACCATTCAATAGACTAGCATTCAATAGACAATCATTCAATAGACTTGCATTCAATAGACTAGCATTCAATAGACTAGCATTCAATAGACTAGCATTCAATAGACAAGCATTCAATAGACTAGCATTCAATAGACTAGCATTCAATAGACAAGCATTCAATAGACTAGCATTCAATAGACAAGCATTCAATAGACTAGCATTCAATAGACTAGCATTCAATAGACTATCATTCAATAGACTAGCATTCAATAGACTACCATTCAATAGACAAGCATTCAATAGACTAGCATTCAATAGACTACCATTCAATAGACTACCATTCAATAGACTAGCATTCAATAGACTAGCATTCAATAGACTAGCATTCAATAGACTAGCATTCAATAGACTAGCATTCAATAGACTACCACTCAATAGACAAGCATTCAATAGACAAGCATTCAATAGACTAGCATTCAATAGACAATCATTCAATAGACAAGCATTCAATAGACAAGCATTCAATAGACAAGCATTCAATAGACAAGCATTCAATAGACTAGCATTCAATAGACAAGCATCCAATAGACTACCATTCAATAGACTACCATTCAATAGACTAGCATTCAATAGACTACCATTCAATAGACTACCATTCAATAGACTAGCATTCAATAGACTAGCATTCAATAGACTAGCATTCAATAGACTAGCATTCAATAGACTAGCATTCAATAGACTACCACACAATAGACAAGCATTCAATAGACAAGCATTCAATAGACAAGCATTCAATAGACTACCATTCAATAGACAAGCATTCAATAGACTACCATTCAATAGACTACCATTCAATAGACTACCATTCAATAGACAAGCATTCAATAGACTAGCATTCAATAGACAAGCATTCAATAGACTAGCATTCAATAGACTACCATTCAATAGACTACCATTCAATAGACTACCATTCAATAGACAAGCATTCAATAGACTAGCATTCAATAGACAAGCACTCAATAGACAATCATTCAATAGACAAGCATTCAATAGACTAGCATTCAATAGACTAGCATTCAATAGACTAGCATTCAATAGACTACCACTCAATAGACAATCATTCAATAGACAAGCATTCAATAGACAAGCATTCAATAGACAAGCATTCAATAGACAAGCATTCAATAGACTAGCATTCAATAGACTACCATTCAATAGACTACCATTCAATAGACTAGCATTCAATAGACTAGCATTCAATAGACTAGCATTCAATAGACTACCATTCAATAGACTAGCATTCAATAGACTAGCATTCAATAGACTAGCATTCAATAGACTAGCATTCAATAGACTAGCATTCAATAGACTAGCATTCAATAGACTAGCATTCAATAGCCAAGCATTCAATAGACTAGCATTCAACAGACTACCATTCAATAGACTACCATTCAATAGACTACCATTCAATAGACAAGCATTCAATAGACTAGCATTCAATAGACTAGCATTCAATAGACTAGCATTCAATAGACTAGCATTCAATAGACTAGCATTCAATAGACTACCACTCAATAGACAAGCATTCAATAGACAAGCATTCAATAGACTAGCATTCAATAGACTAGCATTCAATAGACTAGCATTCAATAGACAAGCATTCAATAGACTAGCATTCAATAGACAAGCATTCAATAGACAAGCATTCAATAGACTAGCATTCAATAGACTAGCATTCAATAGACTAGCATTCAATAGACTAGCATTCAATAGACTAGCATTCAATAGACTAGCATTCAATAGACTAGCATTCAATAGACTAGCATTCAATAGCCAAGCATTCAATAGACTAGCATTCAACAGACTACCATTCAATAGACTACCATTCAATAGACTACCATTCAATAGACAAGCATTCAATAGACTAGCATTCAATAGACTACCATTCAATAGACTACCATTCAATAGACTAGCATTCAATAGACAAGCATTCAATAGACAAGCATTCAATAGACAAGCATTCAATAGACAAGCATTCAATAGACTAGCATTCGATAGACTAGCATTCAATAGACTACCACTCAATAGACTACCATTCAATAGACAAGCATTCAATAGACTAGCATTCAATAGACTAGCATTCAATAGACAACCATTCAATAGACTACCATTCAATAGACTAGCATTCAATAGACTAGCATTCAATAGACAAGCATTCAATAGACTAGCATTCAATAGACAAGCATTCAGTAGACAATCATTCAATAGACTAGCATTCAATAGACTAGCATTCAATAGACTAGCATTCAATAGACAACCATTCAATAGACAAGCATTCAATAGACTACCATTCAATAGACAAGCATTCAATAGACAATCATTCAATAGACTAGCATTCAATAGACTAGCATTCAATAGACTAGCATTCAATAGACTAGCATTCAATAGACTAGCATTCAATAGACAATCATTCAATAGACTAGCATTCAATAGACTAGCATTCAATAGACTACCATTCAATAGACTACCATTCAATAGACTAGCATTCAATAGACTACCATTCAATAGACTAGCATTCAATAGACTACCATTCAATAGACTAGCATTCAATAGACTACCATTCAATAGACTAGCATTCAATAGACTAGCATTCAATAGACAAGCATTCAATAGACAAGCATTCAATAGACAAGCATTCAATAGACAAGCATTCAATAGACAAGCATTCAATAGACAAGCATTCAATAGACTACCATTCAATAGACTAGCATTCAATAGACTAGCATTCAATAGACTAGCATTCAATAGACTAGCATTCAATAGACTACCACTCAATAGACAAGCATTCAATAGACAAGCATTCAATAGACAAACATTCAATAGACAAGCATTCAATAGACAAACATTCAATAGACTAGCATTCAATAGACTACCATTCAATAGACTAGCATTCAATAGACTACCATTCAATAGACTAGCATTCAATAGACTACCATTCAATAGACTAGCATTCAATAGACTAGCATTCAATAGACTAGCATTCAATAGACTAGCATTCAATAGACTAGCATTCAATAGACTAGCATTCAATAGACTAGCATTCAATAGACAAGCATTCAATAGACTAGCATTCAATAGACTACCATTCAATAGACAAGCATTCAATAGACAATCATTCAATAGACTAGCATTCAATAGACTAGCATTCAATAGACTACCATTCAATAGACTAGCATTCAATAGACTAGCATTCAATAGACTACCATTCAATAGACTAGCATTCAATAGACTAGCATTCAATAGACTAGCATTCAATAGACTAGCATTCAATAGACTACCATTCAATAGACTAGCATTCAATAGACTAGCATTCAATAGACTACCATTCAATAGACTAGCATTCAATAGACTAGCATTCAATAGACTAGCATTCAATAGACTAGCATTCAATAGACAATCATTCAATAGACAAGCATTCAATAGACTAGCATTCAATAGACAAGCATTCAATAGACAATCATTCAATAGACTAGCATTCAATAGACTAGCATTCAATAGACTAGCATTCAATAGACTAGCATTCAATAGACTAGCATTCAATAGACTAGCATTCAATAGACAAGCATTCAATAGACTAGCATTCAATAGACTACCACTCAATAGACAAGCATTCAATAGACAAGCATTCAATAGACAAACATTCAATAGACAAGCATTCAATAGACAAACATTCAATAGACTAGCATTCAATAGACTACCATTCAATAGACTAGCATTCAATAGACTACCATTCAATAGACTAGCATTCAATAGACTACCATTCAATAGACTAGCATTCAATAGACTAGCATTCAATAGACAAGCATTCAATAGACAAGCATTCAATAGACAAGCATTCAATAGACAAGCATTCAATAGACAAGCATTCAATAGACAAACATTCAATAGACTAGCATTCAATAGACTACCATTCAATAGACTAGCATTCAATAGACTACCATTCAATAGACTAGCATTCAATAGACTACCATTCAATAGACTAGCATTCAATAGACTAGCATTCAATAGACAAGCATTCAATAGACAAGCATTCAATAGACAAGCATTCAATAGACAAGCATTCAATAGACAAACATTCAATAGACTAGCATTCAATAGACTACCATTCAATAGACTAGCATTCAATAGACTACCATTCAATAGACTAGCATTCAATAGACTACCACTCAATAGACTAGCATTCAATAGACTACCATTCAATAGACTAGCATTCAATAGACTACCATTCAATAGACAAGCATTCAATAGACTACCATTCAATAGACTAGCATTCAATAGACTACCATTCAATAGACTAGCATTCAATAGACAAGCATTCAATAGACTACCATTCAATAGACTACCATTCAATAGACTAGCATTCAATAGACTAGCATTCAATAGACAAGCATTCAATAGACTAGCATTCAATAGACAAGCATTCAATAGACTAGCATTCAATAGACTAGCATTCAATAGACAAGCATTCAATAGACTACCATTCAATAGACTACCATTCAATAGACAAGCATTCAATAGACAAGCATTCAATAGACTAGCATTCAATAGACTAGCATTCAATAGACAAGCATTCAATAGACAAGCATTCAATAGACTAGCATTCAATAGACTACCATTCAATAGACTACCATTCAATAGACTACCATTCAATAGACTAGCATTCAATAGACAAGCATTCAATAGACTAGCATTCAATAGACTAGCATTCAATAGACTAGCATTCAATAGACTAGCATTCAATAGACAAGCATTCAATAGACAAGCATTCAATAGACAAGCATTCAATAGACTAGCATTCAATAGACAAGCATTCAATAGACTAGCATTCAATAGACAAGCATTCAATAGACTAGCATTCAATAGACTAGCATTCAATAGACTAGCATTCAATAGACTAGCACTCAATAGACAAGCATTCAATAGACTAGCATTCAATAGACTAGCATTCAATAGACTAGCATTCAATAGACTACCATTCAATAGACAAGCATTCAATAGACAAGCATTCAATAGACAAGAATTCAATAGACAAGCATTCAATAGACAAGAATTCAATAGACAAGCATTCAATAGACAAGCATTCAATAGACAAGAATTCAATAGACAAGAATTCAATAGACAAGCATTCAATAGACAAGCATTCAATAGACAAGCATTCAATAGACTAGCATTCAATAGACTACCATTCAATAGACTACCATTCAATAGACTAGCATTCAATAGACTAGCATTCAATAGACTAGCATTCAATAGACTAGCATTCAATAGACTACCACTCAATAGACAAGCATTCAATAGACAAGCATTCAATAGACTAGCATTCAATAGACTAGCATTCAATAGACTAGCATTCAATAGACAAGAATTCAATAGACAAGAATTCAATAGACAAGCATTCAATAGACAAGCATTCAATAGACAAGCATTCAATAGACTAGCATTCAATAGACTAGCATTCAATAGACTAGCATTCAATAGACTAGCATTCAATAGACTAGCATTCAATAGACTAGCATTCAATAGACTACCACTCAAAAGACAAGCATTCAATAGACAAGCATTCAATAGACTAGCATTCAATAGACTAGCATTCAATAGACTACCACTCAATAGACAAGCACTCAATAGACTAGCATTCAATAGACTACCACTCAATAGACTAGCATTCAATAGACTAGCATTCAATAGACTAGCATTCAATAGACAACCATTCAATAGACTAGCATTCAATAGACTACCACTCAATAGACAAGCATTCAATAGACTAGCATTCAATAGACAAGCATTCAATAGACTAGCATTCAATAGACTACCACTCAATAGACAAGCATTCAATAGACTAGCATTCAATAGACAAGCATTCAATAGACTAGCATTCAATAGACTAGCATTCAATAGACTAGCATTCAATAGACAAGCATTCAATAGACTAGCATTCAATAGACTACCATTCAATAGACTACCATTCAATAGACTAGCATTCAATAGACTAGCATTCAATAGACTAGCATTCAATAGACTAGCATTCAATAGACTACCACTCAATAGACAAGCATTCAATAGACAAGCATTCAATAGACTAGCATTCAATAGACTAGCATTCAATAGACTAGCATTCAATAGACTAGCATTCAATAGACTAGCATTCAATAGACTACCATTCAATAGACAAGCATTCAATAGACAAGCATTCAATAGACAAGAATTCAATAGACAAGCATTCAATAGACAAGAATTCAATAGACAAGCATTCAATAGACAAGCATTCAATAGACAAGAATTCAATAGACAAGAATTCAATAGACAAGCATTCAATAGACAAGCATTCAATAGACAAGCATTCAATAGACTAGCATTCAATAGACTACCATTCAATAGACTACCATTCAATAGACTAGCATTCAATAGACTAGCATTCAATAGACTACCATTCAATAGACTAGCATTCAATAGACTACCACTCAATAGACTAGCATTCAATAGACTACCATGCAATAGACAAGCATTCAATAGACAAGCATTCAATAGACTACCGTTCAATAGACTAGCATTCAATAGACTACCATTCAATAGACTAGCATTCAATAGACTACCACTCAATAGACTAGCATTCAATAGACTACCATTCAATAGACTAGCATTCAATAGACTACCATTCAATAGACAAGCATTCAATAGACTACCATTCAATAGACTAGCATTCAATAGACTACCATTCAATAGACTAGCATTCAATAGACTACCACTCAATAGACTAGCATTCAATAGACTACCATTCAATAGACAAGCATTCAATAGACTAGCATTCAATAGACAAGCATTCAATAGACTAGCATTCAATAGACTAGCATTCAATAGACTACCATTCAATAGACAAGCATTCAATAGACAAGCATTCAATAGAATAGCATTCAATAGACTAGCATTCAATAGACTAGCATTCAATAGACAAGCATTCAATAGACTACCATTCAATAGACAAGCATTCAATAGACAATCATTCAATAGACAAGCATTCAATAGACTAGCATTCAATAGACTACCATTCAATAGACAAGCATTCAATAGACTAGCATTCAATAGACTACCACTCAATAGAATAGCATTCAATAGACTAGCATTCAATAGACTAGCATTCAATAGACTAGCATTCAATAGACTAGCATTCAATAGACTACCATTCAATAGACAAGCATTCAATAGACAAGCATTCAATAGACTAGCATTCAATAGACTACCATTCAATAGACAAGCATTCAATAGACTAGCATTCAATAGACTACCATTCAATAGACTAGCATTCAATAGACTACCATTCAATAGACTAGCATTCAATAGACTAGCATTCAATAGACAAGCATTCAATAGACAATCATTCAATAGACAAGCATTCAATAGACTAGCATTCAATAGACTAGCATTCAATAGACTACCATTCAATAGGCTAGCATTCAATAGACAAGCATTCAATAGACTAGCATTCAATAGACTACCATTCAATAGACAAGCATTCAATAGACTACCATTCAATAGACAAGCATTCAATAGACTAGCATTCAATAGACAAGCATTCAATAGACTAGCATTCAATAGAATAGCATTCAATAGACAAGCATTCAATAGACAAGCATTCAATAGACTAGCATTCAATAGACTAGCATTCAATAGACTACCATTCAATAGACTAGCATTCAATAGACTACCATTCAATAGACTAGCATTCAATAGACTAGCATTCAATAGACTACCATTCAATAGACTAGCATTCAATAGACTAGCATTCAATAGACTAGCATTCAATAGACTAGCATTCAATAGACTAGCATTCAATAGACTACCATTCAATAGACTAGCATTCAATAGACTAGCATTCAATAGACTACCATTCAATAGACTAGCATTCAATAGACTACCATTCAATAGACTAGCATTCAATAGACTAGCATTCAATAGACTACCATTCAATAGACTAGCATTCAATAGACTAGCATTCAATAGACTACCATTCAATAGACTAGCATTCAATAGACTAGCATTCAATAGACTAGCATTCAATAGACTAGCATTCAATAGACAAGCATTCAATAGACTAGCATTCAATAGACAACCATTCAATAGACAAGCATTCAATAGACTACCATTCAATAGACAAGCATTCAATAGACTAGCATTCAATAGACTACCATTCAATAGACTAGCATTCAATAGACAAGCATTCAATAGACTACCATTCAATAGACTAGCATTCAATAGACAATCATTCAATAGACTTGCATTCAATAGACTAGCATTCAATAGACTAGCATTCAATAGACTAGCATTCAATAGACAAGCATTCAATAGACTAGCATTCAATAGACTAGCATTCAATAGACAAGCATTCAATAGACTAGCATTCAATAGACTAGCATTCAATAGACTAGCATTCAATAGACTACCATTCAATAGACTAGCATTCAATAGACTAGCATTCAATAGACTAGCATTCAATAGACTAGCATTCAATAGACTACCATTCAATAGACTAGCATTCAATAGACTAGCATTCAATAGACTAGCATTCAATAGACTAGCATTCAATAGACTACCATTCAATAGACTAGCATTCAATAGACTAGCATTCAATAGACTACCATTCAATAGACTAGCATTCAATAGACTACCATTCAATAGACTAGCATTCAATAGACTAGCATTCAATAGACCACCATTCAATAGACTAGCATTCAATAGACTAGCATTCAATAGACTAGCATTCAATAGACTAGCATTCAATAGACTACCATTCAATAGACTAGCATTCAATAGACTAGCATTCAATAGACTAGCATTCAATAGACTAGCATTCAATAGACTACCATTCAATAGACTAGCATTCAATAGACTAGCATTCAATAGACTAGCATTCAATAGACTAGCATTCAATAGACAAGCATTCAATACACTAGCATTCAATAGACAAGCATTCAATAGACAAGCATTCAATAGACTACCATTCAATAGACAAGCATTCAATAGACTAGCATTCAATAGACTACCATTCAATAGACTAGCATTCAATAGACAAGCATTCAATAGACTACCATTCAATAGACTAGCATTCAATAGACAATCATTCAATAGACTTGCATTCAATAGACTAGCATTCAATAGACTAGCATTCAATAGACTAGCATTCAATAGACAAGCATTCAATAGACTAGCATTCAATAGACTAGCATTCAATAGACAAGCATTCAATAGACTAGCATTCAATAGACAAGCATTCAATAGACTAGCATTCAATAGACTAGCATTCAATAGACTATCATTCAATAGACTAGCATTCAATAGACTACCATTCAATAGACTAGCATTCAATAGACTAGCATTCAATAGACTACCATTCAATAGACAAGCATTCAATAGACTAGCATTCAATAGACAATCATTCAATAGACAAGCATTCAATAGACAATCATTCAATAGACTAGCATTCAATAGACAAGCATTCAATAGACTACCATTCAATAGACTAGCATTCAATAGACTAGCATTCAATAGACTAGCATTCAATAGACTAGCATTCAATAGACTAGCATTCAATAGACTACCATTCAATAGACTAGCATTCAATAGACAAGCACTCAATAGACAAGCATTCAATAGACTACCATTCAATAGACTAGCATTCAATAGACTAGCATTCAATAGACTAGCATTCAATAGACTAGCATTCAATAGACAAGCATTCAATAGACTAGCATTCAATAGACTACCATTCAATAGACTAGCATTCAATAGACTAGCACTCAATAGACTAGCATTCAATAGACAAGCATTCAATAGACTAGCATTCAATAGACTAGCATTCAATAGACTAGCATTCAATAGACTACCATTCAATAGACTAGCATTCAATAGACTAGCATTCAATAGACTAGCATTCAATAGACTAGCATTCGATAGACTAGCATTCAATAGACTACCATTCAATAGACTACCATTCAATAGACTAGCATTCAATAGACAAGCATTCAATAGACTAGCATTCAATAGACAAGCATTCAATAGACTAGCATTCAATAGACTAGCATTCAATAGACAAGCATTCAATAGACTAGCATTCAATAGACTAGCATTCAATAGACTAGCATTCAATAGACTAGCATTCAATAGACTACCATTCAATAGACAAGCATTCAATAGACTATCATTCAATAGACTATCATTCAATAGACTAGCATTCAATAGACTATCATTCAATAGACTACCATTCAATAGACTACCATTCAATAGACAAGCATTCAATAGACTATCATTCAATAGACTAGCATTCAATAGACTAGCATTCAATAGACTAGCATTCAATAGACTAGCATTCAATAGACAAGCATTCAATAGACTAGCATTCAATAGACTAGCATTCAATAGACTACCATTCAATAGACTAGCATTCAATAGACTAGCATTCAATAGACTAGCATTCAATAGACAAGCATTCAATAGACTACCATTCAATAGACTAGCATTCAATAGACTAGCATTCAATAGACAAACACTCAATAGACTAGCATTCAATAGACAAATACTCAATAGACTAGCATTCAATAGACTAGCATTCAATAGACTACCATTCAATAGACTAGCATTCAATAGACTAGCATTCAATAGACAAGCACTCAATAGACTAGCATTCAATAGACTACCATTCAATAGACTAGCATTCAATAGACTAGCATTCAATAGACTAGCATTCAATAGACAAGCATTCAATAGACTACCATTCAATAGACTAGCATTCAATAGACTAGCATTCAATAGACAAACACTCAATAGACTAGCATTCAATAGACAAACACTCAATAGACTAGCATTCAATAGACTAGCATTCAATAGACTACCATTCAATAGACAAGCATTCAATAGACTAGCATTCAATAGACAAACACTCAATAGACTAGCATTCAATAGACTAGCATTCAATAGACTACCATTCAATAGACTAGCATTCAATAGACTAGCATTCAATAGACAAACACTCAATAGACTAGCATTCAATAGACAAGCACTCAATAGACTAGCATTCAATAGACTAGCATTCAATAGACAAGCACTCAATCAGATTTTATTTATTAAGATTTAAATGCAGAACATACTGGACATATCAACACAAAACAAAACAATTACAAATACAACAAATACAAAAAATGGAGACGTTTGTGAACATATAGCATACATTGTATTGTATATACAATTGTTTCCAAGTAGTGAGGGAATTTATGTAGCATACATTGTACTGTATATACATTTGTATACAAGTAGTAAGGGAATTTATATAGCATACATTGTACTGTATATACATTTGTATACAAGTAGTGAGGGAATTTATATAGCATACATTGTACTGTATATACATTTGTATATAAGTAGTGAGGGAATTTATATAGCATACATTGTACTGTATATACATTTGTATACAAGTAGTGAGGGAATTTATATAGCATACATTGTACTGTATATACATTTGTATACAAGTAGTGAGGGAATTTATATAGCATACATTGTACTGTATATACATTTGTATATAAGTAGTGAGGGAATTTATATAGCATACATTGTACTGTATATACATTTGTATACAAGTAGTGAGGGAATTTATATAGCATACATTGTACTGTATATACATTTGTATACAAGTAGTGAGGGAATTTATATAGCATACATTGTACTGTATATACATTTGTATACAAGTAGTGAGGGAATTTATATAGCATACATTGTACTGTATATACATTTGTATACAAGTAGTGAGAGAATTTATATAGCATACATTGTACTGTATATACATTTGCATACAAGTAGTAAGGGAATTTATATAGCATACATTGTACAGTATATACATTTGTATACAAGTAGTGAGGGAATTTATATAGCATACATTGTACTGTATAATTATACATGACAGCCGCAGTGGACTGGACACTTTCCGGGTGGACATTATTTCCACGGATGCAATAATATTAGATTCCAAACACTAATTATTGGAATAATCATCACAATGTAATTAATGAATCACCGGGTACAACCCGGTACAACCTGTGCCTCATTAATTAAAATTTTGCTGATGATTATTTTTTTACCTTGTAAACGCAAGCGTGGACATCACTGTCCACGCGATGATTACGACCAATCCACGTCGACTGTTCTGTAAGGTTCATGTGTACTTCCCTTTCTATAGTCACATTGGTTTTGTGGATTGGTTTGTAAGGTTCATGTGTACTTCCCTTTCTATAGTCACATTGGTCTTGTAGATTGGTTTGTAAGGTTCATGTGTACTTCCCCTTCTATAGTCACATTGGTTTTGTAGATTGGTTTGTAAGGTTCATGTGTACTTCCCCTTCTATGGTCACATTGGTCTTGTGGATTGGTTTGTAAGGTTCATGTGTACTTCCCCTTCTATAGTCACATTGGTCTTGTAGATTGGTTTGTAAGGTTCATGTGTACTTCCCCTTCTATAGTCACATTGGTCTTGTAGATTGGTTTGTAAGGTTCATGTGTACTTCCCCTTCTATAGTCACATTGGTCTTGTAGATTGGTTTGTAAGGTTCATGTGTACTTCCCCTTCTATAGTCACATTGGTTTTGTAGATTGGTTTGTAAGGTTCATGTGTACTTCCCCTTCTATAGTCACATTGGTCTTGTAGATTGGTTTGTAAGGTTCACGTGTACTTCCCCTTCTATAGTCACATTGATCTTGTAGATTGGTTTGTAAGATTCATGTGTACTTCCCCTTCTATAGTCACATTGATCTTGTGGATTGGTTTGTAAGGTTCATGTGTACTTCCCCTTCTATAGTCACATTGGTCTTGTAGATTGGTTTGTAAGGTTCACGTGTACTTCCCCTTCTATAGCAACATTGGTCTTGTAGATTGGTTTGTAAGGTTCATGTGTACTTCCCCTTCTATAGTCACATTGGTCTTGTAGATTGGT
Source organism: Pictodentalium vernedei (assembly GCA_031216915.1). Lineage (NCBI taxonomy): Eukaryota > Metazoa > Mollusca > Scaphopoda > Dentaliida > Dentaliidae > Pictodentalium > Pictodentalium vernedei. The sequence goes on from CM062294.1 coordinate 573,213,357, forward strand.
TTGTAAGGTTCGTGTGTACTTCCCTTTCTATAGTCACATTGGTCTTGTAGATTGGTTTGTAAGGTTCATGTGTACTTCCCCTTCTATAGTCACATTGGTCTTGTAGATTGGTTTGTAAGGTTCATGTGTACTTCTCCTTCTATAGTCACATTGGTCTTGTAGATTGGTTTGTAAGGTTCATGTGTACTTCCCCCTCTATAGTCACATTGGTCTTGTAGATTGGGTTCTTTTTCCCCTTTCCATTTGTTCAACCATTTCTCTGCCTCGTCTACTTGAACATTTTAATTGTATATTTTGAGGTTGCTATGTATTCTTATTTATAATGAAGTGTAATACTATTTTTGATACTGAAGTAATCCTCACATCTTATTAACTAATGGTAAGACTTTTTCAAAAATCTAATCGCCAGTCAACCAATGATAATAGATTTTATTTTAAGGGTGGGGGGGGGGCATGGGCGGGAAAGGTTCTCCATCAACGGAGGTGATGCTGATTTGTTTGTGTTGGTTCGTGTGTGTATGCGTTTGTCTGTGTGAATGGTAGAAAAGACAAGTTGAGAAAAGCCTATTTTTGGAGAGGGGGTTATGCTCCCTAGCCTCCTACCCGTAACGCCTCTTCTACTTACTCTTCCCATACGAACTCGGGACGTAGAGTTGACGCATTCTGCTTTACTTCTATATTAGAACCAGGTAATCAACATCCGGGCGCGAGTTCTTTAACATAAGTAGTATAATTATAAACGGCTCAATCTGATATTATAACTGGGTGGTGGTCGCGGTATTGGATCTAATATTATACCTTTATGGTGGTCGCGATATTGGATCTGACTTTATGCTTTTGTTGTGGTCGGGATATTGGACCTGATTTTACACTAATGCTGCTGTCGCGATATTGGACCTGACTATATACCTGTGTTGCGGTCGTGACATTGGCCCTGGCTTTATACTTGTGATATGGTCGCGATATTGAACCTGGCCTATATTTATGCTGTGTTCGGGATATTGGACCCGACTTCATACTTTTGTTGTGCTTGCGATATTGGACCCGACTTTATAATTGTGCTGTTGTCGCGATATTGGACCTGATTTTATACTTATGCTGTGGTCGCGATAATGGTCCTGACCTTATACTTGTGTTGTGGTCGCGTTATTGGACCTAACTTTATACATGATTGTGGTCGCGATATTGGGCCTGACTTGAAACTTGACTGTTCTGTCCGCCGAACGTCAGTCGTCTCACAATTTTTGTATAATATTGGATTTCAGTAAAGAAAAGTAAGGAAAAGCGTAATCCAGAATTCCTAAGTAGTGAAATATGCCCTATATATCCTTTTATACTAATGAAAAGATAATCGAGTCCCGCCGAATGTCAACAGAATAACTTACCAGTACCACCCATGCCCTCAACGGACGAGTTAATACCGCCTATGTTCCCAACTTACGAGTTAATACCGCCCATTTCCTCAACGTACGAGTTAATACCGTCTATGTTCTCAACGTAGGAATTAATGCAACCCGTGTCCCCGGCGAACGAGTTAATACCGTCCGTGTTCCTAACGTATGAGTTAATGCCGTCTATGTTCCCAGTGTAGGAATTAATACCACCCGTGTCCCCGGCGAACGAGTTAATACCGTCCATGGCCCAAACGTACTAGTTAATACCGCCCAGGTCCCCAACGTACGAGTTGATACCGCCTATGTTTCCAACGTAGGAATTAATACCACCCGTGACCCCGGCGACCGAGTTAATACCGCCCATGTCGCCAACACCGACACCGCCCATGTACCCAACGTACGAGTTAATAACGCCCATGTCCCCAGCGTATGAGTTAATACCCACTACGCAAACGTACGAGTTAATAACGCCCATGTCCCCAGCGTATGAGTTAATATCCACTACGCCAACGTACGAGTTAATAACGCCCATGTCCCCAGCGTATGAGTTGATACCCACTACGCCAACGTACCAGTTAATAACGCCCATGTCCCCAGCGTATGAGTCAACACCCACTACGCAAACGTACAAGTTAATAACGCCCATGTCCCCAGCGTATGAGTTAATATCCACTACGCCAACGTACGAGTTAATAACGCCCATGTCCCCAGCGTATGAGTTAATACCCACTACGCAAACCTACGAGTTAATAACGCCAATGTCCCCAGCGTATGAGTTAATACCCATTACGCCAACGTACGAGTTCATAACGCCCATGTCCCCAGCGTATGAGTTAATACCCACTACGCCAGCGTACGAGTTAATAACGCCCATGTCCTCAGCGTATGAGTTAATACCCACTACGCAAACGTACGAGTTAACCGGTAGAGTGCTAAATTATTTTTCGTCATCAGAATTGGTGCACATAGCTTAGTCTTGTAACGATTTATGGGAGAGTGCCTATGGGCCGTGTGAGCCGTGCCTGTAGGCTGTGTGCCTATGGGCACTCTCCTATAAATCATAACAAGGCAAATCCATACAGACTAAATAATTCCACTTTAAAGATAATATGAAGCATATCCACGGAATATGAAGCTTTTATGTTTCGGCACCTGAGCTTTAAAATAAAGGTCAAATATGGGCTTCCAGCACTCTATCAGTTAATACCGCCCATGTTGCTAACGTACGAGTTAATACCGCCCGTGTTGCCAATGTACGAGTTAATACCGCCCGTGTTGCCAACGTACGAGTTAATACCGCCCATGTTGCCAACGTACGAGTTAATACCGCCCGTGTTGCCAATGTACGAGTTAATACCGCCCGTGTTGCCAATGTATCAGTTAATACCATACATGTTGCCATCGTACGAGTTAATACCGCCCGTGTTGCCAATGTACGAGTTAATACCGCCCGTGTTGCCAAAGTACGAGTTAATACCGTCCGTGTTGCCAATGTATGAGTTAATACCGCCCGTGTTGCCAATGTACAAGTTAATACCGCCCGTGTTGCCAATGTATGAGTTAATACCGCCCGTGTTGCCAATGTACGAGTTAATACCGCCCGTGTTGCCAATGTATCAGTTAATACCGCCCGTGTTGCCAAGGTACGAGTTTATACCGTCCGTGTTGCCAATGTATCAGTTAATACCATACATGTTGCCAACGTACGAGTTAATACCGCCCGTGTTGCCAATGTATCAGTTAATACCGCCCGTGTTGCCAAGGTACGAGTTTATACCGTCCGTGTTGCCAATGTATCAATTAATACCGCCCATGTTGCCAACGTACGAGTTAATACCGCCCGTGTTGCCAATGTATGAGTTAATACCGCCCGTGTTGCCAATGTATGAGTTAATACCGCCCGTGTTGACAACGTACGAGTTAATACCGCCCGTGTTTCCTATGTATGAGTTAATATCGCCCATGTTGTCAATGTACGAGTTGATACCTCTCATGGTGCCAACGAACCCATGTGCTGTTGGCCAATATCTACACATCACTCTGAGAATCCCACGAAAAGGATCCACACAGAGATATTGCAAGCAGGTTATGTTTTACTGGTATAATAGGACGCTGGTATGAACTCCTGGGTGTTAGTTTACTGGTATAATAAGACTGGGGTTCAGACGTCTGGGGTGTTAGATTATTGGTATAATAGGACCCGGGGTGTAGACGCAGAACATGGGATGTGGACGCATGAGGTATTAGTTTACTGGTATAATATGGGACCGAAAGCGGACACAGGAGGTATTAGTCTACTGGCATAATAGGAGCCGGGTGTAGATTCAGGACATGGGGTATGGACGCCTGGGTTATTAGTTTACTGATATAATAGGACACGGAATGTGTATTAGGTATTAGTTTACTGGTATAATATGGGACCGAAAGCGAACACAGGAGGTATTAGTCTACTGGCATAATAGGACCTGGGTGTAGACGCAGGACATGGGGTGTGGACGCCTGGGTTATTAGTTTACTGATATAATAGGGCACGGAATACGGACGCCTGAGATATTAGTTTACTGATATAATAGGACACGGAATGCGGACGCCTGGGTTATTAGTTTACTGATATAATAGGACACGGAATGTGTATTAGGTATTAGTTTACTGGTATAATAGGACCCGGGTGTAGACGCAGGACATGGAGTGTGGACGCCTGATGTACTATTCCACTGGTATTTAATGGCACGGGATGCGACGCTGGGTGCCTTGGTTTACTGATATAATAGGACACGGAATGCGAACGCCTTATGTATTAGTTTACTGCTATAATAGGACCCGGGTGTAGATGCAGGACATGGGGTGTGGACGCCTGAGGTATTTGTTTACTGTATAAAGGGACACGGAATGCGGACGCCTGAGGTATTAGTTTACTGGTATAATAGGACACGGAATGCAGACGCCTGGGATATTAGTTTACTAGTATAATAGGACACGGAATGCAGACGCCTGGGATATTAGTTTACTGGTATAATAGGACACGGAATGCAGAGGCCTGGGATATTAGTTTACTAGTATAATAGGACACGGAATGCAGACGCCTGGGATATTAGTTTACTGGTATAATAGAACACGGAATGCAGAGGCCTGGGATATTAGTTTACTGGCATAATAGGACACGGAATGCAGACGCCTGAGGGGGGGGGGGGGGCGGGGGCTATTAATTTACTGGTATAATAGGACACGAAATGCGTATGATTGAGGTATTAGTTTACTGGTATAATAGGACACGAAATGCGTACGCCTGGGATATTAGTTTACTGGTATAATAGGACACGGAATGCAGACGCCTGGGATATTAGTTTACTGGTATAATAGGACACGGAATGCAGAGGCCTGGGATATTAGTTTACTAGTATAATAGGACACGGAATGCAGACGCCTGGGATATTAGTTTACTGGTATAATAGGACACGGAATGCAGAGGCCTGGGATATTAGTTTACTGGCATAATAGGACACGGAATGCAGACGCCAGGGGGGGGGGGGGGCTATTAGTTTACCGGTATAATAGGACACGAAATGCGTACGCTTGAGGTATTAGTTTACTGGTATAATAGGACACGAAATGCGTACGCCTGGGATATTAGTTTACTGGTATAATAGGACACGAAATGCGTACGCCTGAGGTATTAGTTTACTGGTATAATAGGACACGGAATGCGTACGCCTGAGGTATTAGCTTACTGATATAATAGGACACGGAATCCGGACACCTGAGGTATTAGTTTACTGGTGAAATAAGGACACAGAATTCGGACGCCTGATGTATTAGTTTACTGGTACAATAGGACACGGAACGCGGACATCTGAGGTATTAGTTTACTGGTATAATACACCCCATGTCCTGCATCTAGGACACAAAATGCCGACGCCTGAGGTATTAGTTTACCGGCATAATAGGACTCGGAATGCGTACGCCTGGGGTATTATTTTACTGGTATAATAGGACACGGAATCCGGACACCTGAGGTATTAGTTTACTGGTGAAATAAGTGCACAGAATTCAGACGCCTGAGGTATTAGTTTACTGGTACAATAGGACACGGAACGCGGACACCCGAGGTATTAGTTTACTGGTATAATACACCCCATGTCCTGCATCTAGGACATAAAATGCCGACGCCTGAGGTATTAGTTTACCGGTATAATAGGACTCGGAATGCGTACGCCTGAGGTATTATTTTACTGATATAATAGGTCCCGGAATGCAGGCGCCTGAGGTATTAGTTTACTGGTATAATAGGACACAGAATTCGGACGCCTGAGGTATTAATTTACTGGTATAATAGGACACGGAATGCGGACGCCTGAGGTATTAGTTTACTGGTATAATAGGACACCAAATGCCGACGCCAGAGGTATCAGTTTACTGGTATTAAATGGCGCAGGATGCGGACGCCTGAGGTATTAGTCATTGGTATAATAGGACGCGGAATCCGAACGCCTGAGGTATTAGTTTATTGGTATAATAGGACACAAAATGCGGACGCCTGAGGTATTAGTTTACTGGTATAATAGGGCGCGGGATGCGGACGCCAGAGGTATCAGTTTACTGGTATAATAGGACACGGAATGTGGACGACGCCGGGGTTATTAGTTCACTGGTATAGTATGACACGGAATGCGGACGCCCGAGGTATTAGTTTACTTGTATAATAGGACACAGAAAGCGGACGCATGGGGTATAAGTTTACATGTATAATAGGACACGAAATGCGAACGCCTGAGGTATTTGTTTACTGGTATAACAGGACACGGAATGTGGACGCCTGTGGTATTTGTTTACTGGTATAATAGGACACGAAATACGTACGCGTGAGGTATTAGTTTACTGGTATAATAGGACACAGGATGCGTACGCCTGAGGTATTAGTTTACTGGTATAATAGGACACGAGATGCGTACGCCTGAGGTATTAGTTTACTGGTATAATAGGACACAAAATGCGGACGCCTGAGATATTAGTTTACTGGTATAATAGGGCACAGAATGCGGACGCCTAAGATATTAGTTTACTGGTATATAATGGGACAAGAGATGCGTACGCCTGAGGTATTAGTTCACTTTTGTAATAGGACGCAGAATGCGGATGCCTGAGGTATTAGTTTACTGATATAATAGGGCACGGAATGCGGACGCCTGAGATATTAGTTTACTGGTATAACAGGACACGGAATGAGGACGCCTGAGGTATTAGTTTACTGGTATAATATGGCACGGAGTGCGGACGTCTGAGGTATTAGATTACTGGTATAATAGGACACGGAATGCGGATGCCTGAGGTGTTAGTTTACTGGTATAATAGGACACGGAATGCGGACGCCTGAGGTATTAGTTTACTGGTATAATAGGACACGGAATGTGGACGCCTGAGATATTAGGTTAATGGTATAATAGTACACGGAATGCGGACGCCTGAGATATTAGGTTAATGGTATAATAGGACACGGAATCCGGACGCCTAAGGTATTAGTTTGATGGTATAATAATGCCTGATTACAGGTGATCCACACTGGGAATGCTCAGTGTCCAGGGGTGGCCATCTTACTATATTGTTGTACTGCGGTCATCCTATAGCCGTGGATTGGTCGTAATCCACGCGTGGGTAGTGATGTCCACGCATTCGTTTACCGGGTAATAAAAATCGTCACCAGTAAAATTTTAATTTATGAAGCACCGGGTTGTACCCGGTGCTTCGTTAATTAAATTTTTGAGATTTATTCCTATAATTAGTATTTGGAATCTAAAATTAATGCGTCCGTGTAAATATGGCACACCCGTGGAAAGTGACCAGTCCACGGCGGCTGTACTGTGTAGAACGACCTTGAGCACTATAAGGGAAACAAGTAGACTAACCTCTAGTTTTAAACTTGACATAGTAATGAAATTTCTCTTTTCATTCTTCTCTCCTATTATAGCTCATGACCCCTCGTTGAAACGACCTCGGCGAGCTCGTTTTCCTTCTGAAACATGAATTTTTACGCATCATGGTAACGAGCTTAACGCGTCCATTTTAATGAGGGTATTACAAATTAAGGTTGTTTAACAAAAATAAAGAGAGCCGATCGTGGATTTTTGTTTATATATATATATATATTTATCTGATAACCATAGAGTATAACACCCGTTGTATATACTTGAAGTATATACAATGGGTGTTGTATATAATTATAATTTATGCGAACGACCTTTGACCTCGTTCGATTCCATTTTCATCCATTCATAAACTTCGTAATGCAAGTTTGAATTCTACGTTGAAGGAGCAAGTGAAATTTAATCGAAATATATATGACATATTTTCTATAAGTATAAACATGTAAATTTTCAGTTTATTTTGCTGAAATAAAGAAATAATTACAACCTACTTCGTTCAAAACCTTATGTAGAAATTACTAGACTGTCAGTAATGTGTAATGCGCTATTTATAGCTACGTCTACGTCCACGATCAAAGTACTGCTCCAATTACACGTTCGTCTGCTACGTGAAAAAAAACGTTTCGTACGAATTGTAAACAAAAACAAAAGTGGACCATAAATAATGGAAATTGGAAACTTCTCGATTGAATACACTTTATCATCGTCGCCAGGAAGAGCTAAAAAAGACATGAATAATAGATCAACTGGAACCAGTGGTTTTGCCTGTACAGCAACAACCAAAAGATCGCGTTTGCTTTGTCTCATTTTCTACGGAGGCCCGTGGGAATGAGCATAAAAGTGAATATAAGCCTCAACTATTGAAACTGCTGTTTGTTATCAGATAAAAACAATATACATATAGTGTTTTTTTTATATCTGGTTTATACAACTCGTTGAAATATAGTTAATATTTTCTCGGCTGAGCCTCGAAAATATTAACTATATTTCAACTCGTTGTATAAACCAGATATAAAAAAACACTATATGAATATTGTCTATATATATTCTTTTTCCTTCGATAAGGGTTATATAAGACTGAATTGTCTGAAAATATTGAAGTACACGAAAAACAAGACATGACTACTGTGGCAAATTAGGAACGAAATATACAAAAATCTTAATTTTAACTTGGTCTTGAATGGGCCAACCGCCAAAAAAGGCAATCAGGGGCCAAAACTATAAAACTTTTACAATTGTATTTTCTAGAATTGTATTTTCTACCTAATAATATAACTGACTAAAATGAATCATTAGCATTTTAAAAGATATGGCAATTTGCCAGTTGGCAAATTGCCACATCTTTGAAAATGCTAATGGTTCATTTCAACCCATTTAAAGTCATAGGTAGAAAATACAATTCTAGAAAATACAATTGTAAAAGTTTTATAGTATTGGCCTCTGGTGCTTTTCTAAACATTCATTTCTTTAATTTTTATCCTATTTCAAATAATCTTTTAACATTTTCACCAACCGATTAATTTGAGCGAGCACCTCCACAATTCATTACAAAACTTGAAACCATTTATGGGTATTGATTGATGGCGCGGTGGCTCAGTAGGTAGAGGGGTGAAGGCTGCAAGCCGAGAGGTCCTCGGCTCGAATCCCACCTGAGGCAACCGCGTTGTGTCCTTGGGCAAGACACTTCACCCCCATTGCCAATGGGTACTGAAGGTGGCACGATGGCGATGTGTACGAAGGCGTACTGTACGTTGATGGTGTACTTGTCTTCAACTAATGCTAACCCTGCTTGTGTGGAGTTAGTACGTTGATGGAGTACTTGTCTTCAACTAATGCTAACCCTGCTTGTGTGGAGTTAGTACGTTGATGGAGTACTTGTCTTCAACTAATGCTAACCCTGCTTGTGTGGAGTTAGTACGTTGATGGAGTACTTGTCTTCAACTAATGCTAACCCTGCTTGTGTGGAGTTAGTACGTTGGGGAGTGTAACCGCTGCTCGCCGTTGCTCGGTGATTCTCTCCAAGTACTCCGGTTTCCTTGCACGTAAAACTGTCCGACACGACCCTGGCTGTCGAAAGTGTCCTTAAACTCCAATAAATAAATAAATAAATAAATAAATAAATAAATAAATAAATAAATAAATAAATAAATGGGCATTGAAATTAAAGTGGCGGAATCATTTTTTCGGGATTTCCTAATTTTTGAGGCGATTCATGATTTCGCTGAAGTCTACAAAGTGTCAGTGTATCGCAATTTGTAATTGACCCTTTACCCAACGTAAGGGCCAAAAAGGGCATCATTATGCACAAAATCGCCAATTAATTTTCATTATTCATTCTCGTCGAGCTGGTTCCAATGAGGGGTCATAACCTATGTTTCGGGGACAAAAAATGAAGAAAATTTCTTATTCAACAATTTTGTTTGCAAGTGTCGTCTGCTTTTCATGTTAGGTAAAGGGTTAAACGTTTCTGTCGATAACATTCCTCGCATTATTAATAAATATGAGAAGAGATAAGAAAAATTATTGTGAAAAATATGTAAAAAAAACAGAAAAGAAAACAAATCATGGGAAATGTTGTGCAATTTACACTTGCAAATTTTGCATTCTCTTCTCATTGATTTGCTGCATAAAGAGCTTCTCGACATCGCCATTTATGAAACAGGTACAATAAACAAGTTTTATTGATCCGATCATATTCCCTTATTGATTGGATAATAAAATCACGTGACTTACCCACTAATTTGTAATGCGAGTGTGAGAAAGGGAATCGATCGCAAGTGGGGTTCAGAACGCAGTCGTTCTGGTATCGATCCGCGTTCTTTCAAAAGATACATTCACGGACATTGACGATTTCATTTGCGAACTCAAACGATCGCTGTACAGCAGTAACCAAAAATATGTCACTGATTAAACATTTCACGATTCGTCTTCGCTAAGACAAAATTCGCACATCGGAAGTGGATGAGGTGGAGCCAATGTCACGTCGAAATTAAACGGGCCATGGTCAACGCAGACTGCATGTGAGCGCGACACAAATGGATATCTGCGTGCAGTGGCAGTGGGGCAAGGAAGCAATCGCCCATTTTTTTTTTGGGGGGGGGGGGGGGTGGTGGAGGAGGGGGGGGGGGGAGGGGTGGCTATGAAGAAAACACCAACATGTATTGTGATACAACTGATTTCACATACTCACAGAATAACCTATTTGTTGTGCTATGTTATACGGTTTGTATTATGTCAGGTATTGTCGGGGCGTGTCATGCCATGAAAATCTGGTCCGTCATATAAACAGGCAAAATCAACTATCACTTCATCGTACTACATGAAACGATCACCTAGCGCCAGGTGTGTAACGCTCGCATAGCGTTAGGTTTTAAACGCTCGTATAGCGTCAGGTATGTAACTCGCATAGCGTGAAGTGTGTAACACTCGTATAGCGTGAGGTGTGAAATGCTCGTATAGCGTCAGGTGTGTAACGCTCGTATAGAGTCAGGTGTGTGACGCTCGTATAGCGTCAGGTGTGCAACGCTCGTATAGCGTCAGGTGTGTAACGCTCGTATAGAGTCAGGTATGTAACTCGCATAACGTCAGGTGTGTAACACTCGTATAGCGTGAGGTGCAAAACGTTCGTGTAGCGTCAGGTATGTAACGCTCGTATAGAGTCAGGTGTGTAACTCTCGTACAGCGCCAGGTGTGAAGCGCTCGTACAGCGCCAGGTGTGTAACGCTCGTATAGCGCCAGGTGTGTAAAGCTCGAATAGCGTCAGGTGTGTAACGATCGTATAGCGTCAGGTGTTTAACGCTCGTATAGCGCCAGGTGTGTAACGCTCGAATAGCCTCAGGTGTGTAACGCTCGTATAACGTCAGGTATGTAACTCGAATAGCGTCAGGTTGTAACGCCCGTATAGCGTGAAGTGTGTAACGCTCGTATAGCGTCAGGCGTGTAACGCTCGTATAACGTCAGGTATGTAACTCGCATAGCGTCAGGTTGTAACGCTCGTATAGCGTGAGGTGGGCAACGCTCGTATAGCGCCATGTGTGTAGCGCTCGTATAACGTCAGGTATGTAACTCGCATAGCGTCAGGTTGTAACACCCGTGTAGCGTGAAGTGTGTAACGCTCGTATAGCGTCAGGTGTGTAACACTCGTATAACGTCAGGTATGTAACTCGCATAACGTCAGGTTGTAACGCCCGTATAGCGTGAGGTGTGTAACGCCCGTATAGCGTCAGGTGTGTAACGCTCGTATAACGTCTGGTATGTAACTCGCATAGCGTCAGGTTGTAACGCTCGTGTAGCGTGGGGTGTGTAAACGCTCGTATAGCGTCAGGTGTGTAACGCTCGTATAGCGTCAGGTGTGTAACGCTCGTGTAGCGTGGGGTGTGTAACGCTCGTATAGCGTCAGGTGTGTAACGCTCGTATAGAGTCAGGTGTGTAACGCTCGTATAGCGTCAGGTGTGTAAAGCTCGCATAGAGTCAGGTGGGTAACGCTCGTATAGCGTCAGGTGTGTAACGCTCGTATAGCGTCAGGTGTTTAACAGACTTTGGTGTGTTGAGATCATTTGTTTAAACTATTGTGTATAATACTGAGGTTTTCGTATACAAAATACTGTAGTAGGCCTACACCATGGTGAACCAGCGTACTGTCTCAAAACTGCTTGGTAAATTATGGTTTATCGCGAGTTAACCGTTTACCTAACGAATCGCCCGCATCGGCCGCATAATATGCAAATTGAGCAGTTGAAAAAATTAAATTTTTCACTATATTTCAACAAAACCATATCATGTGACCCCTCATTAGCGCGAGCTCATTGAGCTCGTTCCAATGAGGGGTCACGTGATATGGTTTTGTTGAAATTTTTTGAAAAAAAAAATGATATTAAAAATAATAAATTTTGATATCGTCTGCATTGGGTAAAGGGTTAACCCTTTACCAAACGTAACGGCCAAAACCGGCCAGCGCTATTCTCAAAAATCGCCAATTAATTTTCAAAATATTTTCATTTTTTGTCTCAAAAACATAGGTTAAGACCCCTCGTTGGAACGAGCTCGTCGAGCTCGTTCCAACGAGGGGTCATAACCTATGTTTTTGAGACAAAAAATGAAAAAAATTAGTTATTCAAGAATTTTTTTTGCAAGTGTCGTCTGCTTTTCATGTTAGGTAAAGGGTTAAAGAAGAATCCAATCATCTACCCTGGTGTACCCTGGTGTACTTTGGTACTCTTAAATGAGGTATTGTTTTAAAATATCACACATATGATACAGGACTTTTAACGATTCAATCCGCCACCTCTTATTTTGCGTGGATCTGGATCCGTCACTGTAGAGGTGATGAGGTCCTTGCTGGAGTAACATGCCAAAATGCGACGGAAGCTCGGTTGTTCAACTAAATTCTCTGTTTCAAATGTAAAAAATGAGAGCACCATAGGTCCACAATTCTAGTTTCTATATTTAACTAATTCTTATTTCTTGTTATTGACAGTAACAACTGATTTATTAGAAGATATGACCTACAGGTCTGGCCAACTAATGACCAGTACAATAAACGTTATGGCCAAGAAACAAAAAACAGAATAAAATAAAAAACAAACAAAAAAAACGCCTCTCGCCCGTTCAGATAAAAGAGCCCTTGACCATTTTGAAGACAAACCTAAAAATCGATATGGTTCTCGTTTAGCCATTGGGACATAACTACCCCATGTTTTAGGTGGACATGTGTCAAACAGAACTATAGCTATTGTCTGAAAATGGGCGTGGTGGCGTCGCGGTAACCGGTTCTCGTCAGATCACCGAAGTTAAGCAACGTCGAGCGTGGTTAGTAGTTGGATGGGTGACCATTTCAGCGACTGATTCGTGCTCTCGCGTTGTGTTCTTGGGCAAGGCACTTAACCCCGATTGCCTACATGGGGGCGCGATGACGCTGTGTACTAAGGCGTACTGCACGTCGATGGTGCGCATGCCTTCAACCAATCTAACCCTGCCTGTGCCACGGTGCAGAGTTCAGAGTTACGATGTTGGAGAGCTGACAGCTGCTCGTCGTTGCTCGGTGGTTCTCTCCGGGTACTCCGGCTTCCTCCACCCGTAAAACTGTCACCGACATGATATGACCCTGGCTGTTAATGTATCGTTAAACCCTAATAAATAAATAAATAAATAAATAATTGTCAGAAAATACTTATAGTAACAGTCTTGTAACCTTCGACCGTACGGCTGCAGAATCCAAAATCTACAGGGTTCTTTCCCTTTCATTGCCGTATCTTACCTGTTCCAGTTTGCTATTCAATAGTTCTTCTGGAGTACACTACAATTAAATAGTAGATGAACGTAAACCTTGTAAAGTGGTTGAGTAAAAGCTTTAGGTGACCGATGGTATTAACCCTTTACCCAACGAATCGCCCTTATCCGCCCGCGTAATATGCAGATTCAGCAGCTGAAAAAATATTATTTTTCGAAAAATTTCAACAAAACCATATCATGTGACCCCTCGCTGGAACGAGCTCGTTCCAACGAGGGGTCACATGATATGGTTTTGTTGAAATTTTTCGAAAAAAATTAAAAAACGATATTTAAATTAATAAATTTTGATATCGTCTGCGTTGGGTAAAGGATTAACGGTGGTTTGTTCACATAATTATTAATCCACTATGGTATCACTGAATTAAATATTTGAATTAGAAATACCATGAAATGTTGCAGTCGGAAGTGATGCAATCCCTAAAAACAAACAGCCTTGGGAAAATAAATTGTTTCAATAAATGTTTGAAGCATTCTATTGACATCTTGCATTATTGAGGAATATTCCAGATAAAAAGGAGGGTGATTTGAAGACTTTTGGACTTAAAAATTACAATTTACATTTGGTGTGTTTTTGTCGGGAATTCCCAGAAAAATATTTGCATGTGACCGGTACTTCCCTTGCTGTCCATTTTTCTCTCATATTTGTTGCATGATCCCCTGTTTTAGGGTAAAAAAAATGTCTGAAGGGCTATACTTGACAAAGATATTTGAATGCCAAAATTAAAGTGATGAGATCATATTTTTTTTACCTGAACGTTATAATGGTCGCCTATGAGAAAATATTTAGTTTCGTGATACCATATGACTGCCTCCATCATCGAAAATGAATGACAGAAACATCTTTCACCACAACAAGCCTGGTGCAGATGCGTACAGTGCAGTCGCTGTGGGTTGGTCGGAATCCACGCGTGCGCAGTGATGTCCATTCTGGGTTTACCAGGTTATTAAAAAATCATCATCAGAAAAATTTTAATTAATGAAGCACCGGGTTGTACCCGGTGCTTCATTAATTAATTTTTTGTTGATTATTCCTGTAATTAGTGTTTAGAATCTAATATTATTGCGTCCGTGGAAATATTGTCCACCCGGAAAGTGACCAGTCTACGGCGGACGTACTGTATCTCTATTGTCCACCTGGAAAGTGACCAGTCCACGGCGGACGTACTGTATCTCTATGGTGATTGATAATGAGGAACAACAGCCCACCCGGAAAGTGACCAGTCCACGGCGGACGTACTGTATCTCTATGGTGATTGATAACGAGGAACAACAGTCCACCCGGAAAGTGACCACTCCACGGCGGACGTACTGTATCTCTATGGTGATTGATAACGAGGAACAACAGCCCACCCGGAAAGTGACCAGTCCACGACGGACGTACTGTATCTCTATGGTGATTGATAACGAGGAACAACAACCCACCCGGAAAGTGACCAGTCCACAGCGGACGTACTGTGTCTCTATGGTGATTGATAACGAGGGACAACAACCCACCCGGAAAGTGACCAGTCCACGGCGGACGTACTGTATCTCTATGGTGATTGATAACGAGGAACAACAACCCTCCCGGAAAGTGACCAGTCCACGGCGGACGTACTGTATCTCTATGGTGATTGATAACGAGGAACAACAGCCCACCCGGAAAGTGACCACTCCACGGCGGACGTACTGTATCTCTATGGTGATTGATAACGAGGAACAACAGCCCACCCGGAAAGTGACCAGTCCACGGCGGACGTACTGTATTTCTATGGTGATTGATAACGAGGAACAACAACCCACCCGGAAAGTGACCAGTCCACGGCGGACGTACTGTATCTCTATGGTGATTGATAACGAGGAACAACTGCCCACCCGGAAAGTGACCACTCCACGGCGGACGTACTGTATCTCTATGGTGATTGATAACGAGGAACAACAACCCACCCGGAAAGTGACCACTCCACGGCGGACGTAATGTATCTCTATGGTGATTGATAACGAGGAACAACAGCCCACCCGGAAAGTGACCAGTCCACGGCGGCCGTACTGTATCTCTATGGTGACTGATAACGAGGGACAACAGCCCACCCGGAAGGTGACCAGTCCACGGCGGACGTACTGTGTCTCTATGGTGATTGATAACGAGGAACAACAGCCCACCCGGAAAGTGACCACTCCACGGCGGACGTACTGTATCTCTATGGTGATTGATAACGAGGAACAACAGCCCACCCGGAAAGTGACTAGTCCACGGCGGACGTACTGTGTCTCTATGGTGATTGATAACGAGGAACAACATGGCGGGGGGGCGCGGTGGCTCAGTTGGTAGAGGTGCAGGCTGCAAGCCGAGAGGTCCTCGGTTCGAATCCCACCTGCGGCAACCGCGTTGTGTCCTTGGGCAAGACACTTCACCCCGATTGCCTACATGGGGGCACGATGACGCTGTGTACTGAGGCGTACTGCACGTCGATGGTGCGCATGTCTTCAACCAGTCTAACCCTGCCTGTGCTGCGGTGCAGAGTTCAGAGTTACGATGTTGAAGAGCTGACAGCTGCTCGTCGTTGCTCGGTGGTTCTCTCCGAGGTACTCCGACTTCCTCCACCCGTAAAACTGTCACGGTCACGATTAGCCATTGTGCATAAGTATGTGACCTTAAACACCAATAAATAAATAAATAAAAACATGGCGCATTATCTTAACAATGCATGTTGGATTCATCATGTACCCCGGAATGACACCACTTTCGAAATGCTGGTAAGAAAGCACGCCTGAGGACATTATTACTATTGGCCTTTCCTATATATCGCGTTATTCTGACCTGACAATAGGCAAAAGGAGATGTTGTGAAAGGGGTGGTGTGGTGGGTGTCTGAAAACAAAATACAGACAAGCAGGCTGAGAAATAGTTGGTGCCCTTCCGGATTCCAACCATCCCATACCTAAAGGAAAGACTTTTTCACATATGAATTAGCAGTGGTGGTGGAGTGGTGGTAAGGTGATCGGAATATTTTGATGGGCCGCAGCGCCTTTCAATCCCATTCCCAAGCAGGTAGGATCATTAGATCAGCTCATTATGACCGTCGCACCTCAGCCCCGTTTCCCGCGAACCCCAAACCCCAACTACAAATATAGTCAGAGATCGGGTCACCCCATGCGGCCAACATGAGCTCTTCTGACGTTTACGTATTATCTAGGAATGTGCTTTAGTTTGACATGCGTCATGCGTTATGTATAATGAAAGGAAAAAAAAACACGTACGGTTGGCTTATTCTTAAATACGACAGCGTTGAGGCATCAACTAGAATTATTTTTTTAAATTATGGTTACGGTTTATTACATTGTAGTTACAGTTTATTAAATTGTTGTAATGTTTATCAAATTGTAGTTTCGATTTACTAAATCGTAGTTACCATTTCGTCGCCTGGGTGGTAGAATGTTCTATGTCCGATAGGGGACATAGAACATTTTAGCACTCAGGCGACGATTTATTAAATTGCAGTTACGGTTTATTAAATTGTAGTAACGGTTTATTAAATTGTAGTTACCATTTATTAAATTGTAGTTACCGTTTAGTAAATTGTAGTTACGATTTATTAAATTGTAGTTACGGTTTATTAAATTGTAGTAACGATTTATTAAACTGTAGTTGAGATTTACAAAATCGTAGTTAGCGTTTAGTAAATTGTAGTTACGATTTATTAAATTGCAGTTACGGTTTATTAAATTGTAGTAACAGTTTATTAAATTGTAGTTACCATTTATTAAATTGTAGTTACCGTTTAGTAAATTGTAGTTACGATTTATTAAATTGTAGTTACGGTTTATTAAATTGTAGTAACGATTTATTAAACTGTAGTTGAGATTTACAAAATCGTAGTTAGCGTTTAGTAAATTGTAGTTACGGGTTCTTAAATTGTAATTACGATTTACTAAATCGTAGTAACGGGTTCTTAAATTGTAATTACGATTTACTAAATCGTTGTTACCGTTTAGTAAATTTTAGTTACGGTTTCTTAAATTGCAGTTACGATTTATGCCGCCCACCCCACCCCGGCCCTTGAGAGTACCATTAACTCACATTTAAGTAAAATTGAAGATTTCCCCATGCCCCTGAAAATCTTCCCTCTCGCGCCCTAATAGACCACAGAGGTTCACCAAAGACAACCCCATGACATGCCCTTGGATGTCTTCCCCATCCCGCCATTATAGATAACAAAATACACCCAAATGACATCAATGCATACATGTGTTTCCCACCCTCTATTGAGTAATGTGACATCAGTACCGCCTCTCTCCACCCCTTCCCCAGGAAAGTGCTGCCCAGTAAATATCACCGGAGTATTTATTTATTGGTGTTTAAGGTCACATATTTCTGCACAATGGCTAATCGTGACCTCAATATGGCGATAAAGTCAAATTTAGTCACTGGTTTATACCCATGTTGCCCATTTTAGAGGACTTCCACTCCAAGCATTGATGACTGGGTCCTATTTTAACAGTAAAACAGAGCTTATTTACATCAATAAACAAGCACTAGGCATTACTTCACTTTCCGGGGTACCCATGGGGAATAACAGGAGTAGTCTACCCTTACGAAGAGATGTTGCCCAGTAAATATCACTGGGGTATTTTTCCTTTACGAAAAGGTGCCAATTTTCACCCAGTACACTGCCGAAATATTACAGAAGAAACAATAAAAGACGAGAATAGGGTATCCGCTACGTGTCTACTGATCCCCAATCAGCAAACATCTGTAGTCAGATCCGCTTTTGGAAGACAGTTTTGGTTTGTGATCTAACGAAAGACCCCTAACGAGGCACTTTCAGACACATATTGATCCTCCGTCCAACGGTCAGCAGGAGCCCTCATTGACCTGGTCGAACCCTAAAATGTACACCGCAGTCCCCGGAGAGCGGCTCCACGATTATGTGCTGGCCTTGTATAACTTGTTCCAGGAGAAACCCACTCTGCACATCAACGATGACTGCTCCGCCTCAAAGATAGGGTTTAATATATTTCCTGGTTCTAGGAACCGGGAACGGGAATGAAATTCCCCGGGTAATATCAAGCAAATTTACGAGGGTAACATGACGCATTTATTTTAATGATAATGAGCATATTTCATTAGCAATCCCCCATCTCCAAACGGAAAACTTCTTTTCCTGACATAAGTATGAAAATCCAAACCCGCTTCAATCTCGTCTTTATTTTCAGAATAACTCGCATCATCACCTCTACCTTCTCCAGCATCAACACCCTCCTTTTAAGTGCCGTCACCAGTCTCCTCTGTTTAAAGCAGAGGAGACTGGTAACGGTTGTGAAGAGGGTGTTGATGTTGGAGGAGGTAGTGAATTGTCGTACTACTGATTCAGAAAAATGAAGACGAGTTTGAACTTTGAAGCGGATGAAGAAGGTCTTGGTGTTGAAAGGGAGGTGGGGGGATCCTCCTGAACTGATTGAGAGCGACAGTGATTTGTTGAAAATGGTTCGTCAAGAATCAAGACTGTAAACATTTCAGGCGTGGAAGGGTTGACGAAATGCAACAAAGTTTCAATTCAGACAACTTCAGTTCAATACCGGAAACCCGAGAATCCCCATTCCCGGGATTAAACCCTACTCAAAGACTCTCACGAAAAAGGGACATGCTATCTGCGCTGACCTATAGTGGCCGCCACGGAGAGCAAAGCGTCTGGTTCAGACCCCAAAATGCAACTCGGTCATGAAAAACCTTAGTGAGCTGGCCTACTGGGTTGCTCTCTTCCACTGCAGAGACCCCAAAAGCTTCAAAGACATCTATAGGAGAACGATGTGAGTGCTTTGCGCGAGGAACAAGCTGCAGTACGCAAGATATTATCCAAAACCAAACACGCCAAGCTCCAACTAAGGACTGATAAGCCGGTTGCTTATAAGGTACTAATATAAACTGAAAAGCAAGTGCAAAGCACTTCTGCTGACCTGCCAGGAAGTGATTTTATTTTGTGGTGTTTATGAGAACATGCGACTTGGCAGCGGGCGATCAGAGTGTTTCACAAAATGAAATGGACTGTGACGAGGTTATCGTTCACTTTTGTCTGAAGGAAGGAGGAGATCATGTCCGCGAAAGATGACACTGCGACCCAGGAGAATGTACAGTTAAAACTAGGAGTCCTGTCAAGAACTGTGCGCTTATCTAGGCTTTATTGTGCGTAGGAATTGCGCGCAACTGCCATATCGAATGGCATCCAAAGCACGGCAGGTTCTCCTGGTTACTCATAGCAAACACAGGCAATGTTTCTGCCAATGGACCTCCGGGTTACCCGGAGGTCCATTGGCTGAAACATTGCTTGTGAACATGCCATATGTACATAATTTGATAGCCTTACTATGGTCATAATGCGCAGATTAACGCACAGATCGACGTGCTATTTGTGCGCAATTCATGGCAGGACTTCTAGTTTTAACTGTAGAACACCAATCAGGGCCTGATCAGAAAAGGCAAAAAAGCTCGTCACTCTGGCTGCATGGCAGAAAAGTAAACAATACTTAGGACGAGCCCCCCCCCCCCCCCCCCCCCCCCAGCGGAAAGACGATGAAGAAGAGGTTATGGAGATTTACACAAGCAAGATACGAGGCGCGGCTAGGCGCTGTGATGATGAAGACTGGAAACCGCAACCCTTCAGCGTTATGAAACAGCAGCCAGAATATTTCTGCCCAGAGAATCAACCAGAGCTGCTTGCAGACCTTGAAGCTGACCCATTTATGGGAAATGACCTGCGCTCGGAGCGTGTGAGCTGTACCAGAAGGAGAGTGTGTACATAGCAGCTCTGCTAATCGAAGCTCTGACCTCAGCAAAGCGTTTCCAATTCAATTTTGACATTCCTGCCCTCGAACTACACCTGAAAATGCCAGAGAATACCTCGTTTGAGATGCAGACACCGGGGAGAGGGACACCCAGAGAAGAGAACCAGCCCATCAACAAAGAGGGTCAGCAGAAGCGGACTAACGCCCTAAGAAGGTGGGTGTTGGATGGGAGGGGCCGCGGCGCGGAAAACGAAAAGGGAAAATCTGCTGGTAGGGGTACGCAAGGCAAATGCTGCGATATGCACGAGCGTCCGGAAGGCAGTTCTTTCAGTGCATGACACCGCTGAGCGTGATAGAAGCCAAGACCGACCACCACAGGATTGGATGCCGTTCACAATCGGCAATCTGGTTGTTATAGGTGGATTATGAATTTTGACCCGATCGCCCACTATCGTGCGGGACTCGGAGCCTGATACTAATAATTTAACCCTTTACCTAACAGTTCGGCCGCATCCGCCCGCGTAATAAGCAAATTCAGCAGTTGAAAAAAAAAACATTTTCGGCAAATTACTGCACAACTATAGCACCCATCTAGACATCACACCAAATCTACATATGAAATTTGAAAAAGATTGAGCGAGTGATGTGGCCTGTAGGGTGTGCTAATGGAATTGTTGACAATTTATCCCTTTACCTAATTAATTATTGAATAACTATTATTTTCATTTTTTGTCTCAAAAACATAGGTTATGACCCCTCATTGGAACGAGCTCGACGAGCTCGTTCCAATGAGGGGCCATAACCTACGTTTTAGAGACAAAAAAATGAAAAAATAATGAAAATAATTGGCGATTTTTGAAAATAGCGCAGGCCGGTTTTGGCCGTTACGTTAGGTAAAAGGTTATACGCCAAATCTAAGATGGCCATTGGAGGCCATGTTTTTCAACGAAATTTGGAAACATTTGATAGCTCCCATTCAGACATTGCCCCAAACCTACATATGAAATATGGGACAGATAGGGTGAGAGCTGCGGCCTGTAGGATGTGCTAAAGGACTTGTTGGGCAGTTTATATTCAAATCCAAGAAGGCCACTGGCGGCCATGTTTTTCAATGGAAATCAAAAACAAATTGATAGCTCCCATCTAGACATTGCCCTAAAGCCGTATACGAAATTTGGAACTAATCGGATGAGAGCTGCGGCCTGTAGGGTGTGCTAAAGGAATTGTGGACAGACAGACGGATGCACGGACGGACAACAGATCACAACCCATTCTAATAGCTCATACTTGATGTTTTCAAGTTGAGGTAATTTATTTATTTATTGGTGTTTAAGGTCACATATTTATGCACAATGGCTAATCATGACCGTGACAGTTTTACGGGTGGAGGAAGCCGGAGTATCCGGAGAGAACCACCGAGCAACGGCGAGCAACTGTCAGCTCCCCAACATACTAACTCCACACAAACAGGGTCAGCATTGGTTGAAGACAAGTGCACCATCGACGTGCAGTACGCCTTAGTACACAGCGTCACTGTACCGCCACGCGGGCAATGGGGATGAAGTGTCTTGCCCAAGGACACAACGCGGTTGCCGCAGGTGGGATTCGAACCGAGGACCTCTCGGCTTGCAGTCTGCACCTCTACCTACTGAGCCACCGCGCTCCCAAGTTGAGGTAATAAGATCAAAGTAGAATGACATCACGTGACGTCACGTGTTTGCTAAAAACTACACAAACAAATTAGCACACATTTACGGATCTTTGAAACAGTTATAATTCAGTCATTTTATAATAAGGATTCATTTAACCCCCAAAAGGAAAATGAAGTAACAGAGCATACATGTCAAGATCGTTCTAATGAGGGGTCACATGATATGGTTTTGTTAAAATCTTTTGAAAATTTTGAAAAAATAATATTTAAAATCATAAATTTTGATATCGTCTGCATTGGGTAAAGGGTTAAAGGTTAACCAGGACCCATTCCAAATGCTTCCTCAAGGGGGCGCGGTGGCTCAGTTGGTAGAGGTGCAGGCTGCAAGCCGAGAGGTCCTCGGTTCGAATCCCACCTGCGGCAACCGCGTTATGTCCTTGGGCAAGACACTTCACCCCCATTGCTCACGTGGGGGCACGGTGACGCTGTGTACTAAGGCGTACTGCACGTCGATGGTGCACTTGTCTTCAACTAAATCTAACCCTGCTTGTGTGGAGTTGGTATGTTGGGGAGCTGACAGTTGCTCGCCGTTGCTCGGTGGTTCTCTCCGGGTACTCCGGCTTTCTCCACCCGTAAAACTGTTACGGTCATGGTTAGCCATTGTGCAGAAATATGTGACCTTAAACACCAATAAATAAATAAATAAATAATGGCTTCTTCAAGTACTGACGGAACATGCTAGTGAATATGGTTTACCACTCGGTCATGGTATCTGGCTTGGCCTGGGGCTATGCACACCTCAACAAAATGGCGATGGCAGGTTCGCTTCCGAAACTGAATTTAACCCCGAGCTCGTTCCAATGATGGGTCATAACCTATGTTTTTGAGACAAAAAATGAAAATAATAGTTATTCAAGAATTTTTTTTGCAAGTGTCGTCTGCTTTTCATGTTAGGTAAAGGGTTAAAAAAGTATAAAAAAAAACAATGAAGCCCCCTCCCCCCCCCCCCCCCATTACACCCACGGCAAAGCGTCTTCGTTTGCGTGTACGGATACATGGCACAATTGTTGATTGCATAATTCACTTGTGAAGTTATCGTTAATAATCAAACCCGGAAATCCTAGTAAATCACACCTTGGAAAGTAATAAAAAAAATTTGACACACTTGAAAATCTGTCATCTGAATAACTGTTGGAAAGGCTCTATCTGCACATACCAGAAAGTACAGATAATCATCATACAATAGCAGATAATAGTCGCTTTCGGCAGCGTAAGTATAAAGCATGGATTGAAGACGCCTGCACGACCAATATAACTGACTTCTCTTGCCATGCTGGTAGGAGATACCCCTTTGAACGCGATTGCCTTTAGCGGATCAAACTACCTCTTCTTAACGGTACGAAGCTCAGGAGTCAACGCCGAAAGGAAACGCCATTGTAATGCCATAGAAGAACCCAGGCCACCTGGGCCCAATGATCTCGAAAATGACAGAGTGACCCAACTGAGCCAAATCCGGCACCAGGCCACACTGTTCGCATTCCAATGATGTTGACAATGCAGAGGTTTCTAATGGTGGTCTTCCCACATTACAACCCCTCAGCCCCGACCTTCAACTCTAGCATTTTCATACGCAGTCGTATTTGTAGAAGAACTGCGAACTGGCCTTTGTCATTCTAGGGATGGGCATGACTGTGTTTGTCACCAATTAGCTGTTTCTCAGAAAGTGGCTGAGTTTTGTGCCTGTTTGAGGCTCATATACTTGATGGAATACATCGCTTCCTCAGATGTATAAGCACCCAGTAGCCACTGCGAAGGACACAATCAAACTATATTGCAGCCACGGAGCCTACTCGAAAAAATTTGCAGCTGTCAAGAAGCTTTCTGAAAACACTAAGGTATCTGAAGAGGTAGCCCTTGTGTGATTGAAAAGCAGCCTACTTGGTAGATCTACCTGTTGGCTCCGCGCCACATTCCAAGGCCATATACCAAGGCCGAAATTAGACATCTCTGTCCTAAACGAGATCCACTGATCGCCTGTTTCCACCTCACGATCGCCTGCCCAGCGGTCGAAAGGTTTTCATGTATGCCCTGACCATGATCGATGTGGCCGAGCATCTGACCTCAGTGGTTTCGACTGAAGTAGCTAGCGTCTACAGTTGAGCGCCCCTGTGGAGACACAAACACCTTCGGGTGAATCCGGGACGAGAGTTTATGCGCTCATCATCCCAGCTACTGACCAAGCATGGTGTTTTAGTCCAACGGGATGAGAAAGAGGCCAGCAGAGGGCAAGGGATTGAAGGAATATTTAACTGGCACAGCGTCTGTTTGGGCATCAGTGTGCCCAGGAGACGGTTTTGTCTCAAGGTCAAAGAACCACTGAATTAATTGTCCGGCTACTAGCGACCGTCTCATCTCTGAACAACGAAGTGACTTGTCCATGGACATGGATGCTATTATGGTTAAGATGAGGACGCCCTCTGTCTTTGCAGGTAGGACTGTTGGTTTCATTCTGTGTGGTCCCTCGGGGTCTACCGGCATGGGAGGTCAGTTACAAAGCCAGTCGAACCTGTCCTGTCTTATTTATCCCATGGATAATGTTGGACTGCTCTTATGTTTGGGAAGAGCTACTGGTTGTTACAGTACAACCACCTAATGGTGTGCTTACTTGTTGCGGTCTGCCAGTCCTCTTCTCTGGATGCATTCGGGGCAGGCAGGGCGTCCATTACCGTTACAGAGCCCCCAGGTTGTCTATTTTGTCAACGCTGAACTGTTGAGGGTTCTTGGGTTCGAACCCCCAGAGCATCTCGGTGTTATAGGCTGAGCTGTGATTCTGTTGGCTCTCTTTGAGTCCCAATTAGTCTAGCTTCAGGTCAATCCGAAGGTCGCTCCATTGGTCATTGCGTTTTTAGTACGCTAGATTTTTCTGGATGGCCTTCCAGATTCTCTGCTCTATGGGTGGGTTGAAGACGGTTCTCTCTTTGGCATCACGATGGCAGGTAACCCTCCTGAGCTGGATCAAGTACTTCACCCTGGAGACTACCAGGTATGCCAAACATGACCACTGGAGTAGTCGATGATCCAAAACTTTTGCTTTTATTGTCGACCCCCTGGCTGGAGTGGACTGTCAGCGCGTAGTCATGATTTCAGCTTGCTTTTATTGTTGACCCCCTGGCTGGAGTGGACTGTGAGCACGTAGTCATGATTTCAGTCCTCCCAATGTATTATCTTTCCCACAACCGCGATGGAATGGGGGTGACCGCATAAACAGCATCGTTTAAGACGAGGACTTCCTGGTCTAGCAGCCAGTCGTCGACCAGGAAATCGTGACAAGAATGTTCTGTTTTCGGCTGTCAGTTGGGTGGTAGAGGAAGGGGACTGGGCTGTCCTCGAAATGTTTCTTGTGTCTCTAGAATAGCGACTCCTGGGCTTTATCTCGTTTCTTATGTCTCTAGAAGAACGATTTCTGGGCTTTATCTCGGACTTTATGGCCGATCAGGTGTCGCACGCCTTCCATTGCACCACAAACCGGTCCCATAAGACAACTGGAGAGGGCTTTACTCATCTGTTTGCACTGAACCTTCCCTGTTTTGAGGCGTATAGCTTTCTTAAGGGCGTTGAGAACTTAGTGTTTGGCCCCGTGGTCACCCCAACCTCCTTATAATGGTGTACATAGACTCGCAACCATTCATGTGGCATTTCACCAGCAAAGGGAGGTTGCAATCCTTGGTCTCTGCAACAGAATACCTGAACACCACTCTGATCTTGCCAGTCCAGGAAGGTTTCGAGGTTTGGCTTTGGAGGGGCGGTGCAGATCTCATCTCAAATGATGACTCGCAGGACATGATTTTGACCCATTCTCTCTGACATCCATTCGTTCTGCCCGTTCTACCGGAAGAGGATGTGGTAGGTCTGGACTATAACTCTTTACCCAATGTAACGGCCAAAACCGGCCAGCGCTATTCTTTAAAAATCGTCAGTTAATTTTCATTATTTTTTCATTTTTTGTCTCTAAAACATAGGTTAGATAGATAGATAGATAGATAGACAGATAGTTTATCGCAAAAACACCAAAAACAAGGCAGATTGCTTGTAAACGATAACTTCACAAACTCGTTCCAATGACGGGTCATAACCTATGTTTTTGAGACAAAAATGAAAATAATAGTTATTCAAGAATTGTTTTTGCAAGTGTCGTCTGCTTTTCATATTAGGTAAAGGGTTAAAAAAAACAACAATGAAATCCCCATTACATCCACGGCAAAGCGTCTTCGTTTGCGTGCACGGATACATGACACAAGTGTTGATTGCATAATTCACTTGTGAAGTTATGGTTTATAATCAAACCCGGAAATCCCAGTAAATCACACTTTGGAAAGTAATAATATAAAAAAATATCATAATAAAACATTTGGAGTGAATTGAACGGTCTTGTAAATAAATGATATGAATATGTACAGTAAATCGTTTAATTTACTGAAAATATGGACTGAGATTTGATCAAAGATGCTTATCTTCATCAGTCGCTTCCTTGACCCAGTCATAAAATAAAACGTCCCTGCAGTGACAACTGGAATATCAACATGGGCCTCCCAAAAGTTGTTCGAAGTGATACTTGCATCTTTAAGGTTGTATAACTGGTTACAGCAAACTTTCAGCGGTGAGATGATGGCTCCATGGATATTATACTGTGTTATGTTGTAGAAACGACAAAAACACGAGCTTTAATCCTTTACCTAACATGAAAAGCAGACGACACTTGCAAAAAAAATTCTTGAATAACTAATTGTTTTCATTTTGTGTCTCTAAAACATAGGTTATGACCCCTCATTGGAACGAGCTCGACGAGCTCGTTCCAATGAGGGTCATAACCTATGTTTTAGAGACAAAAAATGAAAAAAATAATTAAAACTAATAGGCGAGTTTTGAGAAAAGCCTGGCCTTTTTTGGCTGTTACGTTGAGTAAAGGGTTAAAGATGAAGGTGTCGAATCAGCCAAACCCTGGTATTGGTTGGTTTACTCTAGAGTTATTCTGAAACATCATGTATAAAGAACAGAAGCTATCTGCTTGGGTCCCACACAAGTCACAAGTGGCTTATGCTCCAGCCGAATCTTAGGGCCTTAGGAGAGAGGTATACACATTACAATACTAGAACCTCTTTAATAGTCTGTGTTTAAATTATACAGTCACATACACTGGGTAATATTGAATTGCAAACTGGGTAAACGGGGCAGTTGGCACACAATGCTGGAGTGGGACAGGTACTTTGACCGGGCAGGCAATGGTACCGAAAGGTAATGAATTAGACCGGGCTGGAGTGCGGTGGCTCAATGGTATACTGTTGAACTTCTATGCTAGAGGTCCCGAGTTCGATCCTCGTCCGGGGCGACCAGCGTTGTGTCCTTGGGCAAGGCGCTTTATCCCGGTTGCCTACATGGGGGCACGATGACGCCGTGTTAGTATTGAGTTAGTGTGTTGAGGAGCTGACAGTTGCTCGTCGATGCTCGGTGGTTCTCTCCTCCACCCGTAAAACTGTCACGATCACGATTAGTCATTGTGCATAAGTATGTGACCTTAAACACCAATAAATAAATAAATAAATAATTAATAATTAGATCGGGCTGGACTAGATAACCTTGTATGTGGACCGTACCTCACTGTGTGGTTCGTACGGTTCCCATCCCTGTGAATTATCACATAATCAAACTCTGGTATGGGCGAATAGCAGTTGTTCATGCGCCGGTTGAGGCGACATTCCCATTTATTAGGCCAAGGGAGATAACTTTATATTGCAAGTAGTGGGTTGGGGTAAACGTGAGTGGTACGTTCTGGTGTTTTACTTGGACCGGTGATCTTAGGGGAGTGACTTTGTTAAATCAATCTGGACAAATAAGGCCTCAATATTATCTATAACAAAGTTAAAGAAGTGCAGTGGCGTAGCGCCCCCCCCCCCCTCTCAACTAAAAATTACAGTGCCCCCCCCCCCCCCCCCCACACCAAATGGTTAAACTGAAAGCAGGGGGTCCTAAATTCACTTTCGTGGCATTGAATTTTCAAAATTTTCTTGAGAGATCCCCCCGAACCCTCACCAATGGGAGAGGGAGTACTGTATAGGCCCGAGGTGGAGGTAGGTATGGTTCTCCCATTGGTGAGGGTTCGAGAGAGCTCCCCAAACCCCGGGGGGGGGGGGGGCATACGACCTCCACCTCATGGCCTGCGGCCTTCGGATATGCCTGTGGCATATATCGACCTGGCACCCCTAAAAAAATTATGCTCCAATGGGAAATTCTAACTACGCCCCTGCAGAAAGGGCACATATAAGCTCTGTTAAAATAGGATAAATGACATTCAAACACGCTTCGGCGCCACGTTATAAAGAACTGCGTGCAACCATGGCGCGATCCTTGAGTACTGGTATCAGTCCAGAAGACGAACTTCAAACGGTTCAATAATTACAAAAGGGAATAGAAAATGCACACTGCGATAAATTTCCAATCTTATTAGTGGCGAGGCAACGCGTGACCAGTCAAGATTTTATGGAGTGATAACCGATTTGACCCTCTTTTTTCCATTTTTGCAAAATCAAACAGTTGCAGATTAAAAACTAGTTTGCATGAAAAAACTTTTCATTAACCCTTTACCCAACATGAAAAGCAGACGACACTTGCAAAAAAAATTCTTGAATAACTAATTTTTTTCATTTTTTGTCTCAAAAACAGAGGTTATGACCCCTCGTTGGAACGAGCTCGACGAGCTCGTTCCAACGAGGGGTCATAACCTATGTTTTTGAGACAAAAAATGAAAAAATAATGAAAATTAA
This sequence comes from Pictodentalium vernedei, assembly GCA_031216915.1. Taxonomy (NCBI): domain Eukaryota; kingdom Metazoa; phylum Mollusca; class Scaphopoda; order Dentaliida; family Dentaliidae; genus Pictodentalium; species Pictodentalium vernedei. The sequence continues at coordinate 573,242,190 of CM062294.1, forward strand.
TTGGTGATTTTTGAGAATAGCGCTGGCCGGTTTTGGCCGTTACTTTGGGTAAAGGGTGAAAGGGAAAGATAAACGTAGCATATAGGTGTCCCACCCACCCGTGGTAAAGCTCTGACGTCAATGTGAACTAATCGTTATACCAGTATGTAGATGTTATTCAATATCAGGGAATCATACTTCCTTCATTTTGTCATACGGAGCTTCAGGTCTGACGGGACAGGTCTTTTATAACTAGAACAAGGCATGTAAATCAATTATCTTTCTTGTGAATACCATCGATCACCTTTTAATACTTGAAGTGAATGACCCCTTGAGGGTACGGGCAGCCCCAAACGGACTGGTAGTTGGTAAGGTTGTGAAACATACGTTTGAGTAGAGTACAGATGACATCGTCTGAGTGTTTACTGTGCCTCAATGGAGAAGGTAGATCTCCCGTCTCTTGTAAGATTAACATCCATACACTCCCATGTCATTGACAGAATTAACACCATGCACTCCCATTCCATTGACAGAATTAACATCATACACTCCCATTCCATTGACAGAATTAACGCCATACACTCCCATTCCATTGACAAAATTAACACCATACACTCCCGTCTCTTGTAGAATTAACACCATACACTCCCATTCCATTGACAGAATTAACACCATACACTCCCATTCCATTGACAGAATTAACACCATAGACTCCCATTCCATTGACAGAACTAACACCACACACCCCCCATTCCATTGGCAGAATTAACACCAGACACTCCCATTCCATTGACAGAATTAACATCATACACTCCCATTCCATTGACAGAATTAACATCATACACTCCCATTCCATTGACAGAATTAACATCATACACTCCCATTCCATTGACAGAATTAACATCATACACTCCCATTCCATTGACAGAATTAACATCATACACTCTCATTCCATTGACAGAATTAACATCATACACTCCCATTCCATTGACAGAATTAACGCCATACACTCCCATTCCAATGACAGAATTAACATCATACACTCCCATTCCATTGACAGAATTAACACCATACACTCCCATTCCATTGACAGAATTAACATCATACACTCCCATTCCATTGACAGAATTAACATCATACACTCTCATTCCACTGACAGAATTAACATCATACACTCCCATTCCAATGACAGAATTAACATCATACACTCCCATTCCATTGACAGAATTAACACCATACACTCCCATTCCATTGACAGAATTAACACCATACACTCCCATTCCATTGACAGAATTAACATCATACACTCCCATTCCATTGACAGAATTAACATCATACACTCTCATTCCATTGACAGAATTAACACCATACACTCCCATTCCATTGACAGAATTAACACCATACACTCCCATTCCATTGACAGAATTAACATCATACACTCCCATTCCATTGACAGAATTAACATCATACACTCTCATTCCATTGACAGAATTAACATCATACACTCCCATTCCATTGACAGAATTAACGCCATACACTCCCATTCCAATGACAGAATTAACATCATACACTCCCATTCCATTGACAGAATTAACACCATACACTCCCATTCCATTGACAGAATTAACATCATACACTCCCATTCCATTGACAGAATTAACATCATACACTCCCATTCCATTGACAGAATTAACATCATACACTCTCATTCCATTGACAGAATTAACATCATACACTCCCATTCCATTGACAGAATTAACGCCATACACTCCCATTCCAATGACAGAATTAACACCATACACTCCCATTCCAATGACAGAATTAACATCATACACTCCCATTCCAATGACAGAATTAACATCATACACTCCCATTCCATTGACAGAATTAACACCATACACTCCCATTCCATTGACAGAATTAACACCATACACTCCCATTCCATTGACAGAATTAACATCATACACTCCCATTCCATTGACAGAATTAACATCATACACTCTCATTCCATTGACAGAATTAACACCATACACTCCCATTCCATTGACAGAATTAACACCATACACTCCCATTCCATTGACAGAATTAACATCATACACTCCCATTCCATTGACAGAATTAACATCATACACTCCCATTCCATTGACAGAATTAACATCATACACTCCCATTCCAATGACAGAATTAACATCATACACTCCCATTCCATTGACAGAATTAACACCATACACTCCCATTCCATTGACAGAATTAACATCATACACTCCCATTCCATTGACAGAATTAACATCATACACTCCCATTCCATTTACAGAATTGAAATCATACACTCCCATTCATTGACAAAATTAACGCCATACACTCCCATTCCATTGACAGAATTAACATCATACACTCCCATTCCATTTACAGAATTGAAATCATACACTCCCATTCCATTGACAGAATTAACATCATACACTCCCATTCCATTGACAGAATTAACACCATACACTCCCATTCCATTGACAGAATTAACACCATACACTCCCATTCCATTGACAGAATTAACATCATACACTCCCATTCCATTGACAGAATTAACATCATACACTCTCATTCCATTGACAGAATTAACACCATACACTCCCATTCCATTGACAGAATTAACACCATACACTCCCATTCCATTGACAGAATTAACATCATACACTCCCATTCCATTGACAGAATTAACATCATACACTCCCATTCCATTGACAGAATTAACATCATACACTCCCATTCCAATGACAGAATTAACATCATACACTCCCATTCCATTGACAGAATTAACATCATACACTCCCATTCCATTGACAGAATTAACACCATACACTCCCATTCCATTGACAGAATTAACATCATACACTCCCATTCCATTGACAGAATTAACACCACACACTCCCATTCCAATGACAGAATTAACATCATACACTCCCATTCCATTGACAGAATTAACATCATACACTCCCATTCCATTGACAGAATTAACACCACACACTCCCATTCCAATGACAGAATTAACATCATACACTCCCATTCCATTGACAGAATTAACATCATACACTCTCATTCCATTGACAGAATTAACATCATACACTCCCATTCCAATGACAGAATTAACATCATACACTCTCATTCCATTGGCAGAATTAACACCGTGCACTCCCATTCCATTGACAGAATTAACATCATACACTCCCATTCCATTGACAGAATTAACACCATACACTCCCATTCCATTGACAGAATTAACATCATACACTCCCATTCCATTGACAGAATTAACATCATACACTCTCATTCCATTGACAGAATTAACACCATACACTCCCATTCCATTGACAGAATTAACATCATACACTCCCATTCCATTGACAGAATTAACACCATACACTCCCATTCCATTGACAGAATTAACATCATACACTCCCATTCCATTGACAGAATTAACATCATACACTCCCATTCCATTGACAGAATTAACATCATACACTCTCATTCCATTGACAGAATTAACACCATACACTCCCATTCCATTGACAGAATTAACATCATACACTCCCATTCCATTGACAGAATTAACACCATACACTCCCATTCCATTGACAGAATTAACATCATACACTCCCATTCCATTGACAGAATTAACATCATACACTCCCATTCCATTGACAGAATTAACACCACACACTCCCATTCCAATGACAGAATTAACATCATACACTCCCATTCCATTGACAGAATTAACATCATACACTCCCATTCCAATGACAGAATTAACATCATACACTCTCATTCCATTGGCAGAATTAACACCGTGCACTCCCATTCCATTGACAGAATTAACGCCATACACTCCCATTCCATTGACAGAATTAACGCCATACACTCCCATTCCATTGACAGAATTAACACCATACACTCCCATTCCATTGACAGAATTAACATCATACACTCTCATTCCAATGACAGAATTAACATCATACACTCCCATTCCATTGACAGAATTAACATCATACACTCCCATTCCAATGACAGAATTAACATCATACACTCCCATTCCATTGACAGAATTAACATCATACACTCTCATTCCATTGACAGAATTAACACCATACACTCCCATTCCATTGACAGAATTAACGCCATACACTCCCATTCCATTGACAGAATTAACACCATACACTCCCATTCCAATGACAGAATTAACATCATACACTCCCATTCCATTGACAGAATTAACACCGTGCACTCCCATTCCATTGACAGAATTAACGCCATACACTCCCATTCCATTGACAGAATTAACATCATACACTCCCATTCCATTGACAGAATTAACATCATACACTCCCATTCCATTGACAGAATTAACACCGTGCACTCCCATTCCATTGACAGAATTAACGCCATACACTCCCATTCCATTGACAGAATTAACGCCATACACTCCCATTCCATTGACAGAATTAACACCATACACTCCCATTCCATTGACAGAATTAACACCGTGCACTCCCATTCCATTGACAGAATTAACGCCATACACTCCCATTCCATTGACAGAATTAACATCATACACTCCCATTCCATTGACAGAATTAACACCGTGCACTCCCATTCCATTGACAGAATTAACGCCATACACTCCCATTCCATTGACAGAATTAACGCCATACACTCCCATTCCATTGACAGAATTAACACCATACACTCCCATTCCATTGACAGAATTAACATCATACACTCCCATTCCATTGACAGAATTAACACCGTGCACTCCCATTCCATTGACAGAATTAACGCCATACACTCCCATTCCATTGACAGAATTAACATCATACACTCCCATTCCATTGACAGAATTAACACCGTGCACTCCCATTCCATTGACAGAATTAACGCCATACACTCCCATTCCATTGACAGAATTAACGCCATACACTCCCATTCCATTGACAGAATTAACACCATACACTCCCATTCCATTGACAGAATTAACATCATACACTCCCATTCCAATGACAGAATTAACATCATACACTCTCATTCCATTGGCAGAATTAACACCGTGCAATCCCATTCCATTGACAGAATTAACATCATACACTCCCATTCCATTGACAGAATTAACACCGTGCACTCCCATTCCATTGACAGAATTAACGCCATACACTCCCATTCCATTGACAGAATTAACGCCATACACTCCCATTCCATTGACAGAATTAACACCATACACTCCCATTCCATTGACAGAATTAACATCATACACTCCCATTCCAATGACAGAATTAACATCATACACTCTCATTCCATTGGCAGAATTAACACCGTGCACTCCCATTCCATTGACAGAATTAACATCATACACTCCCATTCCATTGACAGAATTAACACCGTGCACTCCCATTCCATTGACAGAATTAACACCATACACTCCCATTCCATTGACAGAATTAACATCATACACTCTCATTCCAATGACAGAATTAACACCGTGCACTCCCATTCCATTGACAGAATTAACGCCATACACTCCCATTCCATTGACAGAATTAACACCATACACTCCCATTCCAATGACAGAATTAACATCATACACTCCCATTCCATTGACAGAATTAACACCATACACTCCCATTCCATTGACAGAATTAACGCCATACACTCCCATTCCATTGACAGAATTAACATCATACACTCCCATTCCAATGACAGAATTAACATCATACACTCCCATTCCATTGACAGAATTAACGCCATACACTCCCATTCCATTGACAGAATTAACACCATACACTCCCATTCCATTGACAGAATTAACGCCATACACTCCCATTCCATTGACAGAATTAACACCATACACTCCCATTCCACTGACAGAATTAACATCATACACTCCCATTCCATTGACAGAATTAACATCATACACTCTCATTCCATTGACAGAATTAACACCATACACTCCCATTCCATTGACAGAATTAACATCATACACTCCCATTCCATTGACAGAATTAACATCATACACTCCCATTCCATTGACAGAATTAACATCATACACTCCCATTCCATTGGCAGAATTAACATCATACACTCTCATTCCAATGACAGAATTAACATCATACACTCCCATTCCATTGACAGAATTAACATCATACACTCCCATTCCATTGACAGAATTAACATCATACACTCTCATTCCAATGACAGAATTAACACCGTGCACTCCCATTCCATTGACAGAATTAACGCCATACACTCCCGTCTCTTGTAGAATTAACACCATACACTCCCATTCCATTGACAGAATTAACACCATACACTCCCATTCCACTGACAGAATTAACATCATACACTCCCATTCCAATGACAGAATTAACATCATACACTCCCATTCCATTGACAGAATTAACATCATACACTCTCATTCCAATGACAGAATTAACATCATACACTCCCATTCCATTGACAGAATTAACATCATACACTCCCATTCCACTGACAGAATTAACATCATACACTCCCATTCCAATGACAGAATTAACACCGTGCAATCCCATTCCATTGACAGAATTAACGCCATACACTCCCGTCTCTTGTAGAATTAACACCATACACTCCCATTCCATTGACAGAATTAACACCATACACTCCCATTCCACTGACAGAATTAACATCATACACTCCCATTCCAATGACAGAATTAACATCATACACTCCCATTCCATTGACAGAATTAACATCATACACTCTCATTCCAATGACAGAATTAACATCATACACTCCCATTCCATTGACAGAATTAACATCATACACTCCCATTCCACTGACAGAATTAACATCATACACTCCCATTCCAATGACAGAATTAACATCATACACTCCCATTCCATTGACAGAATTAACATCATACACTCTCATTCCAATGACAGAATTAACATCATACACTCCCATTCCATTGACAGAATTAACATCATACACTCCCATTCCACTGACAGAATTAACATCATACACTCCCATTCCAATGACAGAATTAACATCATACACTCCCATTCCATTGACAGAATTAACATCATACACTCTCATTCCATTGGCAGAATTAACATCATACACTCCCATTCCATTGACAGAATTAACATCATACACTCCCATTCCACTGACAGAATTAACATCATACACTCCCATTCCATTGACAGAATTAACATCATACACTCCCATTCCATTGACAGAATTAACACCATACACTCCCATTCCATTGACAGAATTAACATCATACACTCTCATTCCAATGACAGAATTAACATCATACACTCCCATTCCATTGGCAGAATTAACATCATACACTCCCATTCCATTGACAGAATTAACATCATACACTCTCATTCCATTGACAGAATTAACGCCATACACTCCCGTCTCTTGTAGAATTAACACCATACACTCCCATTCCATTGACAGAATTAACACCATACACTCCCATTCCACTGACAGAATTAACATCATACACTCCCATTCCAATGACAGAATTAACATCATACACTCCCATTCCATTGACAGAATTAACATCATACACTCTCATTCCAATGACAGAATTAACACCGTGCAATCCCATTCCATTGACAGAATTAACGCCATACACTCCCGTCTCTTGTAGAATTAACACCATACACTCTCATTCCAATGACAGAATTAACACCGTGCACTCCCATTCCATTGACAGAATTAACGCCATACACTCCCGTCTCTTGTAGAATTAACACCATACACTCCCATTCCATTGACAGAATTAACATCATACACTCCCATTCCATTGGCAGAATTAACATCATACACTCCCATTCCATTGACAGAATTAACATCATACACTCTCATTCCAATGACAGAATTAACACCATACACTCCCATTCCATTGACAGAATTAACATCATACACTCCCATTCCATTGACAGAATTAACACCGTGCACTCCCATTCCATTGACAGAATTAACGCCATACACTCCCGTCTCTTGTAGAATTAACACCATACACTCCCATTCCATTGACAGAATTAACATCATACACTCCCATTCCATTGGCAGAATTAACATCATACACTCCCATTCCATTGGCAGAATTAACATCATACACTCCCATTCCATTGACAGAATTAACATCATACACTCTCATTCCAATGACAGAATTAACATCATACACTCCCATTCCAATGACAGAATTAACATCATACACTCCCATTCCAATGACAGAATTAACATCATACACTCCCATTCCATTGACAGAATTAACATCATACACTCTCATTCCATTGGCAGAATTAACATCATACACTCCCATTCCATTGACAGAATTAACATCATACACTCCCATTCCACTGACAGAATTAACATCATACACTCCCATTCCATTGACAGAATTAACATCATACACTCCCATTCCATTGACAGAATTAACACCATACACTCCCATTCCATTGACAGAATTAACATCATACACTCTCATTCCAATGACAGAATTAACATCATACACTCCCATTCCATTGGCAGAATTAACATCATACACTCCCATTCCATTGACAGAATTAACATCATACACTCTCATTCCATTGACAGAATTAACGCCATACACTCCCGTCTCTTGTAGAATTAACACCATACACTCCCATTCCATTGACAGAATTAACACCATACACTCCCATTCCACTGACAGAATTAACATCATACACTCCCATTCCAATGACAGAATTAACATCATACACTCCCATTCCATTGACAGAATTAACATCATACACTCTCATTCCAATGACAGAATTAACACCGTGCAATCCCATTCCATTGACAGAATTAACGCCATACACTCCCGTCTCTTGTAGAATTAACACCATACACTCTCATTCCAATGACAGAATTAACACCGTGCACTCCCATTCCATTGACAGAATTAACGCCATACACTCCCATTCCATTGACAGAATTAACACCATACACTCCCATTCCATTGACAGAATTAACACCGTGCACTCCCATTCCATTGACAGAATTAACGCCATACACTCCCATTCCAATGACAGAATTAACATCATACACTCCCATTCCATTGACAGAATTAACATCATACACTCTCATTCCATTGACAGAATTAACACCGTGCACTCCCATTCCATTGACAGAATTAACGCCATACACTCCCGTCTCTTGTAGAATTAACACCATACACTCTCATTCCAATGACAGAATTAACACCGTGCACTCCCATTCCATTGACAGAATTAACGCCATACACTCCCGTCTCTTGTAGAATTAACACCATACACTCCCATTCCATTGACAGAATTAACATCATACACTCCCATTCCATTGGCAGAATTAACATCATACACTCCCATTCCATTGACAGAATTAACATCATACACTCTCATTCCAATGACAGAATTAACACCATACACTCCCATTCCATTGACAGAATTAACATCATACACTCCCATTCCATTGACAGAATTAACACCGTGCACTCCCATTCCATTGACAGAATTAACGCCATACACTCCCGTCTCTTGTAGAATTAACACCATACACTCCCATTCCATTGACAGAATTAACATCATACACTCCCATTCCATTGGCAGAATTAACATCATACACTCCCATTCCATTGGCAGAATTAACATCATACACTCCCATTCCATTGACAGAATTAACATCATACACTCTCATTCCAATGACAGAATTAACACCATACACTCCCATTCCATTGACAGAATTAACATCATACACTCCCATTCCATTGACAGAATTAACATCATACACTCTCATTCCATTGACAGAATTAACATCATACACTCCCATTCCATTGACAGAATTAACATCATACACTCTCATTCCATTGACAGAATTAACACCATACACTCCCATTCCATTGACAGAATTAACATCATACACTCCCATTCCATTGACAGAATTAACATCATACACTCTCATTCCATTGACAGAATTAACATCATACACTCCCATTCCATTGACAGAATTAACATCATACACTCTCATTCCATTGACAGAATTAACATCATACACTCTCATTCCAATGACAGAATTAACACCGTGCACTCCCATTCCATTGACAGAATTAACGCCATACACTCCCGTCTCTTGTAGAATTAACACCATACACTCCCATTCCATTGACAGAATTAACACCATACACTCCCATTCCATTGACAGAATTAACATCATACACTCTCATTCCAATGACAGAATTAACACCGTGCACTCCCATTCCATTTACAGAATTAACATCATACACTCCCATTCCAATGACAAAATTAACACCATACACTGCCATTCCTTTGGTAGAATTGACACCATACCAGTGACATAGGGACCCCCCCCCCCAAAAAAAAAAATCCAATATATCATATCTAGTATCTACACGAAAATAACCACATACATCTGCATAAGCTACATCAATCATCAATCAGGCGCACATGAATGTTGTCAGGCCGAAATAAATGTCAGGCAGAATTAACATGTTACGTTCGTAGCCACATATACTGTTCTCGATTCGACAGCGTAACATTAATTGTCTCGAACGAAAATCACTGGGTACGTTTCCTAGACCATCCCAACTGGACGCCCTGATATAGCCTTTGTAGTTGAAAGCGATGTTAAACCCAAATCAGTCAGTCAATCAATTAATCAATCAATCAATCAATCAATCAATCCATTCATCTAAAATTTATTATTTTCCCTTTGTGTGAAAGTGTATGAGCTTCTGCTGATGTTTCGTTTTACATATCTTTCGGAGATGGAAGAAAATCGTCTTTTTTTCAAAATTACATTCTCAAAAACTGTATGATCTACACCATTTGCAGTGCATAGAAAAGTTGGTAGCCGATGTTACTGACTGAATTGACGCTCAACAGGTTAACATCTTCCTCTCTGACATACATTCTCCTATAAACACCAAAAATTAACAACAACGATACCTTGATTTTTTCACTTGAGAAGCGAGGAAACGAGCTCTCATAAGTTCATATTTCACAAATATTCCCGGGAGTGGTATCCCTCTCCCTCACTCTCCCCGGACTCTGGAGCGGGCCGCCAAAGTGCTGTCCCTACAAGCCCCCGTTTATAATACCCCCCCCCCCAATATTATAAGCTTTCTACGCCCCTGAACCACACACTCCCATTCCATTGGCAGAATTAAGGCCATGCACTCCCATTCCATTGACAAAATTAACACCATACACTCCGTCTTTTGTAGAATTAACACCATACACTCCCATTCCATTGACAGAATTAACACCATACACTCCCATTCCATTGACAGAATTAACATCATACACTCCCATTCCATTGACAGAATTAACATCATACACTCCCATTCCATTGACCGAATTAACACCATACACTCCGTCTTTTGTAGAATTAACACCATACACTCCCATTCCATTGACAGAATTAACATCATACACTCCCATTCCATTGACAGAATTAACATCATACACTCCCATTCCATTTACAGAATTGAAATCATACACTCCCATTCATTGACAAAATTAACGCCATACACTCCCATTCCTTTGGTAGAATTAACACCGTATACTCCCATTCCATTGACAGAATTAATACCATACACTCCCATTCCACTGACAGAATTAACACCATTCATTCCCATTCCAGTGACAAAAACTAAAATAATAAACGGAACTGTAGCACTTACACTGCTCTACGTGCTTAAAAATACATGTATAAATGCTATTGTAGCTCTTCCAATGTCCCGCATGCGGCCGAGGAATACACTACATCCTGTCAATCAAAAATACTACCTCTTTTCTTTCCTTGTTATATCTAGCCCTACCCCAATTTGTCTTTATTAACACCATCTCCTCAATCCAAAAGCTCTACCTTCGAGCATACACTTCCTTTAAGTTTTCCTCTGAAAGGTTGCGTAAGAAAGTCCTTCACCGTTTAGGGATCACAAAACTCACAACTGGTTAAGATAGCGAGTGAGGTGTTATAGAAAAACTCAGTCATTTACATTGGAACTCAGGAAACTGCATGCTTTCTTATACCTGTGTATTTTCAGATTTACATTTATTTATTGTTTTTAAAGCTTTTTTCAGCCTCTTTAGTTATATTATGGCCGCCATATAAGTGCAGTGTCAAGTTTATCGAACCATTCTTAACCCACTTTAGTGCACTCACATCCCAGACTTTAATTAACGAGTCATATTTCAACAGTACACCAGGACGTGTTTAGAAAAGTAAACAAGCACTGCTCAATTTTCCCGGTGTTTACTTTTTCATTTATTATGACGCCGTGGACTGGTCACTTTCCGAGTGGGCAATATTTCCATGGACGCATTAATATTACATTCTAAACACTAATTATAGGAACAAGCATCAGAAAATTAATTAAGGAAGTACTTGTTACAAACCGGTGCTTCATTAATTAAAATTTTGCTGAGTGTGATTATTTATTATCTGGTAAACGTATGCGTGGACAATACTGCAACGTGTGGATTACGACCAACACACGACGACTTACAGTATCATTAAAAGAGAATTTATTGAAGACTTTTTCTGCAAGATTCTAACTCCGAGACCTGATGTTTGCATCAACATTTTCTTGTTTCTCGGCCATGCTCCATTGTTCCGTTCCGATATGAATTATTTAACCATGATGCTGAATTAATTTTGCATGATGCTTAATTATTTGAGCATGTTGCTAAATTAATTTAGCATGATGCTCAATTATTTGAGCATGATGTTCAATTAATTTAGCATGATGCTTAGTTATTTGAGCATGATGCTAATTAATTTAGCATGATGCTTAATTAATTAAGCATCATGCTATATTATTTTGCACGATTTCATGAATGCTGCATAAATAATATAGCATGATGCCGAATTAATCATGCTGAATTACGAGAGGATCGTGCATTTTAATTTAGCATGATGCTTAATTATTTAAGCATCACGCTATATTATTTTACGCGATTTAAGGAATGCTGCATAAATAATATAGCATGATTCTATAATTAATTTATAATTATTATTTATAATTAATTTAGCATGATGCTGAATTACGGGAGGCTAATGTACTTTAAATAATTGAGCGTGATGACTAATTATTTAGGGATGATGCTGTATTTTTTATGATTACATGGATGCTGCATGAATAATACAGCATGATGCTGAAATTATGTCCGCGTACGGGAGGGTCCTAAATTTTATTTTAGCATGATACTCTAATAATTAAGCATGATGCTATATTGTTTGGTATGAATTCATGAATGCTGCATAAATAATTAAGCATGATGCCTTAATAATTGAGCATGATGCTTAATTAATTAAGCATCATGCTATATGATTTAGACATCATGCTATATTATTTTAGCATAATGCTTAATTATGTTAGCACTGATTTATGATGCTGTTCGTACGTCATAAATTTCAGCTAACTCTCGAAACCCGATGGGAACGTAACACCGAGATCCGGGAGATGGGTCATTCATGCTACACTTTTAAGGTCTACTCGTATACACGACTTAGTGCGTTATAATAGGTACCAGCCGAAACCTGCAAGGATGATAATGTGGAGAAGGCAGATCTTCGTGAAAATGGTTGCGCGAGAAACGCAGATAAGAACTTTACCAACCCTATACCCAACGAAATGACCACATCGCCAGCGCTGTTCATAAAGATAATCATTCAAATTTTCCGTCTGATGACATAATTATGTTTTTGAGGCAAAATGAGAACACTTAGTTATTAAAGTGCGGTTGTCTTGTCGGTTTAGCTAATGTAACAAAAATGTGACTTTAACAATGAAGTCTCTAAATAAACAGTTATACCATGATTACCCATTCTACTATATATGAAAAGCCTATGACATAAATTTTAGCTTTATACACCAACTGTGGTGAACACGACAGCAATGGGATTTCAATAGTTAAAATTTACACCAACAGTGGAACTACATTCTTGAACTTTGGTGACGTTGACCTGAATACGAATTTGTCTAAATTTATCGCACGTCGCCTCGCGAAGAGTGAAATGAAAGTGGCAATTATTTATTACGTTTTTAAATGCCTTTACCCCATAAAACACCAAAAAAGAACAAACATGCAATTGTTTCGTGTTAATAAAGCATCCGTAACTCGAAATAGTATGTTATGTTTTTAAAATGAAAAAGGCCCTGTTTCTTTTTCTATTTCATTTCGGTGATAAAATTGACAGCGGAAGAATCGCCCACAGGTGTCCATGTAAACAAAACAGATTCGCACGTGTTTATATCTGCTGCACAGTAAAATCGAGAAAATATAATAGCGACTCTTAATAATCTGACGATCATGGTATAAATAAAATATACCCAAAGTAGCTTGGTGTACCAAATGTTCACCATTCGTAGTGAAGTGGTGTTAACCGGTGGTGTTAACCGCGCTCCAAAGGCTCGCGGTTAACACCACTTCACCACGAGTGATAAACATTTGGTACACCAAGCTACTATGTGTATATTCTATATATCTACTTTCTCTCTAACATTGCCCTGAATACGGTATTATTTTGCTGAACCTTATAATATTTGTTTTTTGCCGCCTACATTTGTGGCCAATATTTAATTTAATTTGAATACTACAGCGTGGAAAGGTTATGATCGAACACACGCTGAGTGGGACTTTCAGTTGGATAGCGACCGCAACACGAGTAGTATGCTGTGTGTCGGACAGGGACTACTTAGGGGATATGCCGAGAGCCTCAGAAATGAAATCACAATGCGGTGCTGTGTGTGTCACGTGGGTCGTCATGATATCCCGCGAGAGTTTCCAAGTTGCCACCGTAACATGTAGTGTGAGTGCTCACTTATTCCTGTCATCCATTTTGTTTACTGGAGTTCGCCATATTGGTTTCTATTGTGACACGTGGTTGCTTCGAAACACAAATGCCAAGGATATAGTGCAGGTGTGTTCTGAGAGTATTTTCGATTGTATGAGGAAGTATATATGTAATCACCGAAAACGATGTGACAAAGACCCAAAATATCCAAACGGACCCGACCAGGCTCCATATTGGGTGGTTCTTCATTGGAAAACATTTATTGATCAAGTCTCTAAAATAGTGTCGAGTGTCCTTCGATTCAATCATAGTATGTCTAATTACCGGAAACGACCCTACAACAACCAGAATTACCAAAATGGACTTTTTCCCACAAAACTTTAAAGAATTTTCGTATTCAGCTTCTGCTAACCTTTTACCACCCGTTGGTATCACAGTACCTTTGGACCCTGGTACTATATCTACTACTAGCGCCTCTTCGAATCACCTGGGCATTGGTGCCTAGACCATCCCATTTTTCTTTATGGCTCTTGTGAATGAATTCAAGAGTCATTCGAGCAGTGATAGAAACAGATTATGCTCTGACGACGACTGTGTATGTATAAGATAGGGGTGAGGAATAATCAGTAGTCATGGTAGTACTACAACTGACTCGAACAACACCCCACAGCATTTTGGACCCTATAACACCACGTTTTTCCCCATTCTGACGAAGTACCATCCAAGACGGTGGCCTTGTCGGGTCCATTCGGTAGATTTAGTCATTATCGGGTTATTTTTGGTGATTGGATATTCTCTCGAACTATCGAACATATTTCCATGGCACCTCCCACTATATGGAAGGCCTTCGAGTCCAATAGTAACCACAGTAACATACGCTCAAACTACGTTTCACCATGGTAATGACGGCGTTGACATCAAAACGCATGACGTCAAACACAACCCGCGGGAACATAACAACAAAATGCTGTTGGGTGAAGTTCGAGTATTTTTCTGATAACGTATCTCGCATCACGTTTCTGCTGGAGCACTGATAGATAAGCTCAGTGTTTGTTACATTTGAATAAGCCGGTATTAATTAATTTCGAAATAGCTTTCAGCTCCGATTCACATTAACGGTGTCGACTAGATCTTGATACGCCATATGCAATGGTAGATACATTGAAGATAACGTGGTGACAAAAGAAGAATGCCAATCATTTGCCTGAAAGCAATCTGTCCATGTTCCAAGATGCTAAATGTGAAATTTGGATGTATATGTGATCATATGGGTGTTTATCTTACACCACAGTGGTAATAAATTAATCACAACGTCTCGAAAAAGAGTGCGCCTTCCGAGGGACATTGATTGTTTAAAAATTTAACGTCACTTACAAACCACCCGTATTTTCCCGATTCTGTGTCTGGCCCTCGTCAAATAGGTATTATCTGGTTCGTAAAATGTCCAGACCTTCACGGAAAAGGAAAAAAAACAGCAAATCTTCAATCTTTCTGGTAAAAGAATGCAAGGGACGTGTTTAAGGCCGATTTGGGTATTTTAAGGGAAAATGTCCCAGGAGACACCGCTGCAGCTGAATCGACATATAAGTTATCTGGAATTACCTTAGAATGTGAAAACGGTAATAATCAAGAACTCACGAGACAGTGTCCGGCGAGTCGGTTTCATTCTTAATTCTACGAGTAGAATAATTTTTTTACTGGAAAACACTATACGTTTATTTTGTTTATCCCATAAATCTTCTACAGGGCAATTGCGGCAAAATCGTGCTATAATTCGCAACAAAACACAGCTGGAAGTGAGGAGCACATTGGTCCAATTCGATCGACCAGCTAAATTGGCAAAAATAAACAAGGCGCAGTAATACATTTCTGTCTAAAAAAAATTCTCCTACAAACTTGAGCTAAACTTGCAAAAATACTTTATTATATGAGCAGAGGGTGGTGTTTTCTACTGGCATTGTGTAATGCTTTCAAAAAGATTTTAAAAAATCAACAATCAAACTATTAATTATGCTAGACAAATGTGGTAGAGGCCAGAGGTTAAAAAGTCCGTCCCTTCTAGGGGAATAAATTCTTTCAGTGTTTAACCTACGGGGAAAATTGATCACCATACTAGGTGAATAAAGCAAAAATTTATCCAAGGCCTTTATTGTTTAAATAAACGGCCATTTATGGGATAAATAACCGTACTATGATACTTTTTGAAAAGATACACCGTCACGGAGTAGTTAAAAGACAAACAATGACGCAAATTTGCAGTATTTTGATGGCGCTAATAACATATATTTGTCACTAATGATTTTGATCGAAAATGTTATCTCGACAAGTATGGTGCTGGAACATTCCATGATGAAACAATGCCGGTTATTACTGACAAAATATGTAACTTGTGATCTTCTGAACACAATGGCAGTGTCTGACGTCAGTAGCGAGTGTGTCCACCACGTGACCGGATGACAGCCTGCACCCTCCTCCTAATGCTACCAGTGAGCCTTCTGATATGGACCAGGGGCAACTGCTGTCACTCACCATGCAATGCTGCTTCCAAATCAGCCAAATTACAGTACGTGGCGAGTGGATTATGACTAAATCACCCGTAGAGTGGAGTTATCACCCAAAGTGTCACGTTCAAATTCTGTACATATGGACAAAAACACAACACAAGCAATGTTTCAGCTAATGGACCTCCGAGTTCAACCCGGAGGTCTATTGGCTGGAACTTTGCTTGAGCTTGTGCTTGTTATTCTTTACAACAGATTTTAAATTATTGCTTAGGTGGAATCTCCATTCTGCGGGTGATTTAGTGATAATACACTCTCCTCGTACTGTAGATAGCGTACATAGGCATGAAACTAGTTGAGCTTTCACATGATCTTGTGGGCTTCAACAACGAAATCTTAATTTCCACGGATTCTCAGATGCTGGGAATTAACGGTGATGTCAGCATTTCAAGAGAATAACCAGCCTCGGGCAGCAACTAGCAGCAACGAGCAGCAGGCCTCCGACTGTTTTGCAAGTCACCAGTCAATTTGGCCAGCAGCGCAAGTGGCCAGAACATCAGGCTCGCAATAATACCGGGAAGTGCATCTGGGGCTTTTCCCGCGAGTTTGGCCAGAGCTCGGCCAAGAGCCTGCAAATTTTTTTGACTCACTCTTTGAGTCCTCCAGGGCAGGGAGTTGGTGCGGGCGTTGTCACCATCTGGCCATTTTGATATGCTTGCTAACGAAACAGGGTTCGAATGCTTTGAGCGACCGTTTCATCTTTGTTGACAATCCTGTTGATAGTTTTTCGGATCCAGTTGGTTTGGGAGTGGAGGGCTGTCTCCAAACGAGATGATCATTAATCTACTGAGTTGTGCAGGCGAATAAGCTCATCAAAGCCTTCCTCATCGTTTTCGGTGAGCTTCTATTTCTCCAGAGCCATATGGTCAAGTTCGGACAGTTTATTGGTTAGCTCGCCTTGAACAGTTTGCATTACTTTGTCGATGCCCAGGAGCTCTCTGACAGTGTACCCCAGTCCACTGGTATCAAGAGGCGAGTATTTCTCAACAGTTAATGTTGTTTAGTAATATACAGAAGGCTGCTTTCATGATAACTTCCAGCGCGGGTAAATACGCATCCAATGGGGCCTGTCTACACGCCCAGCGAACTCCCTCAACCCACTCCGCCATTAGAGTCTGGTCTACATACACTGGTTGAAGGAGTGTTAGTGGGTACAAGTCCAATGAGTACACAAAACAACATGAGCTGCACAGCTAGAGAGGACTTTGGGTTTACCAAAATTACGAGATGGGGGTGGGGGAGGGATCTACTGAAAAGACGTCTACTAAATCTGGGATGAAAAGATTGTTCAAGACGGCGGCATGGTCCTCATCCTTGAAAGAGAAAGACGATGTGAGGTATAAGGTATGGGCATCTCAAAGATTAGCGGCCGATCTGCAGAGCCTGCCCAAAGCAAAATTCATTTGATGCAGATAGCTCAGCAAGCATCTACAGTTCACTCCTCAAACATCTTACACGAAGCTCCAAAACAGTGCTAGAAGCCACAAGGTTAATGCAGATAGCGCAGCACGCATCAACAGTTCATCCTCAACCATCTTACATACGTCTGCAAAACAGAGCTAGAGACCCAAATGTTAATGCAGAACAGCTCTCATCTACAGTTCACTCTTCAGCCATCTTACACGAGTCTCCAAAACAAAGCTAGAAACCCAAAGTTTAAAGCTCAACAATCATCTACGGTTCACTCCTCAACCATCTTACACGAGCCAGCCCTAAAAACAGAGCTAGAAACCCAAAGGTTAATGCTGATAGTTCGGCACTCATCTACAGTCCACGAATCAACCATCTTACACCATCTTACACGAAGATCCATACCAGAGCTAGAAATCCAAAGGTCAATGCAGATAGCTCAGCACTCATCTACAGTTCACTCCTTAACCATCTTACTCGAGCCTCCAAAACAGAGCTAGATACTCACAAAAGTTAATGCAGATATCTCAACAATCAAACCCAGTTCACTCTTCAACCATCTTACACGAACCTCCAAAACAGAGCTAGAACCCAAAGGTTAATACATATAGCTCAGCACTCATCTGAAGTTCACTCCTCAACCATCTTACAGTACGTGGAGAGTGTATTATCACTAAATCACCCACAAAGTGGAGATTCCACCTGAGGAATAATTGCAAATTTGTGGCAAAGCATAACCAGCACCAGCAAAGTTTCAGCCAATGGACCTCCGGGTTAAACCCGGAGGTCCATTGGTTGAAACATTGCTTGTGTTTTTTGCCGATATGTACACAATTTAAAAGTTATAGCTTGGGTGATAACTCCACTCCGCATGTGATTTATTTACAATCCACTCTCCACGTACTGTACATGACCCTCTCCAACAGAGAGAGCTATCACACAATCACTGTCTCTATCGGGCAATAGGACACATTTTATGCCCAAAGGTGACTTCACAAAATTTAATGCAGATATCTCAACAATCAAACCCAGTTCACTCTTCAACCATCTTACACGAACCTCCAAAACAGAGCTAGAAACCCAAAGGTTAATACATATAGCTCAGCACTCATCTGAAGTTCACTCCTCAACCATCTTACAGTACGTGGAGAGTGTATTATCACTAAATCACCCACAAAGTGGAGATTCCACCTGAGGAATAATTGCAAATTTGTGGCAAAGCATAACCAGCACCAGCAAAGTTTCAGCCAATGGACCTCCGGGTTAAACCCGGAGGTCCATTGGTTGAAACATTGCTTGTGTTTTTTGCCGATATGTACACAATTTAAAAGTTATAGCTTGGGTGATAACTCCACTCCGCATGTGATTTATTTACAATCCACTCTCCACGTACTGTACATGACCCTCTCCAACAGAGAGAGCTATCACACAATCACTGTCTCTATCAGGCAATAGGATACATTTTATGCCCAAAGGTGACTTCCCATGTTATACAATGATACAAATAAAACGGTCGGTCTAGTTCACAGTCGCGAGGTGAGGCAAAGAGAGGCATTAAGATAATGAGACAATGTACCAAGGACTAAAAACAAGTACACATATCGCATATTTATGTATTCTTTCATTCCTCTGATTCCTTCTAATTCGATATTCATTTAGTTATCAACTGCTCTCCAACTGAACACGAAGACCCATAAATCGGGTATATCGGATACTTCATCATTTTATCAAACGGGTCTTGAACTATTAACAATGATGTTACTTCTTATCCCTTTGATGAACGTAAGTAGTAGATGTGGAGTTCGAACCCACAGGGGACCTCAGAGGTGTCATCACATTCACATGGCCCAGTTACATCATGTTTGGGTACCACGACGTGTGACGTCATCCCTACTTTAATACGTGGTCTTACTGAGTATGTTGTTAGGGTGACCCGTGTTTCCGTCGTCCATTTTGTATGAAGGAGGCCACCGTCTTGGTTTCAATGGTAGAACGTGGTTGATATATGACCCAAACGCCTGAAATATGACTTGGATATGTTCGAAGAGAGCGTTCGTTTGTATAAGAGTAGTTTTCGGGTTCGGATTTTCCACAAATCCTCGTTTACTTCGTAGAATTATCCAAATAGACCCGACAATCACTTCAAATCACAAAAACACCCAAACTATCAAAATGGATTTTATTTAATATGTATTCCCACAGAATCCTTTTTTTCAAATAATAGGCGCGGTCCTCTGTATAAGAGTCAATCTAATAACCACAAACAACCCGACAACTATTTCTCTAGCTCGGAATTCGATTTCCACCTGTTTTATTTAGGTAGGAATCCCCACAGTCTTGCTTATAAGAGTAGCACGTAGCGCTATAGGACCGAGAGGGATCTCCTGGGAATGCGTTCTTTGGTCCGGAGTATACTCCAGTATCGTAGAAGAACCTTCAATCTGGAACAGTTTTAGCTTTGTCATGGTATTTGTTTTAGCTTTCATGGTCCGTTCTGATCTAAACAATGGTTTACTTCATTTTGCAGTTCTGGGGTACTCTCTTACAGAGGACGAACCTGAAACAGTTTTACATTCCAAACCTAACCTGTCACTACCTACTGTTACAGACGACATTCTGACTACCCTGGCAGGCTAACTAGGTCCCCTGGTACCACCCTTTATCTTCCAGCGATCAGACTTCTTCATTTCCCATAATCTGTATCTAACCATACAGAATTATCTTTCTTGTGTATAACGAAAGACGATCGAGCAGGAACAGCATTGCTCGAATGGCTCGGATCTTATCCAGCAAATACTCTATCGAGTGGTGACTGCAACAGACATTGCTCGAACAACTCGAATTATACCGAACAAATAAGCAATTGAGTTATTACTCGAACGACTGACTCCTTTTACGACCCTTATGCTCATCTCTGAAAAAGGGAATCCTTTTTGCTACAGACGATATAGGGATTCTCTAAAAGGGATTCCGTAAGTGGGCTTCCAAACTCCCTTATAGCTCGTGGTTCTCTTGCCAACAACCTTTTACCACATCTGTGATTGGCCTCTATTGTATTCACTATTGCCACTTCTACCATCTTTGCAGCCTTGTACCATTACTATTGAATTGTGGCTCTATGACTCCCTGTACCCATCATCACACTACTACCACTGCAGGTGGGGGCACGGTGGCGTTGCGGTAACTGGTTCTCGTCAGATCTCCAAAGTTAAGCAACATCGAGCCCGGTTAGTCCTCGGATGGGTGAACGTTTGAGCGATCGACTCGGACTTCCGCGCTTAACCCCGATCGTCTACATGGGGGCACGATGACGCCGTGTACTAAGGCGTACTGCACGTCGATGGTGCGAATGTCTTCAACCAATCTAACCCTGCCTGTGCTGCAGTACAGAGTTACGATGTTGGGGAGCTGTCAGCTGCTCGTCGTTGCTCAGTGGTTCTCTCCGGATACTCCGGCTTCCTCCGCCCGTAAAACAGTCACGGTCATGATTAGCCATTGTGCATAAGTATGTGACCTTAAACACCAATAAATAAATACATAAATACCGCTGTAGGTCCCGGTTCCTACCACTACCGTACTTGGCTTTCATTTTTGCGGTCTATTTGCCCTGACCACAATAATCTTATCGAGTAAATAAGCGATTCAATAGGGATTCCGTAAATGGGATCTCATACAGGGGCGGCGGGACCGGGGGGAGGGGAGGTGGGGGTGCTTCAGCCCCCTTCACTGTTTTTGCCGGGCCATGGTTTTTTTGTATGCATATATTTTAACACAACCAATGACTGGTGAAACAAGGGGCGGATCCAGAGCCTCCCCCATATTTTCGCCAGCTATGCTTCTCTCGTGCTGGTTCAGTTTCGATGGATTTCGGATCATTTTTTGCAGTAAGTGGCAGCAAACGCTAAAATGTATACAGTCTGTTAATAAATCGGTTAACTGAAGTAGATCGTAATCTTACAGACATACAAGTACTAAATCCACCCCCAGACAAGATAATCCACAGACAGTATAATTGCTGTAAACGTCTGGTAAAGCATACAGGTGAGGTCTGTTTATCAGCTTTGGTCGTTGCGACCAAAGCTGATAAATAGACCTCACCTGTATGCTTTACCAACATTTTTAACGGCTCTCAAAATATGAATTTTTTCAAATACATCTCCAGAAAAATCTCAAAATATCCACTCAGATGCATGGAAATGGGGGTTTTGGGACCCTAGAATTTAAAATTTTCATACCGACCATCCATCGCCCGATCCAGCCCCCACCCCCATCCCTCCAGCCCACACACACTTTAAAACTCGTTCCGTCGCCCCTGTCATAAGTGGCATTCCAAAAGTGACCTTCCTATTTTTACCATTCGCTTCTACCACAACTTCAGCTATCTTTCTTATGATTTACCTCTGTTTTTTTTCACCGTTACTATAGTGTTCTACCATCTTCGCAGTCTTGCACCATTACTATTGAATTATGGCACCCTGACGCCCAGTACCTATCATTACACTACTGCTGGTACGAGTCCCAGTTCATACCACCATCATACTTGGCTGCCACTACTACTGACACTCCTACAGTACGTGTAGAGACTGTATTATCACTAAATCATCAGCGGAGTAGAGATTCCACACAAGCAATAATTGAAAATTTGTTGCAAAGCATAACAGGCTCAAGTACAAGCAAAGTTCCAGTCAAACCCGAAGGTCCATTGGCTGAAATATTGCATGTGTTTTTTGTCCATAAGTACAGAATTTGAAACTGATACTTTGGGTGATAACCCCACTTCCCAGAAGATTTTTTGTTACAATTTATCCTCTACGTATTGTATATAGTCTGCTTGCCCTTACGACTAGAATCTTAAACAGTAAATAAGCTATCGAGTTGTGACTTTCGAATCTAATCTAGAAAATAAGCCATCCACTTATAACTCGAAACAGTGACTCTGCTTCTCATCTCGCAAAAAAGGGATTTCATAAACACACACGTTCCTCAAAAAAGGATTCTCCTCGAAGGATTCGGTAAGAAGGATGTCTATTTGGGGATATCTATTCTCCTCGTAGGATTCGGTAAGAAGGATGTCTATTTGGGGATATCTATTCGACTATAGTTATAGTCCCTAGCACCTGATCGGCTTCTGGTTTCTTGATCACCAACATCTTCATAGGTCTAAAAATTACTACAACTACTACTACTGCCTTATCCATAATCATCGTCACATGTCCTATGATCAAATCCTATTGTTGTCACCCAAAACTATAGTCTTCTACCCCCTTACATCCAACACCAAAGTCTTCTACCCCTTTACATCCAACACTAAAGTCTTCTACCCCTTTACATCCAACACTAAAGTCTTCCATCCCCTTACATCCAACACCAAAGTCTTCTACCCCTTTACATCCAACACTAAAGTCTTCTACTCTCTTACATCCAACACTAACGTCTTCTACCCCCTTACATCCAACACTATAGTCTTCTACCCCCTTACATCCAACACTAAAGTCTTCTGCTCTCTTACATTCAACACTAAAGTCTTCTATCCCTTACATCCAACACTAAAGTCTTCTACTACCCCCTTACACCTAACACTAAAGTCTTCTACCGCCTTACATCCAACACTAAAGTCTCCTACTACCCCCTTACATCCAACACTAAAGTCTTCTACCCCCTTACATCCAACACTAAAGTCTTCTACCGCCTTACATCCAACACTAAAGTCTTCTACTACCCCCTTACACCCAACACTAAAGTCTTCTACCGCCTTACATCCAACACTAAAGTCTCCTACTACCCCCTTACATCCAACACTAAAGTCTCCTACCCCCTTACATCCAACACTAAAGTCTTCTACCGCCTTACATCCAACACTAGAGACTTCTACTACCCCCTTACACCCAACACTAAAGTCTTCTACCGCCTTACATCCAACACTAAAGTCTTCTACCGCCTTACATCCAACACTAGAGACTTCTACTACCCCCTTACACCCAACACTAAAGTCTTCTACCGCCTTACATCCAACACTAAAGTCTCCTACTACCCCCTTACATCCAACACTAAAGTCTTCTACCCCCTTACATCCAACACTAAAGTCTTCTACCGCCTTACATCCAACACTAAAGTCTTCTACTACCCCCTTACACCCAACACTAAACTCTTCTACCCCCTTACATCCAACACTAAAGTCTCCTACTACCCCCTTACACCCAACACTAAAGTCTTCTACCGCCTTACATCCAACACTAAAGTCTTCTACCCCCTTACATCCAACACTAGAGACTTCTACTACCCCCTTACATCCAACACTAAAGTCTTCTACCCCCTTACATCCAACACTAAAGTCTTCTACCGCCTTACATCCAACACTAAAGTCTCCTACTACCCCCTTACATCCAACACTAAAGTCTCCTACCCCCTTACATCCAACACTAAAGTCTTCTACCGCCTTACATCCAACACTAAAGTCTCCTACTACCCCCTTACATCCAACACTAAAGTCTCCTACCCCCTTACATCCAACACTAAAGTCTTCTACCGCCTTACATCCAACACTAAAGTCTTCTACTACCCCCTTACATCCAACACTAAAGTCTTCTACCCCCTTACATCCAACACTAAAGTCTCCTACTACCCCCTTACATCCAACACTAAAGTCTCCTACCCCCTTACATCCAACACTAAAGTCTTCTACCGCCTTACATCCAACACTAGAGACTTCTACTACCCCCTTACACCCAACACTAAAGTCTTCTACCGCCTTACATCCAACACTAAAGTCTTCTACCGCCTTACATCCAACACTAGAGACTTCTACTACCCCCTTACACCCAACACTAAAGTCTTCTACCGCCTTACATCCAACACTAAAGTCTCCTACTACCCCCTTACATCCAACACTAAAGTCTTCTACCCCCTTACATCCAACACTAAAGTCTTCTACCACCTTACATCCAACACTAAAGTCTTCTACTACCCCCTTACACCCAACACTAAACTCTTCTACCCCCTTACATCCAACACTAAAGTCTCCTACTACCCCCTTACACCCAACACTAAAGTCTTCTACCGCCTTACATCCAACACTAAAGTCTTCTACCCCCTTACATCCAACACTAGAGACTTCTACTACCCCCTTACATCCAACACTAAAGTCTTCTACCCCCTTACATCCAACACTAAAGTCTTCTACCGCCTTACATCCAACACTAAAGTCTCCTACTACCCCCTTACACCCAACACTAAAGTCTTCTACCCCCTTACACCCAACACTAAAGTCTCCTACTACCCCCTTACATCCAACACTAAAGTCTCCTACTACCCCCTTACACCCAACACTAAAGTCTTCTACCGCCTTACATCCAACACTAGAGACTTCTACTACCCCCTTACATCCAACACTAAAGTCTTCTACCCCCTTACATCCAACACTAGAGACTTCTACTACCCCCTTACATCCAACACTAAAGTCTTCTACCCCCTTACATCCAACACTAGAGACTTCTACTACCCCCTTACATCCAACACTAAAGTCTCCTACTACCCCCTTACATCCAACACTAAAGTCTCCTACTACCCCCTTACATCCAACACTAAAGTCTCCTACTACCCCCTTACACCCAACACTAAAGTCTTCTACCGCCTTACATCCAACACTAGAGACTTCTACTACCCCCTTACATCCAACACTAAAGTCTTCTACCCCCTTACATCCAACACTAGAGACTTCTACTACCCCCTTACATCCAACACTAAAGTCTTCTACCCCCTTACATCCAACACTAGAGACTTCTACTACCCCCTTACATCCAACACTAAAGTCTCCTACTACCGCCTTACATCCAACACTAAAGTCTCCTACTACCCCCTTACATCCAACACTAAAGTCTTCTACTACCGCCTTACATCCAACACTAAAGTCTTCTACTACCGCCTTACATCCAACACTAAAGTCTCCTACTACCCCCTTACATCCAACACTAAAGTCTTCTACTACCGCCTTACATCCAACACTAAAGTCTTCTACTACCGCCTTACATCCAACACTAAAGTCTTCTACTACCGCCTTACATCCAACACTAAAGTCTCCTACTACCCCCTTACACCCAACACTAAAGTCTTCTACCGCCTTACATCCAACACTAAAGTCTTCTACCCCCTTACATCCAACTCTAGAGACTTCTACTACCCCCTTACATCCAACACTAAAGTCTTCTACCCCCTTACATCCAACACTAAAGTCTTCTACCGCCTTACATCCAACACTAAAGTCTCCTACTACCGCCTTACATCCAACACTAAAGTCTCCTACTACCCCCTTACATCCAACACTAAAGTCTCCTACTACCCCCTTACACCTAACACTAAAGTCTTCTACCGCCTTACATCCAACACTAAAGTCTCCTACTACCGCCTTACATCCAACACTAAAGTCTCCTACTACCCCCTTACATCCAACACTAAAGTCTCCTACTACCCCCTTACATCCAACACTAAAGTCTCCTACTACCGCCTTACATCCAACACTAAAGTCTCCTACTACCCCCTTACATCCAACACTAAAGTCTCCTACTACCGCCTTACATCCAACACTAAAGTCTCCTACTACCCCCTTACATCCAACACTAAAGTCTTCTACTACCGCCTTACATCCAACACTAAAGTCTCCTACTACCCCCTTACACCTAACACTAAACTCTTCTACCCCCTTACACCTAACACTAAAGTCTCCTACTACCCCCTTACATCCAACACTAAAGTCTTCTACTACCGCCTTACACCCAACACTAAAGTCTTCTACCGCCTTACATCCAACACTAAAGTCTTCTACCGCCTTACATCCAACACTAAAGTCTCCTACTACCCCCTTACACCTAACACTAAAGTCTTCTACCCCCTTACATCCAACACTAAAGTCTTCTACCCCCTTACATCCAACACTAAAGTCTTCTACCGCCTTACATCCAACACTAAAGTCTTCTACCGCCTTACATCCAACACTAAAGTCTCCTACTACCCCCTTACACCTAACACTAAAGTCTTCTACCCCCTTACATCCAACACTAAAGTCTTCTACCCCCTTACATCCAACACTAAAGTCTTCTACCGCCTTACACCCAACACTAAAGTCTTCTACCGCCTTACATCCAACACTAAAGTCTCCTACTACCCCCTTACACCTAACACTAAAGTCTTCTACCCCCTTACATCCAACACTAAAGTCTTCTACCCCCTTACATCCAACACTAAAGTCTCCTACTACCCCCTTACATCCAACACTAAAGTCTTCTACTACCCCCTTACACCCAACACTAAACTCTTCTACCGCCTTACATCCAACACTAAAGTCTCCTACTACCCCCTTACATCCAACACTAAAGTCTCCTACTACCCCCTTACATCCAACACTAAAGTCTTCTACTACCCCCTTACACCTAACACTAAAGTCTTCTACCCCCTTACACCCAACACTAAACTCTTCTACCCCCTTACATCCAACACTAAAGTCTCCTACTACCCCCTTACACCTAACACTAAAGTCTTCTACCCCCTTACATCCAACACTAAAGTCTCCTACTACCCCCTTACACCTAACACTAAAGTCTTCTACCCCCTTACACCCAACACTAAACTCTTCTACCGCCTTACATCCAACACTAAAGTCTCCTACTACCCCCTTACATCCAACACTAAAGTCTCCTACTACCCCCTTACACCTAACACTAAAGTCTTCTACCCCCTTACACCCAACACTAAACTCTTCTACCCCCTTACATCCAACACTAAAGTCTCCTACTACCCCCTTACACCTAACACTAAAGTCTTCTACCCCCTTACATCCAACACTAAAGTCTCCTACTACCCCCTTACAACTAACACTAAAGTCTTCTACCCCTTTACACCCAACACTAAACTCTTCTACCGCCTTACATCCAACACTAAAGTCTCCTACTACCCCCTTACATCCAACACTAAAGTCTCCTACTACCCCCTTACACCCAACACTAAACTCTTCTACCGCCTTACATCCAACACTAAAGTCTTCTACCCCCTTACATCCAACACTAGAGACTTCTACTACCCCCTTACATCCAACACTAAAGTCTCCTACTACCCCCTTACATCCAACACTAAAGTCTCCTACTACCCCCTTACATCCAACACTAAAGTCTTCTACCCCCTTACATCCAACACTAGAGACTTCTACTACCCCCTTACATCCAACACTAAAGTCTTCTACTACCCCCTTACATCCAATACTAAAGTCTTCTACCCCCTTACATCCAACACTAGAGACTTCTACTACCCCCTTACATCCAACACTAAAGTCTTCTACTACCCCCTTACATCCAATACTAAAGTCTTCTACCCCCTTACATCCAACACTAGAGACTTCTACTACCCCCTTACATCTAACACTAAAGTCTTCTACTACCCCCTTACATCCAACACTAAAGTCTTCTATCCCTTACATCCAACACTAAAGTCTCCTACTACCCCCTTACACCTAACACTAAAGTCTTCTACCCCCTTACACCCAACACTAAACTCTTCTACCGCCTTACATCCAACACTAAAGTCTTCTACCCCCTTACATCCAACACTAAAGACTTCTACTACCCCCTTACATCCAACACTAAAGACTTCTACTACCCCCTTACATCCAACACTAAAGTCTTCTACCCCCTTACATCCAACACTAAAGACTTCTACTACCCCCTTACATCCAACACTAAAGTCTTCTACCCCCTTGCATCCAACACTAAAGTCTTCTGCGCTCTTACATTCAACACTAAAGTCTTCTGCTCTCTTACATTCAACACTAAAGTCTTCTGCTCTCTTACATTCAACACTAAAGTCTTCTATCCCTTACATCCAACACTAAAGTCTTCTACTACCCCTTGACATCCAACACTAACGTCCTCTACCCCCTTACATCCAACACTATAGTCTTCTACCCACTTACATCCAACACTATAGTCTTCTACCCCCTTACATCCAACACTACAGTCTTCTATCCCCTTACATCCAACACTAAAGTCTTCTACTAACCCCTTACATCCAACACTAAAGTCTTCTACCCCCTTACATCCAACACTAAAGTCTTCTACCGCCTTACATCCAACACTAAAGTCTTCTACTACCCCCTTACACCCAACACTAAAGTCTTCTACCACCTTACATCCAACACTAAAGTCTCCTACTACCCCCTTACATCCAACACTAAAGTCTCCTACCCCCTTACACCCAACACTAAAGTCTTCTACCGCCTTACATCCAACACTAGAGACTTCTACTACCCCCTTACACCCAACACTAAAGTCTTCTACCGCCTTACATCCAACACTAAAGTCTTTTACCGCCTTACATCCAACACTAGAGACTTCTACTACCCCCTTACATCCAACACTAAAGTCTTCTACCGCCTTACATCCAACACTAAAGTCTCCTACTACCCGCTTACACCCAACACTAAACTCTTCTACCCCCTTACATCCAACACTAAAGTCTTCTACCGCCTTACATCCAACACTAAAGTCTTCTACTACCCCCTTACATCCAACACTAAAGTCTTCTACTACACCCTTACATCCAACACTAAAGTCTTCTACCCCCTTACATCCAACACTAAAGTCTTCTACTACCCCCTTACATCCAACACTAAAGTCTTCTACTACCCCCTTACATCCAACACTAAAGTCTTCTACCCCCTTACATCCAACACTAAAGTCTTCTACTACCCCCTTACACCCAACACTAAACTCTTCTACCCCCTTACATCCAACACTAAAGTCTCCTACTACCCCCTTACACCCAACACTAAAGTCTTCTACCGCCTTACATCCAACACTAAAGTCTTCTACCCCCTTACATCCAACACTAGAGACTTCTACTACCCCCTTACATCCAACACTAAAGTCTTCTACCCCCTTACATCCAACACTAAAGTCTTCTACCGCCTTACATCCAACACTAAAGTCTCCTACTACCCCCTTACACCCAACACTAAAGTCTTCTACTACCCCCTTACATCCAACACTAAAGTCTTCTACCGCCTTACATCCAACACTAAAGTCTTCTACTACCCCCTTACATCCAACACTAAAGTCTTCTACCGCCTTACATCCAACACTAAAGTCTTCTACTACCCCCTTACATCCAACACTAAAGTCTTCTACTACCCCCTTACATCCAACACTAAAGTCTTCTACCCCCTTACATCCAACACTAAAGTCTCCTACTACCC
This sequence comes from Pictodentalium vernedei, assembly GCA_031216915.1. Taxonomy (NCBI): domain Eukaryota; kingdom Metazoa; phylum Mollusca; class Scaphopoda; order Dentaliida; family Dentaliidae; genus Pictodentalium; species Pictodentalium vernedei. Next base: position 573,273,237 of record CM062294.1, read on the forward strand.
CCTTACACCCAACACTAAAGTCTTCTACTGCCTTACATCCAACACTAAAGTCTTCTACTACCCCCTTACATCCAACACTAAAGTCTTCTACTACCCCCTTACATCCAACACTAAAGTCTTCTACCCCCTTACATCCAACACTAGAGACTTCTACTACCCCCTTACATCCAACACTAAAGTCTTCTACCCCCTTACATCCAACACTAAAGTCTTCTACCGCCTTACATCCAACACTAAAGTCTCCTACTACCCCCTTACACCCAACACTAAAGTCTTCTACCCCTTTACACCCAACACTAAAGTCTCCTACTACCCCCTTACATCCAACACTAAAGTCTTCTACTACCCCCTTACATCCAACACTAAAGTCTTCTACCCCCTTACATCCAACACTAAAGTCTTCTACTACCCCCTTACATCCAACACTAAAGTCTTCTACCGCCTTACATCCAACACTAAAGTCTTCTACTACCCCCTTACATCCAACACTAAAGTCTTCTACTACCCCCTTACATCCAACACTAAAGTCTTCTACCCCCTTACATCCAACACTAGAGACTTCTACTACCCCCTTACATCCAACACTAAACTCTTCTACCCCCTTACATCCAACACTAAAGTCTCCTACTACCCCCTTACACCCAACACTAAAGTCTTCTACCGCCTTACATCCAACACTAAAGTCTTCTACTACCCCCTTACATCCAACACTAAAGTCTTCTACTACCCCCTTACATCCAACACTAAAGTCTTCTACCCCCTTACATCCAACACTAGAGACTTCTACTACCCCCTTACATCCAACACTAAAGTCTTCTACCCCCTTACATCCAACACTAAAGTCTTCTACCGCCTTACATCCAACACTAAAGTCTCCTACTACCCCCTTACACCCAACACTAAAGTCTTCTACCCCCTTACACCCAACACTAAAGTCTCCTACTACCCCCTTACACCCAACACTAAAGTCTTCTACCGCCTTACATCCAACACTAAAGTCTCCTACTACCCCCTTACACCCAACACTAAAGTCTTCTACCGCCTTACATCCAACACTAAAGTCTTCTACCCCCTTACATCCAACACTAAAGTCTTCTACCCCCTTACATCCAACACTAGAGACTTCTACTACCCCCTTACATCCAACACTAAAGTCTTCTACCGCCTTACATCCAACACTAAAGTCTCCTACTACCCCCTTACATCCAACACTAAAGTCTTCTACTACCCCCTTACATCCAACACTAAAGTCTTCTACCCCCTTACATCCAACACTAGAGACTTCTACTACCCCCTTACATCCAACACTAAAGTCTTCTACCGCCTTACATCCAACACTAAAGTCTCCTACTACCCCCTTACACCTAACACTAAAGTCTTCTACCCCCTTACACCCAACACTAAACTCTTCTACCGCCTTACATCCAACACTAAAGTCTCCTACTACCCCCTTACATCCAACACTAAAGTCTCCTACTACCCCCTTACACCTAACACTAAACTCTTCTACCCCCTTACACCCAACACTAAACTCTTCTGCCGCCTTACATCCAACACTAAAGTCTTCTACTACCGCCTTACATCCAACACTAAAGTCTCCTACTACCCCCTTACACCCAACACTAAACTCTTCTACCGCCTTACATCCAACACTAAAGTCTTCTACCCCCTTACATCCAACACTAAAGTCTCCTACTACCCCCTTACATCCAACACTAAAGTCTTCTACTACCCCCTTACATCCAACACTAAAGTCTTCTACCCCCTTACATCCAACACTAGAGACTTCTACTACCCCCTTACATCCAACACTAAAGTCTTCTACTACCGCCTTACATCCAACACTAAAGTCTCCTACTACCCCCTTACACCTAACACTAAACTCTTCTACCGCCTTACACCTAACACTAAAGTCTTCTACCCCCTTACACCCAACACTAAACTCTTCTGCCGCCTTACATCCAACACTAAAGTCTTCTACTACTGCCTTACATCCAACACTAAAGTCTCCTACTACCCCCTTACACCTAACACTAAACTCTTCTACCACCTTACATCCAACACTAGAGACTTCTACTACCCCCTTACATCCAACACTAAAGTCTCCTACTACCCCCTTACATCCAACACTAAAGTCTCCTACTACCCCCTTACACCTAACACTAAACTCTTCTACCGCCTTACATCCAACACTAAAGTCTCCTACTACCCCCTTACACCTAACACTAAACTCTTCTACCGCCTTACATCCAACACTAGAGACTTCTACTACCCCCTTACATCCAACACTAAAGTCTCCTACTACCCCCTTACACCTAACACTAAAGTCTTCTACCCCCTTACACCCAACACTAAAGTCTTCTACCGCCTTACATCCAACACTAAAGTCTCCTACTACCCCCTTACACCCAACACTAAACTCTTCTACCCCCTTACACCCAACACTAAAGTCTTCTACCGCCTTACATCCAACACTAAAGTCTCCTACTACCCCCTTACACCCAACACTAAACTCTTCTACTACCCCCTTACATCCAACACTAAAGTCTTCTACCCCCTTACATCCAACACTAAAGTCTTCTACCCCCTTACATCCAACACTAAAGTCTTCTACTACCCCCTTACATCCAACACTAAAGTCTTCTACCCCCTTACATCCAACACTAAAGTCTCCTACTACCCCCTTACATCCAACACTAAAGTCTCCTACTACCCCCTTACATCCAACACTAAAGTCTCCTACTACCCCCTTACATCCAACACTAAAGTCTCCTACTACCCCCTTACACCTAACACTAAACTCTTCTACCCCCTTACACCTAACACTAAAGTCTTCTACCCCCTTACACCCAACACTAAAGTCTCCTACTACCCCCTTACACCTAACACTAAAGACTTCTACCCCCTTACACCCAACACTAAACTCTTCTACCCCCTTACATCCAACACTAAAGTCTTCTACCGCCTTACATCCAACACTAAAGTCTTCTACTACCCCCTTACATCCAACACTAAAGTCTTCTACTACCCCCTTACATCCAACACTAAAGTCTTCTACCCCCTTACATCCAACACTAAAGTCTTCTACTACCCCCTTACATCCAACACTAAAGTCTCCTACTACCCCCTTACACCCAACACTAAACTCTTCTACCGCCTTACATCCAACACTAAAGTCTTCTACTACCCCCTTACATCCAACACTAAAGTCTTCTACAACCCCCTTACATCCAACACTAAAGTCTTCTACCCCCTTACATCCAACACTAAAGTCTTCTACTACCCCCTTACATCCAACACTAAAGTCTCCTACTACCCCCTTACACCCAACACTAAACTCTTCTACCGCCTTACATCCAACACTAAAGTCTCCTACTTCCCCCTTACACCCAACACTAAACTCTTCTACCGCCTTACATCCAACACTAAAGTCTCCTACTACCCCCTTACACCCAACACTAAACTCTTCTACTACCCCCTTACATCCAACACTAAAGTCTTCTACCCCCTTACATCCAACACTAAAGTCTTCTACCCCCTTACATCCAACACTAAAGTCTTCTACTACCCCCTTACATCCAACACTAAAGTCTTCTACCCCCTTACATCCAACACTAAAGTCTCCTACTACCCCTTTACATCCAACACTAAAGTCTCCTACTACCCCCTTACATCCAACACTAAAGTCTCCTACTACCCCCTTACATCCAACACTAAAGTCTCCTACTACCCCCTTACACCTAACACTAAACTCTTCTACCCCCCTTACACCTAACACTAAAGTCTTCTACCCCCTTACACCCAACACTAAAGTCTCCTACTACCCCCTTACACCTAACACTAAAGTCTTCTACCCCCTTACACCCAACACTAAACTCTTCTACCGCCTTACATCCAACACTAAAGTCTCCTACTACCCCCTTACATCCAACACTAAAGTCTCCTACTACCCCCTTTCACCTAACACTAAAGTCTTCTACCCCCTTACACCCAACACTAAAGTCTCCTACTACCCCCTTACACCCAACACTAAAGTCTTCTACCCCCTTACATCCAACACTAAAGTCTCCTACTACCCCCTTACACCCAACACTAAAGTCTTCTACCCCCTTACACCCAACACTAAAGTCTCCTACTACCCCCTTACATCCAACACTAAAGTCTCCTACTACTCCCTTACACCTAACACTAAAGTCTTCTACCCCCTTACACCTAACACTAAACTCTTCTACCGCCTTACATCCAACACTAAAGTCTCCTACTACCCCCTTACATCCAACACTAAAGTCTCCTACTACCCCCTTACACCTAACACTAAAGTCTTCTACCCCCTTACACCTAACACTAAACTCTTCTACCGCCTTACATCCAATACTAAAGTCTTCTACCCCCTTACATCCAACACTAGAGACTTCTACTACCCCCTTACATCCAACACTAAAGTCTTCTACTACCCCCTTACATCCAATACTAAAGTCTTGTACCGCCTTACATCCAACACTAAAGTCTCCTACTACCCCCTTACATCCAACACTAAAGTCTCCTACTACCCCCTTACACCTAACACTAAAGTCTTCTACCCCCTTACACCTAACACTAAACTCTTCTACCGCCTTACATCCAACACTAGAGACTTCTACTACCCCCTTACATCCAACACTAAAGTCTCCTACTACCCCCTTACACCTAACACTAAACTCTTCTACCCCCTTACACCTAACACTAAAGTCTTCTACCCCCTTACATCCAACACTAAAGTCTTCGACCGCCTTACATCCAACACTAAAGTCTTCTACCGCCTTACATCCAACACTAAAGTCTCCTACTACCCCCTTACACCTAACACTAAAGTCTTCTACCCCCTTACACCTAACACTAAAGTCTTCTACCCCCTTACACCCAACACTAAAGTCTACTACCGCCTTACATCCAACACTAAAGTCTCCTACTACCCCCTTACACCCAACACTAAAGTCTCCTACTACCCCCTTACACCTAACACTAAACTCTTCTACCCCCTTACACCTAACACTAAAGTCTTCTACCCCCTTACACCCAACACTAAAGTCTTCTACTACCCCCTTACATCCAACACTAAAGTCTTCTACCGCCTTACACCCAACACTAAAGTCTTCTACCGCCTTACATCCAACACTAAAGTCTCCTACTACCCCCTTACATCCAACACTAAAGTCTCCTACTACCCCCTTACACCTAACACTAAACTCTTCTACCCCCTTACACCTAACACTAAAGTCTTCTACCCCCTTACACCCAACACTAAAGTCTACTACCGCCTTACATCCAACACTAAAGTCTCCTACTACCCCCTTACACCCAACACTAAACTCTTCTACCGCCTTACATCCAACACTAAAGTCTCCTACTACCCCCTTACATCCAACACTAAAGTCTTCTACTACCCCCTTACATCCAACACTAAAGTCTTCTACCCCCTTACATCCAACACTAGAGACTTCTACTACCCCCTTACATCCAACACTAAAGTCTTCTACCGCCTTACATCCAACACTAAAGTCTCCTACTACCCCCTTACACCCAACACTAAACTCTTCTACCGCCTTACATCCAACACTAAAGTCTCCTACTACCCCCTTACATCCAACACTAAAGTCCTCTACCCCCTTACATCCAACACTAGAGACTTCTACTACCCCCTTACATCCAACACTAAAGTCTTCTACTACCCCCTTACATCCAATACTAAAGTCTTCTACCGCCTTACATCCAACACTAAAGTCTTCTACTACCCCCTTACATCCAACACTAAAGTCTCCTACTACCCCCTTACACCTAACACTAAAGTCTTCTACCCCCTTACACCTAACACTAGAGACTTCTACTACCCCCTTACATCCAACACTAAAGTCTTCTACTACCCCCTTACATCCAATACTAAAGTCTTCTACCCCCTTACATCCAACACTAAACTCTTCTACCCCCTTACATCCAACACTAAAATCTTCTACTACCCCCTTACACCCAACACTAAAGTCTTCTACTGCCTTACATCCAATACTAAAGTCTTCTACTCTCTTACATCCAACACTAAAGTCTTCTACCTCCTTACATCCAACACTAAACTCTTCTACCGCCTTACATCCAATTCTAAAGTCTTCTACTCTCTTACATCCAACACTAAAGTCTTCTACTCTCTTACATCCAACACTAAAGTCTTCTACCCCCTTACATCCAACACTAAAGTCTTCTACTACCCCCTTACATCCAACACTAAACTCTTCTACCCCCTTACATCCAATACTAAAGTCTTCTACCCCCTTACATCCAACACTAAAGTCTTCTACTACCCCCTTACATCCAACACTAAAGTCTTCTACTACCCCCTTACATCCAATACTAAAGTCTTCTACCCCCTTACATCCAATACTAAAGTCTTCTACCCCCTTACATCCAACACTAAAGTCTTCTACTACCGCCTTACATCCAACACTAAAGTCTTCTACTACCCCCTTACACCCAACACTAAAGTCTTCTACTACCCCCTTACACCCAACACTAAACTCTTCTACCGCCTTACATCCAATACTAAAGTCTTCTACCCCCTTACATCCGACACTAAAGTCTTCTACCCCCTTACATCCAACACTAAAGTCTTCTACCCTCTTACATCCAATACTAAAGTCTTCTGCCCCCTTAGATCCAACACTAAAGTCTTCTACTCTCTTACATTCAACACTAAAGTCTTCTATCCACTTACATCCAACACTAAAGTCTTCTACCCCCTTACATCCAACACTAAAGTCTTCTACCCCCTTACATCCAACACTAAAGTCTTCTACCCCCTTAGATCCAACACTAAAGTCTTCTACTCTCTTACATCCAACACTAAAGTCTTTTATCCCCTTACATCCAACACTATAGTCTTCTACTCTCTTACATCCAATACTAAAGTCTTCTATCCCCTTACATCCAACACTAAAGTCTTCTACCCCCTTACATCCAACACTAAAGTCTTCTACCCCCTTACATCCAACACTAAAGTCTTCTACCCCTTTACAGTCTCGTCGGTTACTTCTGACTTGTATTTTTACTATAGGCTTGCTAACTATCTCGGATTGCTCAAATGAATCTTGTCGAGCAAATAAGCTATCAAGAAATCACTCAGTCGTGTGACTCTTTTTACGACTCTTGCTCATATCGGAGAAAAAGGGATTCCATATCCACAGATGTTTTCCAAAAAGCATAAAGGGATTCCAAAAAACCACAGACGTTTGCCAAAAAGGGGTCAATATCCGCCAACGTTTTCCAAAAAGGGATTCCATATCCACAGACGTTTTCCAAAAAGAGATTTTGTAAAAAGGATATCTATTGGAGGATATCTATTCGAGGAAAGTTATGGCTCCTAGTACCGGATCTGCTTCGGGTTTCTGGACCTCCCCACACAATTATAGGTTGAAGAACGCTACTGTTGACTTATCCATATTCAGGGGTGGGACTGGAGGGCAGGGGCACGTTCCCCACCCCACCCCATACATTTCTGCACCAATTATTTGCACCCAAGCGTCATTTTCCGACATAACGTACACAACCCTTATGGCCACTACACATTTCTTTTTCATGAGTTCTCATTCGATTTATATGTACCGTATTTCCTAACCTAACCCTAACCCTAACCCTAACCCTACCTAACCCTTCCTAACCCTACCTAACCCTAACCCTACCTAACCCTAACCTAACCCTAACCCTAACCCTAACCCTAATATCCACTACCACCACCTTAATCTGTCGTAACACCCGAAGACAGCCGATGACACACGAAGACAGCTGATGCCACACGAAGACAGCCGATGACACACGAAGACACCTGATGCCACACACGATTCAGTACTGACCGGCCAACATCCAATATCACAAAATAATGACAATAAGGTTGAGGTCGCTGAGGTTAGTGCCTTAAATAGGGTGGAAACAAGAGGGAGGGGTAGCGTATATAAAGTTATATATATTGCATGAGAAAACCGCCCCTCCGCCATCGTCCCCTCCCCCTCCATTCTACACCCTAGCGGTACCCAGAAAGATGAGACCCCCCCCCCCGCTGCCCTTTTTGATGTGCCCCCCCCCCCCCCCCCACACACACACTTTTTAGGAGCTTCCGCCGCCTCAGTCCATAATCAATAGTCATCATCATCTGTTCTATAAATAGCTTCTATTGTAGTCACTGAGTACTGTAGTCTTCTACAACCTTTACAGACTGGTAGTGACGTAATCGTGGTTGATATTGGGAATACACTGACTTCGAAGACAAACTATACATATTCCAATTATCTGGTAAGTATGCTAGAGAATAGTGGTTCCCACTGATGCCCCAAATCTCCTCGCCTACACACTGCCAGAATTACTAAGCTGAGCGACTGAATTTGAGAGGCGCCACCTTATGGGAACACTGTGAACATCTAGTAACCGGTGAGAACCGGTGATTTACGTACAGGGACCCTGTTGCAGATGCGTTCGGCTGGGAACTTGACCTCAATATTTCCTTCCAGCTTGGGTGCGGGCACAGTCCACACAAACTTCAGAACAAGTGGAACGTGTGAACCTCCTATATACCATACGATGGGACGGCCCAATTCCGTTTATGTGACTAAGGTTGAGTATGTGTTTGGCACTGGAGACACACAACCACGCGTAATGAAGTGGCTTGTATTCATAAACTGAGTCATGAGGGAAATAGTTACCACATCGATGAAAACATCTTTATAAAACCCCGCCTAACGGTAGCACGTGGCAACAGATACGCTCTAGGCAAGAAATATGGACGAGGGATTAACCCTTTACCTAACACGAAAGGCAGACGACACTTGCAAATAAAATTCTTCAATAACTAATTTTTCATTTTTGTGTGAAAAACATAGCTTCAGTCTCCTCATTGGAACGAGCTCGCTGAGCTCCTTCCAATTAGAGATCATAAGCTACGTTTTTGAGACAAAAAGTGAAAAAAATATTGAAAATTGGAATAGCGCTTGCCGGTTTTTGCAGTTATGTTGGGTAAAGGGTTAATACTGTAGCTGGCATCAGTATGTTTCTACCTGCGATCAGCATTTGCGTTGGAGTCGATGAAGTAGGTATTTTATCTCCCTTTGTCGTAACACCTAAGATTATAGCTTTATTGTCGCTTGTACAGGAGAATTCATTAGTCGACAGCTTGTGAAAAAAGAAAAGAAACAAAATAGGATATCTTAAAGGGCAGAATCCAAATTATCCACCATAGGCGATCCATGTACCAGCACCCTGCCAGACAATAAAACCGCTGAAGATGAGTACCAGCTCGGCGGGCGCGGTGGCTCAGTTGGTAGAGGTGCAGGCTGCAAGCCGAGAGGTCCTCGGTTCGAATCCCACCTGCGGCAACCGCGTTGTGTCCTTGGGCAAGACACTTCACCCCGATTGCCTACATGGGGGCACGATGACGCTGTATACTGAGGCGTACTGCACGTCGATGGTGCGCATGTCTTTAACCAATCTAACCCTGCCTGTGCTGCGATGCGGAGTTCAGAGTTACGATGTTGGAGAGCTGACAGCTGCTCGTCGTTGCTCGGTGGTTCTCTCCGGGTACTCCGGCTTCCTCCACCCGTAAAACTGTCATGGTCACGATTAGCCATTGTGCATAAGTATGTGACCTTAAACACCAATAAATAAATAAATAAATAAATATGAGTACCAGCTCGTGCTTGCCGACGATGATAAATTTAACCAACCGCGCCGTGACATTCGGAGAGTGTTACGAAAATATGTCTTTGATTTTGCTTCCGAAGAACTCACAAGGCAGCGATTAAGTTAACCTTTAGTGTAATATGTAAGTTCACTTTTAACACTTCACCCAACGAATCGCTCGCATCCGCCCGCGTAATTTGTACATTGATCAGTTGAAAAAATTAAATTTTTCAAAATATTTCAACAAAACCATATCATGTGACCCCCTCATTGGAACGAGCTCACTGAGCTCGTCCCAATGAGGGGTCACATGATATGGTTTTGTTGAAATTTTTTGAAAAATTTTAAAAACTTATATTTGAAATAATAAATTTTGATATCGTCTGCGTTGGGTAAAGTGTTAAATGGAAAAGTATATATAAAAGCCCCGAACGCGGCTTGAACCAAAAACAGTCTACCTTTACCAAATATTCGAGTTCTTTATTCTTTTCACACTTGTCTCACTGGGATTAATCTGCGATTATGTGGGGTCAAAGCTGTGGTATTGCCTGGAATGAATTGAATGGATTTTCTTGTTGATGACGGGACCATTGTTGTGAATACATTTTGTCTTGGGACTGCCCAGCAGGTCTGGAACTAATGGTTGTATTTATTTATTGGGGTTTAACGACTCTTTCGTCAGCCAGGTTTACCTCGTGTTGGACAGTTTTACGGGTGGAGGAAGCCGGAGAGAACCCTGGAGAGAACCACCAGGCAACGACGAGCAACTGTCTGAGTCCCCAACGTACTAACTCCACACCAGCAGGCTTAGCATTGGTTGAAGACGTGCAGTTCGCCCTAGTATACAACGCCACCGTGCCCTCACATAGACAATCGGGATTAAGTGTCTTGCTCAAGGACACAACGCAGTTACCCCTGGCGGGGATCGAACCGACGGCATTTCGGTTTAAAGTCCAATAGCGTAACCACTGAGCCATCGCGCTCCCTGCTAATGTTTGTAATACCTTGACCAAATACTTCTCGTCGCCTCATATATCAAGTGTCGGGATGATCTCATTGTCAGGGAAATTTTCTTCATCTTTAAATTGGTAGATACCTAGGGGCATGTCCCTTCATTTAATAACATTGCTCGAATAATGCTCGAAGTCTTCGTTTGTCAACCTGCCCGTGTCAGTGACCATTTCTTGTGTACTTGTTGGAAACATTTGTGTGTTTATGGACCGGACACCGCCTCTTCAACTGCCTGGTTTCTCTAATGCGAGAAAAGCCCGGACCGGCTCTACCATGAACTACTAACGGAGTTATAACCTTTCCATAATCCCCAAAACTATGGAGCGGCCGACCTCTTTTGTCAACCCGAACTCCTCTGATAATAACCCTTAAACCCTATAACTGCCAAGAACACGATACGTCATAACGTCATTAAATGGTATGGCTGTTCAGTAAATTTGTGGGTGGACCAATCAATATTTTCAACGTAGAACCCCGAGCCTACACGTTGAAAATATTGATTGGTCTACCCCAAATAATGAATGTGGACTCTTCTAATTGCTGCCATTGAACTGGCATGGAAGATACCACCAGAGTTCAAAGGGTTAAACCACTTTTAGACTACATATAGCCTAGTAAGTATACCTGTGGTAAAAAACACATGTAGCTGACTTGGTCTTTGCACTATCTAGCTCTGTGGAAAGAACTTTTTAGAATTCTAATAGTCCCTTGAGTTCCAATGTGTTCTATGTGCCAGCAGGCACATAGAACACATTGGAACTCAGGGGACGTAATGTAAAATCCATCTGGCACTTCTTCGTAAGGCCACGGGAAATATCTTTTGTTCTAACAGTGGTAGTGGAGTAAGAATTCGGATGGCTCTTCACCAGAGATGTGAGTACCCCGCGACGAATCTGGAAAAGACAATAAAGGATTGATCTGACAAAACAGGTGGACGCTGGATAATGCCTGTACCTGCCAAATATGACAAGTAAGCATAAACACGTCGTAGAACTTCTCGAAGAAATGCACACACCGGAGTCGCCTCTCCGTGTTGTTGCCTAGAAACATCTTGGATATGCATAAGCAGTGAAAAAGCCGTGTACTTAAACCACTGCTTCCAGAGTATTACTGACCAGAAAAAACTGATTACGTATTCTGTGTCGGTGTTTACCTGGCACCTACTGACATGGAACTGGGTGGAGTTTCACCCTGCCTCTTGGGGTATAATAACGATATCTTAATCCTTTGAGACCTTGGGGCCGTTTTCCGGCCGGATCACCAGCTACGTCATAATGTCATTAAGTGCAATGGCTACAAGCTAAATGTGTGGTGTGGACCAATCAATATTTTCAACGTGCAGCTCTTAGGCTGCACGTTGAGCATATTAATTGGTCTTACCCCAAATAATGAATATGGACTCGTCCAATTGCTTCCATTGAACATACATGAAATGTTCCATCAGTGTTTAAAGGTTTAACTGCCACAGGTTCTCAAGCGTTGGGGGATAAACTATGATGTGAATGCCAAATCGCTTTCTGCGAAATTCGTTTTCGTGGTCGTTAACTCCAATTTTGGGTTTAATCCCGGGAACAGGAATTCCCGGGTTCCCGGAACCGATACCCGGGAAATCTACAGCTTGGAACCGGGAATGAAACGTGGCATTGTTTGTGTATTGAACCGAAGTTTTCTGAATTGAAACTTTGTAGGATTTCGTCAGCACTTCCATGCCTGGAATTTTTACAGTCCTGATTCCTGACGAACCATTTTCAACAAATCACTGTCTCTCTTAATCAGTTCTGGAGGATCCCCACCTCCCTTTCAACAGCAAGATCTTCTTCACCCGCTTCAAAGTTCAAACTCGTCTTCATTTTCAAAATCACTGGTATCACTATTCACTACCTCTTTCAAAATCAACACCCTCTTCACAGTCGTCACCAGCCTCCTCTGCTTAAAGCAGAGGAGACTGGTGACGACTGTGAAGAGGAGGGTGTTGATGCCGGAGATGGTAGAGGTGATGATACGAGTTATTCTGAAAATAAAGACGAGATTGAAGCGGGTTTGGGTTTTCATACATGTACTTACCTTAGGAAAAGAACGTTTTCGTTTGGGTGGTATATTGCCAATGAAATATGCTCATTATCATTAAAATAAATGCGTCATGTTACCCTCGTAAATCTGCTTGATATTACCCGGGAAGTTTCCCAGTTTCCTGTTCTGAGAATTCCCGTTCTCGGTTCCTAGAAAACCAGGGGATATATTAAACCCTTCTACAGTACAAGAAAAACTAGATTCCAAAACGGCTTCTGCGGCAGATGCTCAGTCCGCAAGACATCACGACGAGGAAAAGACCCCACCTTATTAATTCTAGGGCGTGTTGCCACAAGCCTACCGACACTTTGGTTTGTAGAGGCAGATAGGGACTACATGGAGATAGCATTATGTACTTCGCCACAGAGGAGCCAAGCATGTTGGAAACGAAAATGTAGTACATTTCAATGCGCGGGGGTGAGTCGGAAAAGAACACATCTTTATGACTGGCACTTTTTTAACGTTTCGTGTCGATTTTGCCTGACATTAATCTGATATTATTTGAATTCATTGACGTAGTCTTACTGAGAAGAGCCCTTGTCGTTGTCAAAAATATCGTTATTGAGTATGAATACCACTTTAGAGCAGTTCTGCAGATCGGATGCTAATGTTTGTGGTGTCCATGCACCATACCTCTCGTCAACTTGTGTTTAAAGGGTAAGGTTTATACCTCCGCTGCCTGGAACAATAGTTTCAACCATAATTTGGTAAACGCCTTGGGACAGCCCCCCCCCCCACCCACCCACCCCCCCCCCCCTGCACCTCGTTACATTGCTCGAAACATGCTTGAAGTCGTCTTTTGTTGACAAGCCTGTGTCTGTGATTGTACTCTAAGGAAATGTTAACGCTCTATGTATGCCAAGACAGCCCGGGTCGGTAGGAGGAAGAGCCTATCCGGGCTCTATTTCTGCTCAGAGAAAGGACTGGGAAGGGTTATGGCTCTATCAGTAGTACATATGATGGACGTCACCGGTGCGCTCGTGCCTCCGCCATATATATATACTACTTTGGATCTTTCCCGTTCTGCTTCCAACACTTCCCGTTCGACCTCTAGCTCCTGTCATTACGATTCCAGCACTCCCATAGCTGTTACAGTTCCGCCTCCAGCTGTTGCCATTGTGTTTCCAGCTCATTTGGGGCTGCCCTTTGTGTTTCCATCTCTTCCTATTCTCACCCCCACCCACCCCAGCTGCTGCTGTGTCTCACCGTGCTCCAATTAGAGAATTGGGACTTAGACACGACGCAGATAACACGTGTCAGGATTGAACCTACAGTACTCTCAATTCTCCCACCTCGATTCCTAACTGGAAAGCCTTATGGTTAGTACGTATTCAACTTCCGGTTTTTGAAGCTGTAAGGACTACCTTGTCACGGGCGACTTTCAAATATAGGACAGGCCCGTCGGAACCGGGGGGGGGGCTGGGAGGGGGGCTGCAGCCCCCCCCCCCCCAATAATTTGCTCATATTTCGTCGTTAGTTTATCCATGATGGGAGCAACCGATGTAATCTGAATAAAACTGGACATTACATTATTTAACTCAGATTAGAACAGTGGCGTAGGAACCGGGGGGAGGGAGATATTCCCACCCACCCACAAATTTGTCAAAAGTAGGCTTTACTGTGCTGGGTTTGTGGTTTCTCCACACGGGATGCCCACTGGTTACCATATTCCGACATTGCTGTTAATGATTACTGGATTGAGTGGGTTCCATGTGAGCTTTCTTCCACCAATAAAACTGACAGTCGTGTTTTCGCCTAATTGTGGAAAGCGATGTTAAACCCCAACCAACCACAGGGTAATTCATTGCATGTTCGCTATTCCTGTCATTCTGCTCGGAAATCACGCTGAATTGATCAGAGAGCTGACGTATTTCCTTATTGACGATGCATTTGCTCAGAGTCACTCAGAATGCATATTTGTACATCTTAAATTAAAAAAATTTCGGACCCCCACCAACGAGACGGGGGGGGGGGGTACCCCCTCTCGTGCTCACCCCCACTCGCCTCTTCGCGGTTCGGATGACGCTTCGCGTCATAGGAATATACGATTTATTTACTCAGAATCAACCAGAATGCATGTTTTTACATCTTAAATTCGAAAATTTTCCCGGGGGAGGCCGCCGGACCCCCCACCAACGAGACGGAGGATACCCCCTCTCGTGTTCACCCTCACTCGCCGCTCGGATGACGCGTCGCGTCATGGGAATATAGGTCCTACCCCCCCCCCCCCCAAAAAAAAAAAAAAAATTAGCTTACTACGCCCCTGGATTAGAATTGTGAACGTATAACTGAATGTATAACATGTACCTGCATATGTTGATGTGCAAACGTTTTGAGCAATTCCATTGGCAGCTAAGAAGACCACGACAATCGTTGGCGTAATGATAAAACTAATAAATCCACCATAAGGCCTGACTGTTTTTTAGCATGACGGAATACGGCCACGGCCTGCAGGTGAGCCCGGTGTGAGAACCGTCCCCAAATGTTATGGGGTTCTATTAGGATTTTTGAAACATTTTGTTAAAAAAACAACTTTTGCCGTTTAAAAAAATCAAGAGGTTTTTGTTTCAAAAGCTACCAGAATGCTTCCTTTGATTGCCCTTTTCAAAACATTTTCTGGGGGGGGGGTAACCACCCCTCCCCTACCCCTCCCCCCCCCCCCCCCTCAAAAAAGCTCGTGCCTTCAGCACTCGCGCCAGATGCCTTCGGCATCTGGATACCCCATACCCATTTAATATCAGCCAGTTCACCCAAATTAGCAATATCAGCCCCCCCCCCCCCCCCCCAATATAAATTTCGTTCCGACGGGCCTGTAGGATGATAAAGGTCGATTGAATGTGGGAATGCGTTTCTTATACCTTGCATTTTCGTGTAGCATCCCCTCTAGCCGAGGCTGTGAAATTGCGATAGGTGCTAGGTTTAGTGTATACATAGTTATAGACGCGTTTTATTAAAACATGCCGAGGTAGAACCCCCAAAACGAAAGCGACACTCCCGGTCTTGTAATTACAATTTCTGATGATGATTTATTTATTTATTTATTTATTTATTTATTTATTTATTTATTTATTTATTTATTTATTTATTTATTTATTTTTATTTATTTATTTATTAGGGTTTAACAACACTTTAACAGCCAAGCTCATATCGTATCGGTGACAGTTTTACGTGTGGAGGAAGCCGGAGTACCCGGAGAGTACCACCGACCAACGACGAGCAGCTGCCAGCTCCACAACATCGTAACTCCGCATTTCAGCACAGGCTGGGTTAGATTGGTTGAAGACATGCGCACCATCGACGTACAGTATGCCATAGTACACGGCGTCATGGTGCCCCCATGTGGACAATCGGAGTTAAGTGCCTAGCCCAAGGACACAACGCAGGAGTCCGAATTCTTGATTATGAAGGCTTTGATGTAGTTATACTATAAGTACTAAGCGTTTTAAATCATTGTCTCAGCACCTCATTTTCTAAAACATTTCCATGACTTAACATTCAGCTTCATTGTGGCCGTTGCCAATAAATTGGTAAAGAAATGGTAATGTTTTATTATTATGTTCGAAGCAAAGAATTGTTATTTCGCGCATGGAGTTTTCAGCAGGTATCGTAAGCATCATAATGACCAAATAATTTTCCTTAACTCTTTGACCACGAGAGGCCGCTTTTCCGACCCAGGCACATGATGCGCCATAATTTATTAAGGAGGACGGCTGTTAAGGAAGGCTGCACGTTGGAAATATTGATTGGTCCACTCCCTAATAATAAATATGGATATTTCTAATTGCTGCAATTGAACTGACATGGAAGATACCGCCAGGGTTCAAAGGGTTAAAAACTGGCTTCAGTCCAAATATATACGAAAAAATTTCGTTAACAGAATGGCAAAACGCACAATAATGATTGTTTGATTATATTTTTTATTATTAAGATGGTAACAGTAGCTGCAGCAACAAGGACAAAGGTAACGAAATGGCTTTCTTTTTAGCTTGTTTTTTTCCACACTTTAATTAACCGAACCATTTCATGCCAGCTTTGCAAAAATATTTGTGTCAAGGAACATTTTGCTGCAGATACACAGAAGAGTCAATGAATACCAAGAACACAGCTGGAAATATCAGTAAAATTTATTACCGCATCATGATAAGGCTTTAGATTAATTTCCATCACCCCCCTCTACCTAGCAATGAAATTTGGTTTAGACAACTGTTACAGACAACACTGTATGCAACAATCCCATCCGGAATAAAAAAAAATAACAGACATAACCCTTCCAATCCATTATAACAGGATTAAGAGATGTAACCCTTCCAATCCATTATAGCGGGATCAACACACATAACCCTTCGAATCCCTTTCAACAGGATTAACATGCGTAACCCTTCCAATCAATTATAACAGGATTAATAGAAATAGCCCTTCCAATCCATTATAACAAGATTAACATTCATAACACTTCCCATCCATTATAACGGGATTAACATTCATAACACTTCCAATCCATTATAACGGGATTAACATTCAAAACCCTTCCAATCCATTATGACAGGATTAACAGACATAACCCTTCCAATCCATTATAGCAGGATTAACAGACATAACCCTTCCAATCCATTATAACAGGATTAATATTCATAACACTTATAATCAATTATAACAGGATTAACATACATAACACTTCCAATCCATTATAACAGAATTAACAGACATAACCCTTCGAATAAATTATAATTGGATTAACAGACATAACCCTTCCAATCCATTATAGCAGGATCAACACACATAACCCTTCGAATCCCTTTCAACAGGATTAACATGCATAACCCTTCCAATCCATTATAACAGGATTAATAGAAATAGCCCTTCCGATCCATTATAACAAGATTAACATTCATAACCCTTCCAATTCATTATAACAGGATTAAGAGATGTAACCCTTTCAGTCCATTATAGCCGGATCAACACACATAACCCTTCGGATCCCTTACAACAGGATTAACATGCATAACCCTTCCAATCAATTATAACAGGATTAACAGAAGTAACCGTTCCAACCCATTATAACAGGATTAACATACATAACCTCCCGATCCATTATAACGAGATTAACAGACATAACCCTTTGAATCCATTACAACTGGATTAACAGACATAACCCTTCCAATCCATTATAGCAGGATTAACATAAATAACCCTTCCAATCCATTATTACAGGATTAACAGACATAACCCTTCCAATCCATTATTACAGGATTAACATACATAACCCTTCCAATCCATTATTACAGGATTAACAGACATAACCCTTCCAATCCATTATTACAGGATTAACATACATAACCCTTCCAATCCATTATTACAGGATTAACAGACATAACCCTTCCAATCCATTATGACAGGATTAACATACATAACCCTTCCAATCCATTATGACAGGGTTAACATACATAACCCTTCCAATCAATTATGACAGGATTAACAGACAGAACCTTTCCAATCCATTATGACAGGATTAACATACATAACCCTTCCAATCCATTATGACAGGATTAACATACATAACCCTTCCAATCCATTATGACAGGATTAACATACATAAACCTTCCAATCCATTATAACAGGATTAACAGACATAACGCTTCCAAACCATTATGACAGGATTAACAGACATAACCCTTCCAATCCATTATGACAGGATTAACAGACATAACCCTTCCAATCCATTATGACAGGATTAACATACATAGCCCTTCCAATCCATTATAACAGGATTAACAGACATAACCCTTCCAATCCATTATGACAGGATTAACAGACATAACCCTTCCAATCCATTATGACAGGATTAACATACATAACCCTTCCAATCCATTATGACAGGATTAACATACATAACCCTTCCAATCCATTATGACAGAATTAACGGACATAACCCTTAGAATCCATTATAACAGGATTAACAGACATAACCCTTCCAATCCATTACAGCAGGATTAACAGACATAACCCTTCCAATCCATTATAACGGGATTAACATTCATAACCCTTCCAATCCATTATAACGGGATTAACATACATAACCCTTCCAATCCATTACAGCAGGATTAACAGACATAACCCTTCCAATCCATTATAACAGGATTAATATACATAACACTTACAATCAATTATAACAGGATTAACATACATAACACTTTCAATCCATTATAACAGGATTAATATACATAACACTTACTATCAATTATAACAGGATTAACATACATAACACTTTCAATCCATTATAACAGGGTTAAGAGACCTAAACCTTCCAATCAATTATAACAGGATTAACATACATAACACTTCCAATCCATTATAACAGAATTAACAGACATAACCCTTCGAATCAATTATAATTGGATTAACAGACATAACCCTTCCAATCCATTATAGCAGGATCAACACACATAACCCTTCGAATCCCTTTCAACAGGATTAACATGCATAACCCTTCCAATCCATTATAACAGGATTAATAGAAATAGCCCTTCCAATCCATTATAACAAGATTAACATTCATAACACTTTCAATCCGTTATAACGGGATTAACATTCATAACACTTCCAATCCATTATAACGGGATTAACATTCAAAACCCTTCCAATCCATTATAACAGAATTAACGGACATAACCCTTCGAATCCATTACAACACGATTAAGAGACATAACCCTTCCAATCCATTATAACAAGATTACCTGACATCGCCTTTCCAACCAAGAAGTGCTAACATCGTCATTGCTGAATGTCGCGTGCTGCTTGATCCTTTCCCGACCGACTGCACATATTACTAAAACATTGTACTAACAAATTGAATTGTTTCAAGTATATTTTTTAGTCGGGGGGGGGGGGGGGCAAACACGACATCCTAACCTTCCTGAAGTATTGGTGTGTTACCCTCGGCCTTCAAAATACATACTACAGAGGTTTTCTCTAATTCTATTTTTATAACTGTTAAGGAATATCATGCCGGGACCACTGCTGGGCTGGAGTTGTTCTTGGGTTTTTTCTTATCTCCAGTCCAAACAGACTCTCCCTTTTGGCTTATTTCGTCGTGGTGGAGTCAAAATTAGCCCCTCGACGCTCGGCCTAACCAACTGGGGCCCCAAGTCATCTTGAAACATCAACAGATTTAGGAGGAAAAGTCAACCATTGGCTCATATGATCTTCCCCTGTGCTGGATGTGTGCTTAGGGACGGCAGCTCCATTCGAGTCTGAGACAGACTATTCTTGTCTATGAACGCTCGACCAAGGGAGGACATAGCAACAGATACGGGCAGCAGTCTACACTTGCCTGAAGAACAACAACAACTACTCCGAGAATCATAACCTCTTAACTTCCGGAGACAGGGTATAATTGTCAATGAAGGGAGTGGACCCTCCTCAACGAGCTATTTCACAGAAGTGGCAGATTTCACATGCCCGTAGAACAGTTCAAGAACTACTACTACACTCAATCGGTGAGGTGGCGGGCAGAGTCCTGGTGGCTTACTTCTCCTCCTGTGTAGCTGTTGGGCGTGGAAGTAGTACCATTATACTGCTAAAGAGGGTGCGAGGGTTTAGTTTGCCCCCACACCATTCCTAAGCGCCTTGGACGCGCAAACCCCTTCGGTTTGTTCACTTTGATTTCTCGTAATTCACAAGATGCACACCCATCCTTGCGTCGTTTGTCGGGAGAAAGTCCGCCCAAGGCAAGAGTTATTACAGTGCCACAGTTCTTCCCATGAGTTCCAATGTGTTCTATGTGCCAGTGGGCACGTAGAACACATTGGAACTCAGAGGACGAGTTGTCATCGTCGGCAACTCTGAAAGTGTAATTCTGGAATCCAATGTGACTTTTACCACTAGGTTGTGTGGGGACAAGAAATGATGTCAAGGATTGGAATTATGAACAAAGTGAAACTGTACGGTAACGGAAAACATGATTAATGGTTATCCAACAGCTTATTTTCCCTGCTACCGTATATATCTCAGTAATTTAGTTGTAATATCAGGACAAGAAGTGCAGCATAATAATATAACCCTTTGACCCCGAGAGGCCGCTTTTCCAGCCAAGGACATGATAGCTCATACTTTCATTAAGTTGGTTGGCTGCTAAGTGAATGTATGGGGAAGATCAATAAATATTGTCAGCCCCAAGGCTGCACGTTGAAAATATGAATTGGTTTACCCCCAAATAAAGAATATGGACTCTTCCAATTGCAGCCATTGAACGGACATTGGGGGGGGGGGGGTGCCACCGGGGTTCAAAGGTTTAAAAATCACTAGCGCGCTATAAAATGCTGTACAATCGGAGAAAAAAAAAATAAAAAAATAAAAGTCGAGCTCCCAATCATCAAATCAAATTCACTGAATGAAACAGGTCACACCTGCAGCAAAACAATTATATATTGCCAAAAAAAGCTTCCTTGAAAAGGTATGATTTCAGGCTCTTTTTAAATAGGTTGAGGATTTCGGATGCTTGAAAATGAACTCGTAGAGAATTCCAAAGTCTAGATCCCGCAAATGAAAAAGTTCTGTTATTCACAAGCATCAACCTCGAAATTGGTATCACCAGCTTAATTTTTTTTTTTTTTGGATGAGCGTAAGCCCCTATTGGATATTTTTAACTGTCAGTGTGTTCAGAGTATGACCAGATTAACTTGTTTGGATGAGCCTAAGTCCCTATTGGACATTTTAAACCTTCAACAGAGTATCACCAGATTAATTTGTTTGAATGAGAAGCGTAAGTCCCAATTGGACATTTTAAACTGTCAACAGAGTATCACCATCTTAAGTTGTTTAGGTGAGTGCAGGTCCCTGTTGGGCATTTTTAACTGTCAACAGAGTATCAGTAGCATAATTTGTTTGGGTGGGCGGAAGTCCCTATTAAATATTTTAACTGTCAGCAGAGTATCATCAGCTTAATTTGTTTGGATGAGGAGCGTAAGTCCCAATTGGACATTTTAAACTCCCAACAGAGTATCACCATCTTAAGTTGTTTTGATGAGTGCAGGTCCCTGTTGAGCGTTTTAACTGTCAACTGAGTATCAGTAGCATAATTTGTTTGGGTGAGCGTAAGTCCCTATTGGACATTTTTACTGTCAACAAAGTATCGTCAGCTTAATTTGTTGGATGAGTGTAAGTCCCTATTGGACTTTTTAACTATCAACAGTTCTTAAAAATACATGCACAATGGTGCTAAACCATTAATGCACTTAAAGACCAAAACCTAAATTTTAAACTAATTCGCTGCTTTATAAGCAGCCAGTGCAGTTTTTTCAGAGGCGGGTTAATGTGATCATGGCGACTGGAATCTGTAATGATATGCGCGGCTGTGTTCTCAAGATTCTGGAGTTGTTGTATATGACTGTGGCAAACCAATTAGAAGTGAATTAGAAAAAAATCAAAGTGAGCTGAAATAAAGGCGTGAAACAAGGTTTCCATTGAGTCAGGAGGGAGGTAGCATTGAAAATGGCTCTGATTTCTAAAATGCAGAAAACGCTTGCAGATTGTATTCAGATTTTCCTTCATTGGTGGACACTGAAGCGTCAAGTATCACTCTAATGTAGTGAGCACTGTTCGATGTATTTTCTATAGAATTTCCATTAGTTAGTGACTTGATCTGTAATTTTTGCACATGATCGAACTATTATCTCAGTCTTGTCATCATTAATTTTACGTCGATGGCTAGCCATACAGTAACTGTTACGAACCTTGTCAATCCAATCTTCCATAATTTTAACTACTGAACAACCTAGATGTCAGATTCAACTGAGGGGTGTAGCGATAAGTACAACTGAGTGTCATCTGCATACAGTCGGATTGGAACATCAATCTGCCTCAGAGCAAATTTCCCAAAAATCGTACGTATAACGTAAACTGCGTGGGTTCGAGGTCATATCCTTGGGGAACTCCACGTGTATTTATTTATTGAAGTTTAACGACACTTTCGACAGCCAGGGTCATCTCTTGTCGGCCAGTTTTCCGATTGGAGAATGCCGGAGTACCCGGAGAGACCCACCGAGCAACCGCGAGCAACTTCAATACTCCCCAACGTATAACTCCACACAAGCAGGGTCGGCATTGGATGAAGACATGTGCACCATCGACATGCAGTTTGCCTTAGTACACAGCGCCACCGTGTCCCCATGCGGGCAATCGGGATTAAGTGCCTTTCCCAAGGACACAAGGCAGTTACCCCTGGTGGGGATCGAACTGTGGACCTTCGGTTTGAAGTCCAATGCCGTAACCATTGAGCCTAAGGAACGTTTTCGAGTCGATCCGGCCCCAAGGACGATCCGTCCTCAGACGAACCATCCCCAGTCAATGCGTCCCCCAGTCGACCCGTCCTCATTTATCGTAGTCAGTCCGGCCCCAATTATTCAAATTAATGGTAGTTATTTTTATTGTTAGTTATTAAAATTATTATCACTCTTAATGACAGAAATGGTGTCAGAAATAGAAAACAGTGTGTTGAGTGGAGCCCACATGCTCAATGTTATACCACGCACTGAAAAGAATTTAACATTAACCACATTAGTGTGAAAATTTAGACATAAAGTTTCATATACCAATGATTTATACTCTTATACTCTTCACTCGTCTGATTGGTATGAATGAATAAAAAGCTTCAGCGCGCCGAGGGCTCACAGGGAAACTGTGGGATTTGAAATCCTTTGCAACCCGAATGACTTCATTTGCTTATGAATCCACAAGAGTCATTACATAAGCGAGAGCCAATAATCTCATTTGATTTGAGTGTGCGCGCTGGCAGTAGGATACTGTAGGCAGACCTCGAGAACCTCAAAGTAAAAGATAATTAGGAATTGTGAAAAACTACAAGAATTATTCTCTGTGTTTTACTTAGAAACGTGGGGGATATTTTTGGTAATTGGTAATTAATATTGAAACCGCAATTTGATGGGTTGTTTTAGAAAAAAAGAAACCAAACAGTCGCTGGCATGGGAACAGCCCCAGTGTATTATCCATAACGGTTATAAAAAGGAAAACATCCACCAATATGTGTTTTTGAAAACTGGTCGGAAATATGAAATATGAAATAAAAACATGAAATGAATTTTAACGACTTTGTTAGTTAATACATGTCACAACTAATGAATTTTACATAGGGCCGGATGATCTTAGGACGGATCGGCTGGGGATGGATCGTCTTTGGGACCAAATCGGCCCGATACCCTAAGGAACTCTTGGTCCTAACTCCAGCTCGCCAGTTTCTATTAAATCCCCAAGCACCCTTTCCCTTATTCCGCCCCTGCTGTTGTCCCCCTTCTAGATCTTCAGTCTCTATAGAGTAGTTCCCGATTAGCTCCCTCGCCTGCTTTATCAATTTTATCTGAATGTCTTTAAACTGCACCCCCCCCCCCCCTCCCGAGTTCCCATCTGACCGCTTGATCCGGTTATCCTCCGCCCCGCGTCATTTTGTAGAATCTTTAAATTCCTCACTACGACTGGGTTTAGAGGGATCACATCTGTTCCATATGTTATACTTGGTAATCCCACCCTCTCCCAAATACAGTACGTGTAGAGAGGGGTACGTGTCAACTCGTCACTGGGTCAACTCGCCACCAGTACTTTTAGCGGGACAAGTCGCCACCAGTTAGTGGCGAGTTGACTCACTTTTTGGTGGCGAGTTGACTCACGTTCGAAAAGTTTTTTAACAGATTTTTCAAGATTGTTTTCAAAAAATAATCGGTTATTTGTACTTACTTTTCAATCCGTGACCGTCCGAGAATGAGTTTTCCATGAAAATGAAAAATGGAAGATATTTTTGGGTTTGTTTTGATTGCACAGATTGCCGAATCAGCTGTCACTGAAAGGTGATGACGGCTCAATAAAAGTTTGCAATATTGTTCTGACGAAACCATAAACCTAAGCAGTTAAATCACTAAAATCACACACAAGTAATCACATGTCAAGGCGCCGAAAGACAGATTATATTGAAGTTCCTGAAACCATTGTTAACAAGATACAAGACCAAGTGGTTGAGAGCTTTGTCTTAGATTTTGAACAAGGTGAGCATATACATTGTATTAATGGTATTCTTCAAATTTTACAGTAAAAAAGGAAAAAAAACAAAACAAATATGCACAGCGCAAATTACCCCATCGGTAATTTAATTAATTAATTTCATTTTTTTCCAACACCATCTTGAAGAGTTCTTAAATTCAGTTTTCCTAACTACTCCTGAGACAAGAAGTCATGATAACCTGTCATACTAGTATGAGATGGAACAAAATTAGTCGGGAACAGCATCTCTTAGATTTCCGTATTGGCCCATGAGTGCAATAAGGTGCCATCTGCAATGATATAGCATTGCAGATGGCACTTTACTGCACTCAAGGGGCGAATTATTTATGTAGGTCCTCGGGGCTGAAATTCTTTTAGAGTTTTCCAGGAATCAGGTCCTCGTGGCTGGAATTCTTTGATGTTCATGGAGTGGTAACCTCAGATGAATGTCCCTGAAAGGTTCGCTAAATAGTGCTTGAATTTGATTACCTGATATCAGTGGGAACCCTGTCAATGTATAATATATTTTTCAGGTGCTCAATGTTACGTTTGATACTCGTTATCTTACTGTTGATTATCATCGTTTGTTTCCATTTTTTCAAATATTGGACGAATATTTCATACTTTGAGCACCGAGTACAAGTATCTGGGCGCGCCAATAAGTCGTATCGGTTGACCAATACTTACAGTGCTCAAAGTATAAAATTTTCGTCCAATTATTGAAAAAATCCGATAAGGTGCTTAATGTATAAAAGTATTTTTTCATGTGCTAAATGTTGCGTTTTGTTATATGTTTTGGATAATGAATAAACTTATGTTGTGTCGGAAACCTACCTTGTATTATTTTTTGTGGCGAGTTGACCCGTGGAGAGTTGACCCGTGGCGATTTGACCCGGTGGCGACTTGACCAGGAGGCGAGTTGACCCAGTGGCGAGTTGACCCGTTCCCGTAGAGGGTATTATCACTAAATCATAGCCCAGCCGCCAGCCGCCGAGGTCCGATTCTTCCAAAATTCACTCCTGCTGTGCATGCTCATCGAATATTACCCGAGATCCGATTCTTCCAAAAAAGGTCCGATTCTTCCAAACACTCGGGGTCCGATTCTTCCAGGGTCCAATTTTTCCACAAAAGGTCCGATTCTTCCAGGGTGCGATTCTTCCTGGTACCCTTCCCCAGGGTCCACTACGCCTTTAGAGCAATCGAGTTGGCTGATTTTTCAAATTTTTATGCCGGCGTTCCCGGAGCGGGAATTACGCAATGTGATCTTATTTATCCCCAAGGGGAACATCCGTAAAACAATAAGTTGCATGCGATGTGCCAAAAATGAGTGGTAATTCCCATGTTTTGAAGCATTATTTTACTAATTTCAAGAGTAGTTACCTAATTTCGCACGTCCACTGAAATCGGGTCCGGCGAGATATCATTGTCAGATAGTATTCTATCTGATATCTATGGGTCCGGCGAAATCCCAAGCACTGAAGCACGGTGCATCGATTTATCACATTTTACCGTGCATCGAACCGTGTCCAGTTACTTGGGCCCCAACTCTACCCAGCCCCTGGTCACCTCGACCTCAGTTATTTCGGCCCCCATCTAGTTTACAATACAGTGTTTTTTTCCATTGACGACAGTACTAATCTTTCCTCCTCTCCCCATCTCATCAAGCTGATTTGGGTAAAAACATTATGTGTACGCTCCATTTAAAACCCCCTTTCGTCACACCCGGTGAACACATTGTCTTCACGGGTCCACAACCCCCTTTGCGAGGCTAATTAAAGACGACGGGAACATCCAGACATCAAAGGCGGTTCGTTTCTTGATGAAACCGAATTACTGATATCCAGTCGCATATGAAAAACATTCTGTGTTTATGCAATTAATACATCGATTCGTTTTCAAAAATAATAAAAATGAATGTAGACTAATTCATTATTTGTCCCTAATGGGAATCAACTATTTATTTAAACAAAAATACAGCATAAATGATGGACAACAAGTTTGTTGTGAATGCGAATTAATTTCAAGCACATTGATAACAAGAACGCCCTCATCTTTGCATTACGTGTACGTTGCATACAAAACCGCACTTGTTAATTACCTCGTCGTTTGTGTAGAAATGACCGGGTATGAAAAGCTGTTTAGTGCGGTCATGTGAGAAGGATTACATAACCAATTAATGTTTGGCGAGAAAAATCTTTCGGAGACTGTCCCTGATTAGCAATTATATTGTTCAGTCAGAAAATTTCTAAACCCTACATTTAATAAAATATTCAGATACAAATGCAATATCTTTCATTTCCAGAACTCTGTACTGCGGTTTAATTTTGGAACTGAAAAAATCCGTTTGTTAATTCGTGAGATTTTCGATTTGTTTTCATATTAAAATAAAATTTTCGCTGATATATGATTTGGATTCCCCCTCTCCCCCCCCCCCCCCCCCCCCTCCGTATAATTGAAGGTCAGATTGTCTCCGTCGAAATGATCTTGTCTTCATTCATTCTCATAATGCTTCATCTGTATTTTTTAAATGAAATTATGGAATAGAACAAGTATTTCAGTGAATAAAATGTGTTCTTGGTGTACGGTGTTTTTGACAGTCTTGGCAAAATATCCTGGCGTTTCACTGCGGCAATAGCTTTTCCAATACGGGATTATACTGTGCTGAGTGCCCGAACATTTCAAAGTTAAAACCCGGTGATTTAATTTTTATTGTAGCATAAGCATTTTACCGAAATAGTTTAGATGAACTAAAATGAGAATGTATTATTCATTAAAAAAATATGCGGGAAAAAGCATGAAAACCGCTAGCAGGCTTTCTGTTTTTACCCAACGTCAACAGCCAAATTCAGTCAGCACTATACACAAAAATCTCCATTCAAATTTTATTATGTTTTAAATTTTTGTTAAAAAAACATAGCTTATGACCTCTCATTGGAACAATCTCGATGGTCGCGGTAAAGGAATGTCAACCAAGGTTCAGGTTGTTTTGACCTGCGATGGAGCACTGAAAGGGAAAAAGATTCCCATTCCGATAAGGCAAGCACTTCAAAGGGGTTTTCCCGTCATGCTCTTCCATCACATCCAGGACTGCATTGACAGTAAAAAATGTTTACCAACAGAAAATTATCAGTTAAATTTACCAAAAAATGTGTCCATTTTAAAAGATACCACCCTTGAAAAAAAATATTTTGGCAGGACAGGAAACATGATCAGTGACATGAAAAAAAAATGAAGAAGAAAAAAATAAAAACACCGGTCAAACTTATCTCCCCTGGTCGAAACAGTTCTTTGTACATTGTTTTCAAAAAAAGAAGTGAAATTCTAAAAAAGGACCCCGATTAAATTTTAAAGAGACTCGTAAATTGTTTGTGTCACTTCACGAAAATTGGAAGCAGTTATCTCCTCGCCAAAAAGATAAATGTCGCCAGCAATGGAGAAACGAAAGTTTAACCAGGGAAAGCTATTTTTTAAACAAGATAAAAAAAAAAACACGAGTTGCATGAGAAAAACCAAATCACGCCTCCCAACCACAAAAAATTGTTAAAAGACCCCAGTGAAATTATTCTCGTGTGTTTAAACAAACACATGTTCAATGGATCACTACCACCTTGCTCAAGAGGTGTGCTGTCTGAAATAATTGGGGGGGGGGGGTCATTGTATTTCCACAGAATTTCTTAGACAATAATGTACACTGTGATAATATTTAATTGTACTTCTTTCCTCGTGGGAACGGGAAGTGAAGCAGTGCTCATTTACTATGAAGAGAAAGTTCCGCTTTACTGGTGAAATAGGACCCAGTCACCAGTGCCTGGGAAGGATGTCCACTAAAATGGGCACCAAATGGGTAAACGATCGGCTAAACTCGACTTTAGACCCTTGTTGTAGTCACAATTTATTTATTTTTTGGTGATTAATGTCACTTTTCTGCAACTATGGCCTATTGCGACCGATGGGCACAATTAGCCATAGGTGATGAAAAGTGACCTTAAACACCAATAAATATTATTAAATAAATAAATAGCTAATGCTCCTTGCAAAGTGTCTAGTTTGTTCACACAATTTATTTCGTGTGTGTAAGATAAGTGCAGGATGGATTACAACCAAATCACACACAGAGTGAATTATCCACTCAACTTCAACTTACAGGTGCCGATAAACAGCAGACAGGCAAGCAAATTGTCTCTTGATGGATGTGTAGATAAATCCGGTGGCCCTTAAAAAAATCGGTTTGTGTAAAAAAAATATGAGTTCTGTAAAACATTCACTTGACAAGTGATTTGGTAGAAATCCACCTGTCATGTACTGTGTATTTTTACCCATTAGTAGTTGAGTGCTAAGTCCATGGAATATTAGCAAAGATTTTCTATTCAAAAGTGCAAACAAAACCCGATCGATATTATAGTGCTTTGAGAGTGCTTGTGTATATATATATTTTTTTAAAATATAATATATTCTGTCATTCATGTGTGCAAATGTTTATAGATACCTGTAAAGAATTAAAGTCAGATATCATTAATCTCAAAACCCGATCGATATTACAGTTAAAACTAGAAGTCCTGTCATGAAATGCGCACAAATAGCACGTTGATCTGTGCGTTAATCTACGCGTTATGACTATAGTAACGCTATCAAAGTATGTACATATCGCCTGTGCACAAGCAATGTTTCAGCCAATGGACCTCCGGGTATCCCGGAGGTCCATTGGCGGAAACATTGCCTGTGTTTGCTATGAGTAACCAGGAGAACCAGCCATACTTTGGATGCCATTTTATATGGCAATTACGCGCAATTTCTACGCGCAATTAAGCCTAGATAAGCGCGCATTTCGTGACAGGACTTCTAGTTTTAACTGTATAGTGCTTTGAAAGAGTGCTTGCATATATATTTTTTTAAAATATAATATATTCTGTTATTCGTGTGTGCAAATGTTTGTAGTACTTGCAAAGCATCAAAGTCAGATATCATTAATAAAAAAAAATGCTTAATAAAGTATTGTTGGTTAAAATCATTTGTCCCATATAATCAGTAAACACAGCTGACTGTCCATAAGATCAAAATCGACAACTGCATGTGTTATTGTTGAAGTAATTACCATGGATATTAAAAAGTTCCCCTCAAAGCCAATTAGCTTATCCTATTTTTAGACACCCTATTATGCAATCGACTAGTGGAGAGGAGAGAATATTTTAAATGGACTGTACACATAATGCAACCATCTATCCATTTAGTTCATCATCTCATGAAAAGAAGATACTGAAAAAAAATATAGGTCGCCTCGTGAATTTTGCCTTTAAATTTGGAGCTTCCTATACTCCCGTCCAGTATCGCACTGAATGAAATAGACATATTTTTACCTACTCCCACCCTAGTTCAGCGATCCGAACGTAGTGGCTACCCCTCTACGTTCAGATTCTTACCATTCAATCCTATAGAAAAAGTTCCCATCAAGTTTTTATGGGAACTCAAAACTCGAAATTAGGAATATATATCAAGCTTTCGCCCTTATTACTGGCTGCAATTGATAGTACACATATTTACATTCCGGCAGAGTTTATTGATCCAAACTGTGTTTTATTCTTTAATTACTGTCATTTGAATACTCGTGAGGCGTCAACGGAGATTTCGAAATCGGCCATGTTTTTGTTTAAATATAAAACAGTAAAAACAATAACCCGGTAATGGCACCGAAATGAATAGACCTTTTCATCGATGCAGAATCGGAAATGCGATCGCAGTTGTGCAGAGGGGTGTTGATGATCTGCTCTGTGTGAATGCGACTGAGTTTGATGACCTCCTCTGCGTGAATGAGATCGAGATTCCGATTCCGCATCGATGAAAAGGTGTATTCGTTTCGGTGCCGTTACCAGGTTATTGTTTTTACTGTTTTATATTTAAACCAAAACATGACCAATTTCGAAATCTCAGTTGACGCCTCACGAGTATTCAAATGACGGTAATTAAAGAATAAAACATAGTTAGGATCAATAAATTCTGCCCAAATGTAAGGAAGTACGTGTACTATAGATTGCAGCCGGTAATAAGGGCGAAAGCTTGATATATATTCCTAATTTCGAGTTTTGAGTTCCCATAAAAACTTGATAGGAACTTTTTCTATAGGATTGAATGGTAAGAATCTGAACGTAGAGAGGTACAGTTAAAACTAGAAGTCCTGTCATGAATGCGCACAAATAGCACGCTGATCTGCGCGTTAATGTACACGTTAATCCTATAGTAAAGTTATCAAATTCTGTACATATGGCCTGTGCACAAGCAATGTTTCAGCCAATGGACCTCCGGGTAACCCGGAGGTCCATTGGCAGAAACATTGCATGTGTTTGCTATGAATAACCAGGAGAACCTGCCGTGCTTTGGATGCCGTTCGATATGGTAATTGCGCGCAATTCCAACGCGCAATTAAGCCTAGACAAGCGCACTATTCGTGACAGGACTTCTAGTTTTAACTGTAGCCACTACGTTCGGATCGCTGAACTACTCCCACCCAATTTTAATCTTCTCTCACACATTTCAGAAGACAATGGTCACCAAAATGTTATATCTTTTGCAAAACTTGCACTTTAAAAATTTTATTCACACTTACAAGCTCGGTTCATTTTCCACCAATCGGATAATTCCAGGAACTTTTATCCTCCATTAAAGGTTGGGTGTCAACCACTAGAGGCGCTGTTTGCATGAAAACACTGTATTGTAACCTAAACTTTCTACAAAGTCGATAAAAATATATGTAATTATGGGTTTAAATTAAAGAAAAAATACTGTCTAATATATTAAATATCTTATCTTTTTTTCAAATTTCAATGCTCTTTGCCTAATCTATCAGCATTACAATTAACCCACCCCAACTGGTTGAGTGCAAAAAAGTCATGTGTCACTTTTTACATTTTGCCCTGTAAACTGATTCCAAACAACAAAGTTTAATGAATTTGTTGTCCTCAAACTGTCATCATTTTGCATCAGTATACCAACAGAGTAGCTGTATAAACAACGAATGCGATACATGTAGTTTATCTTTAGAAAGAGTGGGTAATGACCTTAATTAGCCCCCTCCCCCGAAAAGGACATACTTGTTTCTTATCAACCTACCTCATTTGTTTACAACAGGCTTGCACTACAGTGGAAGAACCTAACTCGGATAAAATACTCTCTATTTTAATCTTTCCCAAGATTTGGGAAAGAAAAGTGGTGTAAAAACACCATGAAAAAAATAAGCCAAAACTGGGCCGAGCGCCATCGGCGCACACCCAGTATGGGACGCTCTTCCATAGTACAAATCCACGACTTCCGTAACAGTGCGCAATGCATCAATTCGCCATTCTTTTTCTATCCGAGCACGAGCAGGATGTGTTTCTGCCATATGCATTATGAAACAGTGATAATTCAACTCGTGGATAATGGTTTTCCTGTGACTGGAATTATGGATCTGAAGATCGTATAATAACAGGACTGTGTTTTATATATTCTCGTTTATATTTTCAACCACATTCTCATTGTTTATTAATTACTATTCCGTTTTTGCGAATGTTTTGCGACATCGTGTCATCGCGATTCGACAATGAATTTTTTCGGTTGATAAAAATTTTTATTGGAGTAGGTGTCGGCCGTCTGGGTTCTGCCACCTTCTCTCGTAGTTGAGGGTGTTCTTCTACTTTCTGTTTCTGTTGAGTTCACCTTTTTCTTCTACTGCTCTCACCTCTGTTCTTTCCAGTTCGGTTCCTTTAGGGCAATTCCTTTTGCCCTCGCCATTGGTGCGTTCTCGTGTCCATTTCGTCCGCACCCGCGGGTGGTGTGGAATGCAGTCGTTTCGGGAGCCTCCCGACTCGACCACGTCTGATGTGAGTTTACCCCCTTCCGTGGGGGATGTGCAGCTCCTCCCACACCTGCAGGGGGGGGGGGGGAGGGGGTGGTGGGGAGGACACTGTCGTTTCGGGGCCCCCCGACTCGACCACATCTGGTGTGAGTTTGACCCCCTCCGTGGGGGATGTGCAGCTCCTCCCGCTCCCGCAGGGGGTGGTGAACGCTTTCATTTCGGGTCGCCCGATTCAACCACGTCAGATGAGAATTGCTCCTCCTCCGTGGGGGATGTGCAGCTCCTCCCGCACCAGCGGGGGGTGGGGACCGCTGTCGTTTCGGGGCTTCCCGATTCAACCATGTCTGGTGAGAGTTATTCCCCTTCCGTGGGGAATGTGCAGTGTTTTACCATGGTGGATACTGTGGGAGCTGTTGGTTTTCTGGTGTAGAGATGCCTGGTTCCGGGACTATCCGCCCTCTCCAGTCGACATCTGAGACTGTCACTAGGGTTGTGACTCCTCCTTTGGAGGCCGAGCTTGGTGGCTCTCTCCGCTTTTCCGCCAGTTCCAACAGCTCCCATCGTATCTGCTGCTACTGCTGTTCCGTCTACAATGTCATTGAGCACCGTTTTTAGCCGGCCTCGGCTTCTCACTGCCAGGGTCTGCAGGGATGTCTGTAGTGTGGTTGTGGGGTTTCGGCCTCAGCGTTACCAGACTTCCACTCGGCGAAGTCAAATGGGGCTGCCGACTGAACCCCATACTGTGTCCTCTCAGCCATTGAGCACAGTAGTTTTATACCTGCAGTGGTCTGCTGCGGTGTCTGGTTGTGTAGACGTGGGGGTATCGGCCTCAGCCTTCCCTGACTTCAACTCGGCGAAGTTGGAAGTGGCTGCCGGCCGGACCCTCTCCTGTGGTCTCTGCACCGTCGAGCACCACAGTTGTCATTGGATTCGGTTGTTCTTAGTGGGACACTATGAACTCCGTGGCATTTCCGTCCACTCATTCTGGCCACACGACCAGTTTTGGGGGTCCAACGTTCTTTGTGCAGCCTGGACCTTCTGCCCTGCAGAGGTCAGCGGTGACTCTCATGAGTTCCTATGTTGATCCTCGGGGTGTGTCACACCCCTATACACGTCTGCCTTCAGACGTTTTTGGCTGCCGCCCGTCGTCCCACGTCGGGTCTTTTGGAGGATCATGACCCTTCGCTGGTTCAGAGGGTCAGAGGTGAAGCCACTTTGCTGGTTTGTTCCCCTGTCGAACCGGCCAGTACGGGCAGTGAGCTTAGGGAGGCCCTCTCCTTACTCACTCAGGTTCTGTCAAAGAGCCTTCCTGTTGCTTCCAGCGAGGCAGTGAGTGGTTTCCAGGCGCCTCCTATGGCGCTGCCTCCCGGGATTGGAAACGGGCCGCTTTCTGATCCCCTGGTGTTCCGACACCATGGGAGGCATCGGCTGGTTTGCCCACGATGGGCTATGTGTCTTCCTACTCAGGGGAAGAGTCAGACATGCTTGATGTCGAGAGCCAGCAGTCTTCGGACTTGGGGGCAGCTCTTGATTTCGTGTTTGGGTTCCTTCCGGATCTCAAACCATCTAACCAGTCGACAGTGTCAGCCAGGCCGCGATCATCAGTCGCGCGCCAACAGTCTATGGAGCAACCTGCTTCTGGGCGTCTTCGACCGTGCCCTTCGGTACAGTTGGTTGAAGCATTTTCAGCCTTGGACTCCAAGCTAAGTTCCAAGGCTATGAAGGCTCCGTTCTTCACCAGAGTTGACACCTTTTTGCCTCCGGCACGTTACTCTCAGGTGCCAAATAATAGTGATGGCTGAATAATAGTGATGGCTTGCATTTTCATCAAATATAAATAATAGTGATGGTGTTTTCACTCTATGTCTCATTACCAAATAAAAGTGATGGTCGGAATTTTTCTTCAAAATTAATAATAGTGCCAACACTATTATTCGGCACCTCAGAGTATCGTTCCTACGATTCCGCCAATCCGTCGGTCTACCAGACTTTGACGGTTTTGGATCAGGACTCCAATTCCCTCGGGCTTTCCAAGTCCAAGTCTGCCGTCATTCCGATGACGACTCTGGAGTCCACTTTGGGCTTATCGAGAGAGATGCTTGGTATGCTTTCTCTCTCCGATCACGTCGTCTCAGCTTTTGCTGCTTATCTGCCTTCAGATAAGTTTGACGAGGTACAGGCTCCTTTGCGTGTGCTGTCCAAGGCACTCATGCATCTTACTCACACGCATGCCTGTAACACGGCTAATCTGGAATTAGTTCGATGGGACTCTGTGCGGGACACAGGCCGATCCCTTCCTGAGGAGCAGTACGCTACTCTTTGATCTGCTTTTTTGGCAGGTCCGCAACTTTTCCATGATTCTGTGTTGACGGTCCGGGATGACGTCCTACGTCATTCCAATGATCAGCTGCTGTTTCTTCAGCTTGATCAGCCTTCTAGGGTAGGCACGGGCCGTTCCAAGCCTAACAAGTACCCTCTGCTTCCTCAACGAAGCAAAAGGGGCTGATCCTTCTGCCACCGCTTCTACTTCTTACTCAAGGGGTAAGGGTAAGTGTCGGCAGTCTTGAGGGAACTCCCAGGATTCTTCATTCAGTAGAGGTGTTTTCTCCTCTCGCGAGCCTCGTCGGGGTTCGCAATGAAGGTCCTCACCTCGACTCGTCCCAGGTTGGAGGAAGGATAGCAGAGTTCGCAGACCGTGAGCCACCATCACATCCGATCCTTGGATGTTAGATGTTGTTTGGTCCGGGCTGCAAATATCCTTCCGACGGCACTCCACTCTGTCCAGGGTGCCTTTTCCAACCACAGTTCCTTCAGACATTTTACGTCGGGAACTTTTGTCCACGGAGATAGACAATCTCCTGACAAAGGGGGCGATTGAGGTCATCAAGAACATTAGGTCAGTGGGTTTCTATTCCCGCCTGTTCTTGGTGCCGAAGAAGGACGGCCGACTCCGACCGGTTCTCAATCTGAGTTTCCTGAACCAGTCTATCATTGCTCCCAAGTTCAGCATGGAGACTTTCAGGTCGGTCCTCCGTTCAATTCACCAGGGAGTTTTCACTTCCAGCTTTGACCTGCGAGACGCTTACTTTCACGTTCCGATTCATTGGGCGTTACGGAAATATCTCAGGTTCATTTTTCTGGGGCGAGTTTACCAGTTCAAGGCCATGCCTTTCGGCCTCAACCTGGTTCCTTGGGCCTTCACCAGACTGATGTCGCATGTGATAGCTTTCCATCGCACACAGTCCAGGGTGACTTCTTCGGCATATCTGGACGATATCCTCCAGGGGCATTCCAATGCTGCCTTACTGGAGTCGGATGTCGCCACTCTGTTGAGCTTGCTCACGTCGCTACATTTCAGAGTCAACGAGGAGAAGTTGGACCTGGTCCCTTCTCAGTCGTTTTATCATCTGGGGATGGCTTTCCGCACACAATTCAATTTGGTGGTGGTTCCCCAGGCCAAGGCTGTGATTCTCTCAGCTTTTGCTCCGACTCTGTCCCAGTCCACATCCACGACGGCTCGGAGTTTTCTCCGGCTAATCGGTCTCTGCTGTTCGGTGACGGATCTCATTCCTCTAGGTCGGCTGTGTGTCAGACCTCTCCAACACTTTCTGCTCAGTCGTTGGAGGCCGAATGTAGATTTTCTGGATCTGGTGCTTCAGTTTCCAGACTATCTTTATCCTCACCTTCTCCTCTGGGCGGATGTCCAGTGGCTTTCGCAGGGTGTTCCGTTGGACTTAACCACGTCCGATCGCATTCTGACGGCAGATGCCAGCGATCTTGGATGGGGTGCGACCTTGGATCCTCTAGGTCTTTCCATTCACGGGATGTGGGACCAGGATCATGCAGCTCTACACATCAACCAGAAGGAGCCTCTTGCTCTTCTTCTGCGTTTCTGGCAGTGGATCCCTCACCTGTCGACTCACCAGGTCCTTCTGTTGTCCGACCATTCGACGGTGGTTGCTTACATTTGGAACCAGGGCGGCACGCACTCTGTTCCAATGTACGAATTGGCTTTGGTTCTTCTACTGCTCGCTCAGGATGTCCACGCCGGGGTGGCTGTTCGTTACATTCCCGGTTGCCTGAGCGTCCTAGCCGACTCCCTGTCCCATCGGGGCAGGGTCATTTCCACCAGGTGGATGCTCCACATGGTGGGTTCCATCGATCTCTTGTGACTCGTTGGAACCATCCGGTGGACACTTTCGTGTCCCCGTGTCCAGATGCTCTGGCTTTCGCCATGGATGCTCTGGCCCTTCTTTGGGATGGGCTTATCGGCTACGCCTTCCTACCGGTTCCGATTCCGCCTCAGGTTCTCACCCAGATATGAACCTGCAGTCGTCGAATCCTTTCGATCACACCCGTCGCTTCGGTGGGTGTGGATCAATCTGCTCCGCTCTCTGTTAGCATCGGTTCCGGCATATCTCCCTCTATCTCGCGACTTTCTTTGCCAAAGTCGCCCGAGGAGGTTTTCAAGTTGACCCGACTTCATTGTGCCTTCGCACATGTCTTTTATCGGATCCTGTCTCCTCCGTAGTGGTTTTTCGAGACACGCAGTGGAGTTGCTTTTCTTCAAGGAGGCACTCACTTCACTGGTTTAGCCTCTGTGGCTGAGTGGAAGGTTCTTCTGTCGATGGTGTGCGATCACTCAGTTGCTTCTGTCACTCCTTCGATCACACCTCTTGCGGAGTTTCTGGTATACATGTATGTTTGTTTCTGGGGGTTTCCAGCAATGGGTACTTGTCCATGCTTCGGAGACATTTTTTCCTTTGTGATACCGCATTGTTTCGACACTCATCCTTGCCTCTCCAAGCTTGTTCAGCTCTTTTCCTTGAAAAGGCCTAGGACTTTGCAGTTTACTCCAAGATGGTCACTTTCTTGGGCGCTGCTCTGCTTGGGGGTGAGGGGCTTTCACGCCTTTCTCATGGATGAATATGCGTTTTTCCCACATGCCAGATCTCTCCTGCATCCATTTCTTGATGGACTTGTCTTGCTATTCGTGCAGCTTCCGCTCGTCTAGCTACTGGTGATTGTATTACCAATTGTTTTTTCTGCCACGAGGTGCGTGCATTGTCTTCCTCTTTTAATAACTCTGTCATGTTGTCGGATGACTGATGTTATACTGGCAGCCTTCTGGAGAAATGCTACTTTCTCCTTTTATCTGCGACAGTTGCAGGAGCCGACAGAGAACCTTGGGGCCCTCTTTCTTCGACTCAGGATGTTGTTTATCAAAGCTTTTCAGCTTTTTTCAGGGTCAGTTCCAGCTTTGTGCTGTTACTGCCCTTTCTGTCTGTGCGTCGCACTTCACCATACACCTCATCTTTCATTGGCTTTTCTAATGTTTGTGATGCTATGGTTTGATAGGCCTAGGGATCTCTTCCTCTGTCCACGGTCCCAGTGCTATTGAGTTATGTGTGGGTTGGTTATGTGATTCCCTCCAGCCTTTTGTCTATTCAGCCTGTTGTAAACAATTGAGGTACAGTACGTGGAGAGTGTATTATCACTAAATCACCCGCAGAGTGGAGATTCCACCTAAGCAATAATTGCAAATATCTTGCAAAGCATAACCAGCACAAGCAAAGTTTCAGCCAGCCGGAGGTCCATTGGCTGAAACATTGCTTGTGTTTTTTGTCGATATGTACACAATTTAAAAGTTATAGCTTGGGTGATAACTCCACTCCGCGGGTGATTTAGTTACAATCCACTCTCCACGTACTGTAGGTTGATAAGAAGTATAAATTTTATAGTAAATTTCCTTTCTTATATACCTACCGAAATTGTTTACATGGAGGCCCTCCCGTCTTCTTATTCGGGTAAGAATCCTTCCTCCCCGCTGATCACATAACTCCTGTGTTGTTCGGAATCAAAAGAATGACAAATTGATGCATTGCGCACTGTTACGGAAGTCATGGATTTGTACTATGGAAGAGCGTCCCATACTGGGTGTGCGCCAATGGCACTCGGCCCAGTTTTGGCTTATTTTTTTCGTGGTGTTTTTACACCACTTTTCTTTCCCAAATCTTGGGAAAGATTAAAATAGAGAGTATTTTATCCGAGTTAGGTTCTTCCACTGTAGTGCAAGCCTGTTGTAAACAATTTCGGTAGGTATAATAAGAAAGGAAATTTACTATAAAATTTATACTTCCAATTTGTTAACCAGAAAATTTCAAAGAGGAAGGTTTGGAAATTTTATTTATACATGTACTGCCCCTAAAAATTTTAGGAGTGAAAGTCACTCATTTAGTTCTTTGTAACCTTAAAGTTCCATCTGACTTCAACTGTGAATTTGAAACAGATTGTGGAGTTCAAGCTTTCAAAACTACATGTAGAAATAAATATATCGGACAGTTTAAATTAAGGGGCTACATGTACAGTACAGGGAGAGTGTATTATCACTAAATCACCCGGAGAGTGGAAATCCACCCAAGCAATAATTGCAAATTTATTGTAATGCATAATAAGCACAAGCAATGTTCCAGCCAATGGCTGAAACATTGCTTGTGTTTTTTGTCCACATATATGGAATTTGAAAGTGATACTTTGGGTGATAACTCCACTCTGAGGGTGTTTTAGTCACAATCCACTCTCCACGTACTGTATATAAGTAATGGAATTTTGTTTATTTTGAAATTCCCACCTCTGATATTCCTTAAATTCAAATTAAATATACACAAATTATACATCAAAATGAAGGTTGGGCTATAGAGAACCCAACAAATATATGAAATCAACTCATGGTTCCTAAAAGTCTGCTACCGTATTCATACCAGAACTGATAATTGAATAAATATTTCACGAGAACAACTTGTGTCCAGATGTGCTTCACATATCCATTATTAGAGCTGTAGGTAAACCGAAACCGAAACAAGATTTTTAGTTTTTTTTTTAAAAACCGAAACCGTCGACATCCCGTAATCTAAGGTTTTTCGTTTTTTATTAAATACTCTCTTGCTGCAGAAATTCACAGAATGTAGCCATCCCAGAGTAGTGAGAGTACCCAGACACTGCCACTGGCTACATTCTGTGAATTTCCGACATTTCAGTTTAGTTGTGTTTGCAGCTTTCCTCAAGTTGCGTGTAGGTGTCAGATCTCGAAAAATGGCCAAGCACAATAAAAGTTCTGTATATTTAGATAATTATTATATTGGCCTTCCTGATTCTTCATGTATTATAGTTTATTTCGGGCATTCATTGAGTTTCACTCAGTTTCACTGCCATTCAGTCATGACTCCAGACATAAGAATGAGTTTTATTGGATTGTATTTGGCCTCATGAACAAACCGAAAACCGAACCGAACCAAGGTTTTGCTCCACCTGAAAAACCAAAACTGAAACCGAACAAGATTACAACAATTTAAAAACCTACAGCTCTATCCATTATCCAAGAACAAAGCTTGGGTACCATATCAAAATCCTTCAAAACACAGCGACAGAGCTGCACGGGAGAATTCTCAAAGTGACTGCTTTGTTTACATATATTCTTACTTTCGATTTCTGGTCTACATCATCGGATGGGAAAAGCATAAAAAAACAACGCCGTCTAAAATCAAATAATGAGAAACATCGTCTTAATACAGCATACTATCATTATATATAGACTGCAAAGTTGCCATATTTAATGTAAGGTATCATGACACCTGGTGAAATTTCTTAGAATTACGTTTTTGTTTTTTATGGAAATTCATGGTATCGAGTGATTTGCGCATGTCCGTTGAACATGGAAT
Organism: Pictodentalium vernedei; assembly: GCA_031216915.1. Classification (NCBI taxonomy): domain Eukaryota; kingdom Metazoa; phylum Mollusca; class Scaphopoda; order Dentaliida; family Dentaliidae; genus Pictodentalium; species Pictodentalium vernedei. Next base: position 573,313,596 of record CM062294.1, read on the forward strand.
CCATCTTCAATACAAACTGCAGACAGTGTTGTCCTTTTCCCAAATGCAGTCCTATCGCTGCATTCGAAAGTGTTTTGAATGCCTAGCTTTATTCTTGGATATGTGAAGCACATTTGGCCACAAGTTGTTCAGATGAAATATTATTTTATTATCAGTTCTGGTATGAATATGGTAACAGACTTCCAGGGACAGGTGGTGCCTGCTGTCTACTCTATGAGTTGATTACATATGTGTTTTGTGTTCTATACATCCCAGCCTTCATTTTGATGTATAGTTTGTGTATATTTAATTTGAATTTAAGGAATATGAGAGGTGGAAACTTCAAAATAAACAAAATTCCATTACTTATATAACCCCTTAAGTGTGGAGCAAGTGTCAAGTTCCAGTTCAGCAATGGAAACCGCATGTGATAAACCGACGGACATTTTAGGCCTATATTGCTTCATTGTTGGTGTTGACAGGTCATGAACATTAATGAAAAACGTGTCGAGTTTCATGTATTGATACTGAAAGCCCCAAATCTTGGTCTACTCTTCCATTCAATCGTATACATAGAAATTACTAATGGTGGCCAGCAGATGTGTAGATATTGCATTTAAGGGAAGAATGTGGTCATTTTGGTACCTTAATTGAATATTTTTTTTTTTTCAACACATCCCTCGTCAGTCATCTATAATCATGCACTAAGATTGTTTTCAGATTTTCAACCAATCACATCCCACGTCATAAACCACCGACGGCTTCATTCCAAACATAACCATGTGTTTCCTGGTTTCAGTTATTTTTCAGACGATTGTTTTAATAGATTAATCCATTTCACAATCGATCTATCAGTTGTCTTCTCTCTTCTCTAGAAATATTGCATACTTCAGAAAAACATAGCTCCAGCATCACGATAATGGGTGTTCTCAGGTCGGCACCGGCATGATTGTTGCAGGTCGGCAATCGGAAACCAGTATGTGGGGTTTTTCGGTCTTAATATTCATTTATATTTACACTGTCTACAGAAAAGTTTTACATTATTTGAAAAATTATCCATGAGTTCAATTTTACATACATTTAACTACAGTTAAAACTATAAGTCCTGTCATGAACTGTGCTCTTATCTAGGCTTAATTGCGCGTAGGAATTGCGCGCAGTTGTCATATCGAATGGCGGTGGCATTGCGGTAACAGGTTCTCCTCAGATCACCAAAGTTAAGCAATGTCCAGCCCGGTTAGTACTCGGATGGGTGACCGTCTGAGTGATCGTTTCGGACTCCTGTGTTGTGTCCTTGGGCAAGGCACTTATTCCCGATTGTCCACATGAGGGCACGTTGACGCCGTATTACTAAGGTGTACTGCATGTCGATGGTGCGCATGTTTTCAAGTTATTTCAACCAATCTAACCCTGCCTGTGCTGCTGTGCGGAGTTACGATGCTGGGGAACTGGCAGCTGCTCGTCGTTGCTTGGTGGTTCTCTCCGGGTACTCCGGCTTCCTCCACCTGTAAAACTGTCACAGTCATGATTAGCCATGATGCATAAGTTTGTGACCTTAAACACCAATAAATAATAAATAAATAACAATATTCCACAATTCTCATTCGTGACCTTACATCATGAATATTAATTAACTGGGGTCAGAAAGACATGTGATCTCTTACAAACTCAGTAAATTAGTTTTGAATATTCATTTGTGTACTTTTTGTTGACATAAATATTATATTGGAGTAATTTTGTTTCTTTCCTCTGTTTTGGTTGTGATTGTTGGTTAATTGAAATGCATTCACAAACAACATACAGTTAAAACTAGAAGTCCTGTCATGAAATGCGCACAAATAGCACATTGATCTGCGCGTTAACCTACGCGTTATGACAATAGTAAGGATATCAAATTCTGTACATATGGCCTGTGCACAAGCAATGTTTCAGCTAATGGACCTCCGGGTAACCCGGAGGTCCATTGGTAGAAACATTGCCCGTGTTTGCTATGAATAACTAGGAGAACCTGCCGTGCTGTGGGTGCCATTCGATATGGCAATTGCGCGCAATTTCTACGCGCAATTTAGCATAGATAAGCTCATAGTTCGTGACAGGACTTCTAGTTTTAATTGTATAATCTTTGAATGTGAGTAAATTAATTGAAAATAAAAATGAGAACCGCAATGCTGTTTTGTTCAATACAGTAGAATCCTCTTAATTGAATATCCATTTTGCCAGTGAAAATTACTCAACAGGAGTATACAGTTAACAGGGATTTGGTCAGTTTCCTGTGTTCTGGAGGTAAACTGAGCATTTATTCTATTATATCTTGTTTGACAGAGCTCTATGAGCTCTGTCAAACAAGATATAATAGAATAAATGCCTGTATTGGATGTAGTGAGGCCAAAAAGGTTGATAAATAAGGGGAATTTAGTGTGTGTCACAGTAATATTTTTATACTGTACCAATGACCCAGACATAGCTGGTGCTAACTCTTAAAATATAGGGCCAAACACAAATTTTGCCCCCCAATCCCCAAAATTTGCATCTAAAACTAAAGAAAACATGTCCTGAAAGGCCCTCCACACCTCGCCCCCACTGCGCATGCGCAGTGTCAAGGACGTTCCGAAATTGGCGCCATTTATCATTCTAAGTTTGGCCCTTCATCAGTTAACATCTGACTGATCTTTGTGCTTTTAAATCTCAGTTTAAATGATGCCAGACACATAAATATTAGTGAAATGGTGATTCTAAGGAGGATAGAAAAGGAGGAGAGGAAAAGAATGTGTGACAGAATATTATCAGGGCTGTAACTTAAAATTTTTTAATGAAATTATGTTAAGTTACCTATTTTCAAGGCAGCAGCCATTTTGTTGTCATTCTGATTATTTAGTTACACTGTTTTTTCAAGTGTTTTTCCTCTCTCCCTGTCCTTTAATTCCCCCTTGCTATTCTCCCATGCTTTTGGCATAGTTTCTGTAATTATTATTATTAAAATTTCTTGGGAGTTTTAGCTTAATAACAGAATGAATTCTGTTCTTTCCCCATGTTTACGTCTTCACCTACGGGTGGTTAGGCGTTGTGTTCTGCATCTACCATCTGATGTTCTGCAGTTTCTTCCCTGGAAGTCTCTGTTTTGCATCAGATGGGGTATTTTTGGTAACTGATTTCGGGCCTGGGTGCCTGGAGTCTTATTTTAGTGTTTTTACACTCATTGTTTACATTTACAACAGCCCTCTGTGTGAGGGGGGGATTTCTAAATAATAATATCTTTATGTTATTTTAATCATAACTAGATACATTATTATTGTTCGTAAGTGTTGAATAAATTGTTTAAAATATTTTTAAAATTTTTGTCCACACTTAGGCTTGGGATCCATTGGGGCTCAACATTACTTTTCAGAAACTTGGGCTGTTCTGAAAAAATATTTTTTCAAAATATTTTGATTTCAATTATTTTTTCTATATTAATGGATCATATTATTATTATGTATTTTGATTGCCAGGGGTTAGTGCGAGTACCAGGACTTGTTTTCTTTTCACATTGAAAGGATATTGATCAATTGTTTTAAGAGGAAGTCTTCCTCTGACCTTATTATCATTCTATATGTGGTCAGTGTACTCGCATTAACTCCTGTTCTGTATCGTATGATTTCGATGACAATATGGGAAGCGTATGTCACGGTATGTTGTTGGGGATTTGGACACTCCGGTCCTTTCCCCGCAGGGTCACTCTACTTTATCAATTTCTATTTCAGACGATCAAGATTAGGGTGATGTATCTGTGATGTCTTCCAACAGTGTGCCTCCGTCGTCACAATTAATGAAGGGCTAGCGGAAAAGTGCTCATGTAATACGCCAATTGCCTAAGAGGACCCTAGTAGGTTCGACGGCCTTTGACGTCCGCTAGCTCGCCCGGTGTAGCGTCCATTCACCGAATGGTTCGGCAGCCGGGTTCGTCCGTTGCGGTCTAGAAAGAATTTTGGGGTGATGCGAGCACTATAAAATTAACTTAATGCACACCCAGTGACGGCGGATCGGAGGGAGAACGGAGGAAGCCTTTTAGTCCGGTTCATAGCTCGTTCCGGTCCATCCGGACGGCAAGCGAGAGAGGCCCCTCTCTCGTTCAACAACATCTGGCCCCAGATGTTGTGGTACAAATGTGTCGTTAGCGGAGCATACGTCCGTCGCTCGGGACGCTCCGTTGTATAGGCAGTCCGCTGAGACTGCTAAGGCTTCCTCTTCTCGTCAGCGCACACGACCGCACCTTGGCTGCGTGACCGCCGATATATTACCAGCTTCGCCGATCAAGGATTCTTCGGCGACCAGGTCACACCATCCGGCAGCCAGGGATTCGAGACCGATGGACTCCGGACGTTCGCATAGGAAGTATGCGGGAGCCATCTGATGCGGAGCTGCCCTCGGCGAAGCACCGATAGACTGCGCCTCCGCAGGTCTCGACGCCGGACATTCTTGTGCACATAGCACAGCTTATCGCAGCATCCCAGCAGCCGACAGAAACGGTGTCGGATCGACAATTATCCGACAGCGCTGGGTCGGTAGCCGGGGACTCGAGGCCTGCAGACTCCGGACGTTCGCATAGGAAGTGTGCGGGAGTCAACGTACACGGAGCTTCCAGCGGCAATGCATCGTAAGTCCGCTACTGCACAGGCCTCGGGAACGGACGTGCTTTCCTTAATAGCACAGTTTATCGCAGCATCCCAGCATCAACTGAATCTGTCGCATATATTTTATCCGACGATGCTGGGTCGGGACGCTCCGCGGAAGCGGGTACGGACGTCCGAAAGTTTCATCCGGTCCGACGGGATACCGAAAGGGATTCGGTGGATTTCAAGCTTTCCCTTTCGGAACAACATATGCTGCGATGCCGGATAAGAAACTGATAGCGTCGGTGGACTTAGAAATTTTTGGTTCGGTTCAGGGACATCGTCCCTCAGTTCCGACATAGTCCAATAATGTCACACAAACTTTCGAATTATTGAACGACGCTATATATATTATTATTTTATGCTTGCTATCCAAGCATTTCTGGTTTCTTGTTCGAAGAGTTATGGAGATGTCTTCAAAAGTGTGCCTCTGTCGTCATAGTTAATGAAGAGTTAGCGGCAATAAGTGCTCATGGAATATGTCTATCGCTTACGGAGTGACATTCGCTAGCTCACCCGGTGTAGCGTACATTCATCGAATGGTTCGGCTGCCGGGTTCGTCCGTTGCGGTCTAGGAAGGAGATTTGGGTGATGCGAGCACTTTAATTACTTTAGTACTGACGGCAGATTGAGGACAGATCGGAGGAAGCCAACAACATAGGGGACCGCATGTTGTGGTTCAGATATTTTACATTCGGAGCATATGTCCGTTGCTCGGGACGCTCCGTTATATTGACAGTCCGAGAGACTGTCTTTAATGCTTCCTCATCCTCACAGCAGGGCACACGACCGCACATTGGCTACGTGACCTCGAGTATCCGATCAGTTTCGGCATTCAGTGATTCCACAGCGAATAGGTCGCGCCATCCGGTAGCCAAAGGACACGAGGCCTATACACTCGGTTCGCTCGCATATTGGAAGTATGCACGGGGTAACGATCTCGGAGCTTCCTGCGGCAATGCATCGTAAGACCGCTGCTCCTCAGGCCTCAGTGACGGACGTGCTATCCGAGTTAGCACAGTTGTTTCGCAGCATCCCAGCAATTGACGGTTTCTCGGTCGAATCAGGAATTATCCGACGGCGCTGGGTCGGTGCGGTCCGCGGTTGCATCAAGCTACGGACGACCGAACGCTTTATAGGGTCCGACAGGATGGCGAAAGGGATTCGAAAGATTTCGAGTTTTCCCTTTAGTAGTATCGGAAGATGCCTTTCATATCTTCTGGCATTTCTTCCAGTGATTATTGTTCGGACTTCATTGCTGCGATCTTGGATAAGAGACTTATAGCGTCATTGGACTCGGATTTTTCGATTGGTACAGGGACTTTGTCCCTGACTTACCGACGCAGTCCAATATTGTCATTACAACATGTGTTTTATTTTTCGACGCTATATGTATATTATATATATATACAAGCCTGCTACTAAGCATGATAGTTTAGTTTCTTGTCCGCGTGGCTCATTTCTGCCATTTTATCTTTTTTTGCATATAGTTTATTTTGGCAGAGCAGGGCATACCGAGAGTTCATATGCGTCTAGACGGTGTGATTAAAGACTGCATATATTCTTTTTCGCCGTTTATGTCTTTTCCAATTTCAATGTTGGGAACGACATTATGTATAGTAGACTTAACTTAGACGCTTTATTATACGTAATCCGCCTTACTGAGGCGTTATCATTACGTCTTCAAGAAAAGATTTACGGGATATTATTCTCAATGTAATTTCTTTTGAGGGCAGTAGTTTGTTCACGTATAACTCCGCCCTTCAGTGGCTGATTGGAGTTGGTTAGACGTGATGCAGCCCTAGCTACATCCACGCGTGGATAGTAGGTTAAGAACTCTCTCAGAGTCGCTTCGTTCTCGGAGGAGCTTCTCTTCGACGGCAACTTTCCGGCAATCCATGAATTGCTTGATTTATACATTCTCTTGTCTATCTAGTGTTACAAGAGATTCAGACTGGGGCAAACATTCGGTGGTTGACTCAGAGAGTGCCGCCGCAGTTGCCGGACCCTAGTGTGGCTGTTATGACGGTTGCCAGTCATACAGATTGGGATATTCTGATCCCTACGGATTCGAAGTGCCAGGGTCTTTGGGTTCCGCAGTCTTTTAGCTATCAGTTTAACTTCCGCGGAATAATGTTTTTTAGGCTTGCTTTATGTCATTGCATGAACATTATTCAGAAACGCATGCCCAAATTCCTGTCCTTTAATTCGACAGTAGTGGCGTATCTCCGGAACCAGGGAGGCACTCTTTCGTTTCCGTTATTCAATTTAATGGAAAGAATCCGTCTGTTGGTTATAGTACACCAAGTTCAGTTTTGGTCCGTCATATTCTGGGTCGTCTGATTGTTTTATCGCACTCCCGTTCTCTTACGGGTCGCTTGTTGCTGTCAGAATGGACTCTCAACAAACAAGTATTTAATCAGATTTGCTATCTATGGGAGCGCCCAATGATGTTTTATTTATGACACAGCTTGCTATTCAATTGCAGACGTATGTGTTGGCTTGTCCAGATCTCTGAGCTAATACTGTTAACGCTCTATTGATCTATAGGACGGAATGATAGGATACGCGTATCCTCCGGCGCTGTTGTTTTAGCAGGTATTGCTAAGATAAACAACCACAATACATTTCTGTTGATAGCATCTCTATCTTCACAGAGATCATGAGTAATTTACTCTCTTGTCTACTGTGGATCTTAACGTGAAATCTTCCTCTATGTGAGGATCTTTTTTCACTGGGTAAATCGTGTCATCTTTATCACAACCAGCAAGGTCGCAACCTTCATGTATTCCGTTGTGTGGTCCGTATTGCATTGTAAGCACTGTACTGGACGAGCTTTGGACGCGATTTCTTACTATAGGAGATCCTCTTCTTCGCTATTCTATGCGACTAAAGTGGAGGCTCTTCCGTCGTGGTGTAGGGATCATTATGTTCATATGGTTGATCCCTCCATACTACGCATTGCTAGTTTTTAGTATACTTGTTTCACAAGATCTACTGCAGCCTGTTGTTATTTAGGTTATAGGTTTATGTTATCTCATACCTATGCACTCTACGATAGTTTACAATTGAGTCTTTTGTCTCTTTATCTAAGTCAGTTAGTAACTTTTTGATAAATAGACTTAGAATCTTTAGATTAAATTCCTATACGGATTTTAACTTCGGTTCTTATTTAGCTATGTAATCATTTGAGCCTCTGGAAACAGTAGTTTTCAAATTCTGACCTTTTAGACAGTAATTCTGTTGGTTTCTCTTTTACTGTAGAGTCAGTGAGTTTCATGCACTATCGATGGATGATTTTCACTTTCATAGTTTCGGAATCAATACTTCCGTTACTATTTAGGTTGGATTGTTGCATAAGAGTTAGGCTCCTATTTCCGGAACCTATTATTTTAAGGTCCTTCCGTCTTCGTATGGGCATAGGCCTTTACTCTTTCCGGGTACAGTTTATGTATTTATAAACAGATATCTGTTTATTACAAGGGCGTAAGCTTCTTCTGTCTTTGATGTCTAGTAGAAGGACGTTACGCTCCATTTTATTTTTAATGGATTCTATTAACTAGCGTACTGCTTATGGTATATCATTGGCTTAGCAGTTGTGCTTAAGATTTCGGCTCATGAAGTAAGAGTTCTTCTACTTCTTGGGCTTAAATTAATAGTGTTGCTATTATAGATTTTTGAAGGCTGCTCATTGCGCTCAGCCATCCATTCATGAATTTTATCTCAGAAATATCGAGTCCATTTCTGGAGGCCTCTATTGTTAGGTCTATTATCTACTGCTCAGAATATCATTCTCTTAACAGTTGCTACTATAGCTAGGTAGGCTGTCTGTTTCGGCAGTGTCTCCGTTCGGCTGCCCTCTTCGCTCTGGGCTATTTGACCCAGGGCAAGAAAAAGGGGGGGGGGGGGGAGGGTGTTCCCTTGGGTCACCTGTTTTTACTATGAAACAAGGGGATACCTCCTCCGGAGTTAGTAATTCTGAGCTGTTATTGGGATGGTTGTTTAGTGAGAAGTTTAAGTTTATAAAATTCATTCAAGTCTTAGTTTTTAAAGTATAGCTTTTGAATATTGCATATGTCAACGGACATGATTATGCAATTCTCACACACTTTTAGGAGTATAAGAGTCTCTATTCTCTAGACTTACTTTATTATTGGCTTACTTTAAAAATTATTAGTATAAGGATTATTGGATATTAATAGAGTACATGGATGTATGAAGCTCAATTTTTGGAAGGTGTTGTATCTTTCTAATTTATCATAAATAAGAAAGATACATGTAAGGCCTATTACTTCTTTTCCCTACAGGGGATGACTCTATTTTATTTTATTGAGCGTATTCCATTTTGCTCTATGTCCTTGGCCCTCCAGCCTTTTTACTATTCAGCTATGTCTGGGTCATTGGTACAGTATAAAAATGTTAAAAAATTTATAGTAATTTATATATTTTTTATACTTACCAATGACCCAGACGGGGATGGCCCTCCCAGGAGTTGGGAACTCTTGCCTCCCCGCTGAGTACATAGCGCTTACCAGGCACTGGTTATTAGAATGATAAATGGCGCCAATTTCGGAACGTCCTTGACACTGCGCATGCGCAGTGGGGGCGAGGTGTGGAGGGCCTTTCAGGACATGTTTTCGTTAGTTTTAGATGCAAATTTTGGGGATTGGGGGGCAAAATTTGTGTTTGGCCCTATATTTTAAGAGTTAGCACCAGCTATGTCTGGGTCATTGGTAAGTATAAAAAATATATAAATTACTATAAATTTTTTAACTTTTTCTACATATTACAAAAATTTATATACAATTAAAAGGAGTTTACTCTACAACCCATATGCAGTTCACAGATCAAATTTGTACTGAAGGTATGGTAAATGGTTTTGTGTTTGAAAATTATATTCAGTTAACAGGGAAATACAATTAAGAGATATTCAATTAAGTGGTCTCCACTGTACTACCATGCAGCCAGTCATATTCCCCAAAGCCCAACATCAATTTGTTATTTTTTCCTTGTGGTCAAGTTCCACGGTTGTAATAAATTGGAAGTTTCTCATGAGTCATAGTCGTGTTAGTAAGCCATGTGTATCTTAGAAGTTATGATGTAATCCCATAAGAGCATAATTACCATTTGTCGTGTTTTATCACCTTGGTATTTTGGTATATCGGGGTAATACAGGATATTTTTATACTGTACCAATGACCCAGACTTAGCTGGTGCTAACTCTAAAATATTTGGGGCCAAACACAAATTTTGCCCCCCAATCCCCATTATAAATTAGAAGTCCTTCATATATCTGGCCCTCCATACATTTTACATGTACCTTCCGCGCATGCGTAGACTGCAGGAAGTCACCGAATCTGGTGCCAATAAATCATTCTTTTTTTGGCCCTTCAATCAGTAACATCTCACTGATATCTGTGCTTACAGTTAAAACTAGAAGTCTTGTCACAAATAGTGCGTTTATCTAGGCTTAATTGCACGTTGGAATTGCGCGAAATTGCCATATCGAATGGCATCCAAAGCACGGCAGGTTCTCTTGGTTACTCATAGCAAGCACATGCAATGTTACCTGGAGGTCCATTGGCTGAAACATTGCTTGTGCACAGGCCATATGTACAGATTTTGCTTTACTTGGGCCACAAAGCGTACATTAACGCGCATATCAACATGCTATTTGTGCACATTTCATGACAGGACTTCTAGTTTTAACTGTATAATCACAAAATCATGAAAGAAATGGTGGATCTAAGGATGAAATAAGAGGATGAGAGGAAAAAACAGTGGAAGGATGTGTTCAGAGCTGTAACTTGTAATTTTTATGTAAAATTATTTCATGTACCTTAATTTCGGGACATGGGCCTGATGTTTTCATTCCTGCTATGAGATTTCCATGGTTTGTTCAGTGTTTCCTCTCTCCCTTTCCTTGATACCCCCCTTGCTATTCTCCCATGCTTTTGGCATAATTTTTGTAATTTTTTTACTGGAATTTCTTGGGAGTTTTTGGCATAGTTACAGAATGAATGTTTATTCTGTTTTTCCCCATGGTTACGTCCTCACCCTAGGGGTGGTTAGGCATTTTGGTCATGCATCTACCATCCGATGTACATGTACTGCAGTTTCTTCTGTGGAAGTATACAACTACATGTATACCATTGGCTAGAGGGTCTCTTTTCCAGCAATTATTTATGAATGAAATAATATTGTTGCATAAGCTTGAATGCCAGTGAGTTCAACCCATTGCAAGTTCGGCGTAAAATGGTGATTTCATTCACAAAAAGTGAGTTTGGCCCTCCCATAAGTTAGTTTGGCCCCCAAGCATGAGACAGTTCGGCCCCGAACCATATGAGTTCAGCTCATGTCATAACCAAACAAAAGCATTCCAAACACTTCCTTCTATCCGTGTGTTTTTTATACAATCCACAAACTTTACAAGCTTCTTGCTATTTGCTTGTGGTAACCAGCCCAAGAAATTCCTGTAGTGTTAGTCTGGTGCACTGGTACCATTTACTATCAGGACACCCTTCTTGCCAGTGCCTTAACTTGCATTTGATATGTACATGTATATTGTCCACATCCAAGAAGAAAGTGAAACTAATGCTCATGATCATGATTGAATGTTTCTCATTACACAGCCTTCCAAAATTTATACTCTTGCAAACTATGGGTGCCACGATTATTGATTTCAATAATCGATAATCATCTGGTAATAAATTACTAATAATCAATGATTATCGATTAATCATATTTTTTCTTCTTGGTATTATTTATTTATTTATTGATGTTTAAGGTCACATATTTATGCACAATGGCTAATCATGACCGTGACAGTTTTACGGGTGGAGGAAGCCGGAGTACCCAGAGAGAACCACCGAGCAACGACGAGCAGCTGCCAGCTCCCCAACATCGTAACTCCGCACTGCAGCACAGGCAGGGTTAGATTGGTTGAAGACATGCGTACCATCGGCGTGCAGTACGCCTTAGTACACGGCGTCATCGTGCCCCCACGCGGGCAATGGGGATGAAGTGTCTTGCCCAAGGACACAACGTGGTTGCCGCAGGTGGGATTCGAACCGAGGATCTCTCGGCTTGCAGCCTGCACCTCTACCAACTGAGCCACCGCGCTCCCTTCTTCTTGGTATAAACATTACTTTAAAACTGCTCACTATAGACCCCTAGTTTTGTACAGTGGTACTGACCACAATCTTTAATGATTTCTACCGGCCTTTGTATAAGATGTGCCTTTATGCCTCCCAACATGAAGTTAAAAAAAGTTGATGCCACTTAATGGTAAGAAGTGTAAGCGTTTATATCTTTTTAGTTTTACCGGGAAGAATTACAGAGAAATAAGTTGCAGAGGGAATGATGGTTGCAGTTCTGTTGTGGTTATTAGTGTTCGAGTAATTCAATAATTTATTTTCTTATTTTTTTCAAATGAACAGTTGAGACTTCCATATTTAGTATCAACATCCAGTAAATCACCATTTGTTTAATTAATTAGGTTTTATTGTTTGTGTAACATCCAAAATAAACAAGGAAGTGAAAGAACAGCACGGTCAGTCGCCCATTATCCTTTTTCAAGTTTAATGTCAAAAATATCTTTTTCACTACTTCATGACTTTTCATCATAAATATTAATTATTATCCAAACAAACTCTCCCACAATTTTCCTGTCAAGCATACTTATGAATATTAATATGCTCATGGCGCAGCTGTTTATTCAACTACAGTTAAAACTAGAAGTCCTGTCACGAACTTTGAAAATATCTATGTTTAATTGTGCGTAGGAATTGCGCGCTATTGCTATATTGAATGGCATCCAAAGAACAGCAGGTTCTTCTGGTTACTCATAGCAAACACAGGCAATGTTTCTGTCAATGGACCTCCGGGTTACCCGGAGGTCCATTGGCTGAAACATTGCTTGTGCACAGGCCATATGCTCAGAATTTGATAGCCTTACTATGGTCATAATGCGTAGATTAACGTGCAGATCATCGTGCTATTTGCACGCATTTCATGACAGGACTTCTAGTTTTAACCTTACTGTCTAATAATTTGTAAATCACGATCCTCCTTCTGTCCTCTAACACATCATATTTCTCAGTTGGGAGGACCACTGTTGTCTCCTACTTGTGACTAATTTTCAATGGAAGCTCCAAAAGATGATGAAAATGCTTTGAGCAATTTTCATAATTTTTTGGTGACAAGTATATGTTGATTGAAGGAATCTCCCTTTCTATTTGTGTCACTGTCTGGTATGTCATTCCAGAGTTATGGGACTTTATTCGTCAAAATATATGCAATTTTCCACGTGTCGAACAATAACTTGAAAATGCTTAAAGCAATTTTCATAATTTTTTGGTTGCAAGTATATGTTGATAGAAGGAATCTCCTTTTTGATTTGTGTCACTGTCCGATTTGTCATTCCAGAGTTATGGGACTTTATTCGGTAAAATGTAGGCAAATTTCCACATGTTGGACTTTGAGCAATAATGGGCGTATCATGCACTCATGGCACAGCTGTTTATTCAACTACTGTCTAATAATTAGTAAATCAGGATCCTCCTTCTGTCCTCTAACACATCATGATATTTCTCAGTTGGGAGGATCACTGTTCTCTCCTACTTGTGACTAATTTTCAATGGAAGCTCCAAAAGATGTTGACATTAATTTTATTTTTGAATCTATTGTATTTTTATCTGATCAATTCTTAGAGCTGCCAGGGTCAGACTGTTCTGTTGTGTGAAGTTCACACTTTGTCTTTGAGTGTTGCAAATCAAGGGAGCTAACTCTTGTCATCTGCAATCCATGAAATTGCTTCTCCATTTGGTGACAATACTGTTTTTTTTTCCATTGAGGACAGTGCTAATCTTTCCTCCTCTCTCCATCTCATCAAGCTGATTTGGGCAAAAAACAACCATCTATCCATTTAGTTTATCATCTCATGAAAAAAATATCCTGAAAAAAAATATAGGTCGTCATGTGAATTTTGCCTTCAAATTTGGTGATTCCAATACTCCTGTCCAGTTTCACACTGAATGAAATAGACATATTTTTACCTTCCCTCACCCAATTTTTATCTTCTCTCACACATTTCAGAAGACAATTGTCACCAATGTTTTATATTTTTCCCAAAACATGCACTTTAAAATTTTATTCACACTTACAAGCTCAGTTCATTTTCCACCAATCCATAAATTCGGGAACTTTTATCCTCCATTAAAGGTTGGGGTGAAAACAGTTAGGGACACTGTTTGCATTAAAACACTGTATTGTAACCATTTGGGAGATCCTCATTTATGGGAAGCAATACTGGAATAAATTTCTATTTATACCAGTAAATTGATGTCTTGAAATAATAATGTTTTTTTCTGTAAAGCAGACATTTTTTGCCTAATTTCCACTGTAGGGTAGGGGAATAGCAACTTCAACTTCTAAGAATTTTCTCCTATTTTGATCAACTCTCTTGCAGTATCTACAGTATATAGAGAGTGTATTGTCACTAAATCACCCATAGAGTGGAGATTCCACCCAAGCAATAATTGGCTTAAACATTGATTCTGTCTTTTGTCCATATGAACAGAATTTGAAAGTGATACTTTGGGTGATAACTGCACTTCCTAGGTGATTTTGTTACAATCCACTCTCCATGTATTATGCAGCCCCCACATGGAAGCTGATTTAAAGGCATACCTGCTTTTTACTGTCTACATGTACATAAACCTTCCCCAGAGCTGTACTAGAGGGAATCAGCATTTCCGTGTTTGGTTCCTGAACGATGTTGTATTTTGAAGTCACTGACTCAGCTCTATCTATCTGGCCAACTTTCCTCAGAATTCTTAAAATTAAGGTCTCAATTGAGACTACTGTGATCTCTCCTAATTGTGATGAGTTGTCCCAACAATCAATGTCTAAACTGGCAGGTAAACCATACCACAGTGACAAGTTCTTTCTGATCGGTACAATATTTCCACCCACAGCTACCATATGCTTTGACCCATTCCTGTCCTTGTTGCAATTAAAGCTGTCAAGCCCTAGTTGCTACATCCGACTCATCAGTGTCTAAATTTTAACTTCTAGTCGCCGTGGACTGGTCACTTTCCACGTTTGGGCAATATTTCCATGGTTGTAATAATATTAAGATTCCAAACACTAATTATTTTAAATTACAGTAGCCGTGGACTGGTCACTTTCCACGTTTGGGCAATATTTCCACGGACATAATAATATTAAGGTTCCAAACACTAATTATTTTAAATTACAGTCACCGTGGACTGGTCACTTTCCATGTTTGGGCAATATTTCCATGGTTGTAATAATATTAAGATTCCAAACACTAATTATTTTAAATTACAGTCACCGTGGACTGGTCACTTTCCACGTTTGGGCAATATTTCCATGGTTGTAATAATATTAAGATTCCAAACACTAATTATTTTAAATTACAGTCGCCGTGGACTGGTCACTTTCCACGTATGGGCAATATTTCCACGGACATAATAATATTAAGATTCCAAACACTAATTATTTTAAATTACAGTCGCCGTGGACTGGTCACTTTCCACGTTTGGGCAGTATTTCCACGGACATAATAATATTAAGATTCCAAACACTAATTATTTTAAATTACAGTTGCCGTGGACTGGTCACTTTCCATGTTTGGGCAATATTTCCACGGATGCAATAATATTAAGATTCCAAACACTTATTATTTTAAATTACAGTTGCCGTAGACTGGTCACTTTCCACGGATGGGCAATATTTTCGCGGACGTAATAATATTAAGATTCCAAACACAAAGTATTTTAAATTACAGTCGCCGTGGACTGGTCACTTTCCACGTTTGGGCAATATTTCCACGGACGTAATAATATTAAGATTCCAAACACTAATTATTTTAACTAGTGAGTGGCCGTGGACTGGTCACTTTCCATGGATGGGCAATATTTCTATGGATGCAATAATATTAAAATTCCAAACACTAATTATTTTAACTTACAATCGCCGTGGAGTGGTGAGTTTCCACGGATGGGCAATATTTTCACATATGCAATAATATTAAGATTCCAGACACTAATTATAGAAATAATCATAAATAATTTAATTAATGAAGCTCTGGGTATAACTCGGTGCTTCATTAATATATAATTTTGCTGCTGATGATATTTTTTATTACTTGGTAAACTCATGTCAGTCATGTGTAGACATTGTTACCCACATGTGGATTACGAGTCTACGACCAATCTACAGCAACTGTACTGTTGTGCAATATGAGAAAACTTCTTAAAAAATCTTCTTCTTCAGATCTACCAGGTAGATTCTTTAGATATTTGGTGTACAACATCTCTAGGAGGGTAAGGTTCAAGTTTGTTCTCATCGAGTTACTGGCTTAATATGTTGGCTCTCTATGGGAGCCCATAGCTTAACATAATGCATTAGTGGAATCAGATGGACCAAAAAAAATGCTATCAGTGATGATGACTCACCACTGATGGCAATGGGAAAATGCTGAGTCATCATCTTTCTTGTACTCCATCAGCTAATTTGAAACTTGTCTTCTACATTAAAACCCACTGTCAGGACAAATTCATTCATGTATGTCACAGACCATCTTTGGAGTGCGCTCTTTCTACTTTGTTCAAATGAATTTTTTCCATCATCGGTCTCGTGGAGTTTACTCTTCGGATTTTTTTCCACAAAAGTTACTATGCCCCTTGGGGTTGGGTTAATGCTCCATAAGCCTAATGAGGGGTCATAAGCTGTGTTTTTGATGCAAAAAATGTAAAACATTAGTTATTCAATAATTAAAAATTGTTTGTTGTCTGCTTTTCATGTTAGGTAAAGGGTTAAAATTCTGTTTGCGTATAATATGACTTTGTACAGAGATTGAGACATATTTTTCTGAACGGAAACCTCACCTCATGGGTGTTTTTTATTGCTAATCCATGTACTATAAAGGGATTTGATAAGGCTGTTGTTGATAAATTTTTTGTTTTATGTCATTCCTTGTTTCCAAAAGACATGTACATTGTAGAATGCATTAATTATTAACTATTAATTATCTGCTGTCAAGTATCCATCATCGTTATTTAAATTCTAGGGACAGTGGCGGCTCCTTGGTTAATGCAGTGGACTAATTAAATGGTTGAGGGCCACATTTTTTGGTGGTCTGAATTTGTTGAGCAAAATTTGTTTTATTACAAATTATTGAAGAGTGCCCATAGGCACCTCACCCACAAGCACCACGCCCACAGGCACCACGCCCACAGGCACCATGCCCACATGCACCATGTCCACATGCACCACGCCCATAGGCACCATACCCACATGCACCACGCCCATATCCACCACGCCCACAGGCACCATGCCCACAGGCATCACGCCCATAGGCATCACACCCATAGGCACCATGCCCACATGCACCACGCCCACATGCACCACACCCACAGGCACTCTTCAGTAAGTTGTGATGGAAACAAATTTATATAGCCAAAATATTGTTTTCATTTGACTGAACTAAAAAAATGAGCAAGGAAAATTTTGACTTTTACTCTGGTACCTTCATTTTTTTGAAAGCCCTGATAGTGGCTTCTAGCACTCAACTAATTAAGGCATACAGGTGAAACCTAGAAGTTCTGTCATGAAATGCGCACAAATAGCATGTCGATCTGCGCATTAATCTACGCGTTATGACCATAGTAAGGCTATCCAATTCTGTACATACGACCTGTGCACAAACAATGTTTCAGCCAATGGACCTCCAGGTAACCTGGAGGTCCATTGGCAGAAACATTGCCTGTGTTTTCTATAAGTAACCAGGACAACCTGCCATGCTTTGGGCTCCATTCGATATGGCAGTTGCACGCAATTCCTACGCGCATTTGAGCCTAGATAAGCGCACAGTTCGTGACAGGACTTCTAGTTTTAACTGTAGGGCTCAACGGTGGTACACATGCCTTCAACTAGTGCTAACTTTCTGCATGGGTCGGGTTAGAAAGCTGGAGAGTCTTGACAGTAGCTCCTCATTGCTTGGTGGTTCTTGTGTCCTTACAGAAGTTTTTTTGTGCTGTATATGTCCTCTGGATGTATTGCACCAAAATATTATTTTGCATTCTTATGATACTCTGACATTTGGAACACCATTGTCAATTCTACCGAGCAGTTATAAATTAAACTCCAGCGTTGAATTACTGTACTGATACTCAGGTCACAGTTTGATGATCAAAAAGTTGTCATGGCCCCTAATGAACTAAAATGTGATATTGTTTCATGACAACAAAAAATGTGATTGACATAAACAAAGCATACAGTAACAGAGGCCTAGGGGAGCACGGTGGCTCAGTAGGTAGAGGTGCAGGCTGCAAGCCGAGAGGTCCTCGGTTCGAATCTCACCTGCCGCAACTGCGTTGTGTCCTTGGGCAAGACTCTTCACCTCCTTTGCCCGCGTGGGGGCACTTTGGCGTTGTGTACTAAGGAGTACTGCACGTCGATGGTGCACTTGTCTTCAACCAACGCTAACCTTGCTTGTGCGGAGGTAGTATGTTGGGGAGCTGACAGTTGCTTGCCGTTGCTCAGTGGTTCTCTCCGGGTACTCCGGCTTCCTCCACCCGTAAAACTGTCACGGTCATGATTAGCCATTGTGCATAAATATGTGACCTTAAACCCCAATAAATAAATAAATAAATAAATAAACAAAGGCCTAATGTTAATGTTTTTTTTCTGTTTAGAGTACTAGAATTATGTACAAATCTACTTTTTCAGATTCAACAAGAAGCAGTTTATTAGTAATTGTCATCGACACAAATCCATTCTGGTGGGGACAGAATTCACAGCAACGGGACACAAGTGTAAGAGTTTACTTTGATATTGTAAGGCCTAAAAAAGTTGAAAAACTGTTTCTCAGGCCCTCCTGCATGGTGATTTTGGCTGCCGCATGATCTTTTTTCTATCACCAATGCAAACTTAAAAAAATAAAATTAAATGGTTTATGTCTGATATTTTACCCAAGATAATAATAAAATTGATAAATTTGTCCCTTCAGTGCAAAAGCACTGCAAAGCCTTCTTGCTCTCAAGGGATGAAATACACCACCACCCTTGCTATTCTGTAGATTATGAGGCCTAAAACATGAAACAAGCCAAAAATATGAACTTTTGATAGCAAAGAAATGATTACAAAAATAAAAACTAAAATAAGAAAACGCCCGCCTACATGTAATTTTACAAAAAAATGGCCTGAGAAACAGAAGATCCACTTTGTGGGGCCTAATGACATTTTTGTTTTTGGTTTGTTTTTATTTCTGTTTAATTTCTGTCTTCAGAATGAGCCATGGCTGATAAATAATTACTCTGGACTGCCAAAGAAAAGTAACATCACTGTTATTAATTTCATTATTAGGCACCAACATAATTGTTAAAATGAGTTACTGTCATTAGAATATCTGATCAGTAAGTCAGCCAAAAAACAACAACCAGGCCTGAAAATAAGCAGTCTGACATTTGCAGAATGAGGTCCCCAGAGGGTGAATTTGATTATGCTATCCCATACAGTGGGCAAATTTATCCTCTGGGTACCTCTTTCTGTTTAGTTTTGAGACCCTGATTCAGATTGAGGTTCACAGAAGGTAAAATTAGTGATGCTACCCTGCTTATGCAGGGTAGCATCACTAAATTCACCCTCTGGGGACCTCATTTTGCAGATGACTGTCTGCTTATTGTCTGGCTTGACAACAACACGTGAAAACAGAATTTGTTTGGAGAAAATATTGCAAAATATCATCAATGTACAGTATCCACGCCTGTCTAAATTTAAAATTTGCATACATGTACCCGTGAAAAAATTCTGCATCCTATAGTTCTTGTCCGATCATCACAAAATTTCATATGCAGGTTCGAGGTCATGTCTAGATGAGTACGACCCCTTTTAGTTGCGATTGGTCAACCTTGACACAACGCGAGCGCGAAACCTGAAATCCTTTAGCACAGTCTACAGGTCATTCTTATGATGGGATTTCATTGTGGTAGGATGACTCCATAGAATGTCTTGATGAGAACATTCCCTTTTTAGTGCGATTGGTCAACCATGACAGCTACATGGGCTCAAAACCTTTAGCACAGTCTACAGGTCGTATTTATGAAGGATTTCATTGTAACTTGGCAGGATGACTTCGTATAATGTCTTGATGATAACGCCCCTTTTGCTCACGAACGGTCAACCGTGCCGACTGCGCAGACCCGAAATCCGAAAACCTTTATCACAGTCTACAGGTCGTATTTATGAAGAGATTTTATTGTAACTTGGTAGGGTGACTCTGTATAATGTCTAGATGAAAACATCGTATTTTTGTCGGGTTCAGTCAACCACGATGGCTGCAAGGACACATTACCTAAATTCCTTTAACACAGTCTACAGCTTGCATTTATGAAGGGATTTCATTGTAAATTGGTAGGATGACTCGGTATAATGTCCAGATGAGAACATCCTAATTTTTATACTGTACCAATGACCCAGACTTAGCTGGTGCTAACTCTAACAAAACCAGGGCCAAACACAAATGTTGCCCCCCAATCCCCAAAATTTGCATCCAAAACAAAAAGAAATCATGTCCTAAAGGACCTCCATACTACGCCTCTACTGCGCATGCGCAGTGATGCAGACGTCTCGAAATTGGCGCCAATTATCATTCTCTGTTTGGCCCTTCATCAGTCAACATCTCACTGATCTTTGTGCTTGTAAATCTCAGTTTAAAGGATGCCAGACACGTAATTTTTGGAGAAAATGTGATTCTAAGGAGGATAGAAGGAGGAGAGGAAAAAGAAGTGACAAAAAATAATCAGGGCTGTACTTAAAAATTTTTTGATGAAATTATGTTAAGTTGCCTATATTTTTATACAGTAAAACCTGTCTTGAGAGACCACTGTCTTGAGAGACCACCTGTCTTGAGAGACCACATATACCAGGCACCGATTGGTTTTACTCTATAATGGACCTGCTATGGGAGACCACCTGTCTTGAGAGACCACCTGCCTTGAGAGACCACTGTGACCTGGTACCAACTTGTATTTTCATGCCATAATAGACCTGTCTTGAGAGACCGCCCCTTTGAAGACTGAAACCATGACAAAAACTTTCTACCTGTTCTGGAATTGGAAAATCCATTGTGGTTATACTAACATAATTAAAAGTATTAAAAGCTCTTAATTGGGTTTCAATTGCTAACTCATTACAGATTGAGATGTTTTTATAAGACCCCAGTGAAAAGATTAGGATTATTGCTGAATAAACAATTTCATACATACCTGAAATGTGACAGATAGGAATAAAAATAAATTTGTGTTGAAAATCTTTTTGTAACAAGTTGAAATGGACTGTTATAAAAATTATAAAAATAAATTAGTGTTGAAAATCTTCAATGAAGATTTTCAACACTAATTTATTTTTATAATTTTTATAACAGTCCATTTCAATTTGTTACAAAAACTTCATAAAAAAGAACTACAAAGTAATTACAAAAATCCATTCTTCTCCATTTCTGAATGTTGTGGTTGGTTATTTACTGTCTTGAGAAAACCTGAAACCTGTTATGAGAGACCACCTGTCTTGAGAGACCACTTTTGTGTGGCCCAAAGGGCGGTCTCTCAAGACAGGTTCTACTGTACTGTACCAATGACCCAGACATAGCTGGTGCTAACTCTTAAAATATAGGGCCAAACACAAATTTTGCCCCCCAATCCCCAAAATTTGCATCTAAAACTAAAGAAAACATGTCCTGAAAGGCCCTCCACACTTCGCCCCTACTGCGCATGCGCAGTGTCAAGGACGTTCCGAAATTGGCGCCATTTATCATTCTAAGTTTGGCCCTTCATCAGTTAACATCTGACTGATCTTTGTGCTTTTAAATCTCAGTTTAAATGATGCCAGACACATAAATATTAGTGAAATGGTGATTCTAAGGAGGATAGAGAAGGAGGAGAGGAAAAGAATGTGTGACAGAATATTATCAGGGCTGTAACTTAAAATTTTTTAATGAAATTATGTTAAGTTACCTATTTTCAAGGCAGCAGCCATTTTGTTGTCATTCTGATTATTTAGTTACACTGTTTTTTCAAGTGTTTTCCTCTCTCCCTGTCCTTTAAGTTCCCCCTTGCTATTCTCCCATGCTTTTGGCATAGTTTCTGTAATTATTATTACTAAAATTTCTTGGGAGTTTTAGCTGAATAACAGAATGAATTCTGTTCTTTCCCCATGTTTACGTCTTCACCTACGGGTGGTTAGGCGTTGTGTTCTGCATCTACCATCTGATGTTCTGCAGTTTCTTCCCTGGAAGTCTCTGTTTTGCATCAGATAGTGTATTTTTGGTAACTGATTTCGGGCCTGGGTGCCTGGAGTCTTATTTTAGTGTTTTTACACTCATTGTTTACATTTACAACAGCCCTCTGTGTGAGGGGGGGATTTCTAAAAAATAATATCTTTATGTTATTTTAATCATAACTAGATACATTATTATTGTTCGTAAGTGTTGAATAAATTGTTTAAAATATTTTAAAAATTTTTGTCCACACTTAGGCTTGGGATCCATTGGGGCTCAACGTTACTTTTCAGAAACTTGGGCTGTTCTGAAAAAATATTTTTTCAAAATATTTTGATTTCAATTATTTTTTCTATATTAATGGATCATATTATTATTATGTATTTTGATTGCCAGGGGTTAGTGCGAGTACCAGGACTTGTTTTCTTTTCACATTGAAAGGATATTGATCAATTGTTTTAAGAGGAAGTCTTCCTCTGACTTTATTATCATTCTATATGTGGTCTGTGTACTCGCATTAACTCCTGTTCTGTATCGTATGATTTCGATGACAATATGGGAAGCGTATGTCACGGTATGTTGTTGGGGATTTGGACACTCCGGTCCTTTCCCCGCAGGGTCACTCTACTTTATCAATTTCTATTTCAGACGATCAAGATTAGGGTGATGTATCTGTGATGTCTTCCAACAGTGTGCCTCCGTCGTCACAATTAATGAAGGGCTAGCGGAAAAGTGCTCATGTAATACGCCAATTGCCTAAGAGGACCCTAGTAGGTTCGACGGCCTTTGACGTCCGCTAGCTCGCCCGGTGTAGCGTCCATTCACCGAATGGTTCGGCAGCCGGGTTCGTCCGTTGCGGTCTAGAAGGAATTTTGGGGTGATGCGAGCACTATAAAATTAACTTAATGCACACCCAGTGACGGCGGATCGGAGGGAGAACGGAGGAAGCCTTTTAGTCCGGTTCATAGCTCGTTCCGGTCCATCCGGACGGCAAGCGAGAGAGGCCCCTCTCTCGTTCAACAACATCTGGCCCCAGATGTTGTGGTACAAAATGTGTCGCTAGCGGAGCATACGTCTGTCGCTCGGGACGCTCCGTTGTATAGGCAGTCCGCTGAGACTGCTAAGGCTTCCTCTTCTCGTCAGCGCACACGACCGCACCTTGGCTGCGTGACCGCCGATATATTACCAGCTTCGCCGATCAAGGATTCTTCGGCGACCAGGTCACACCATCCAGCAGCCAGGGATTCGAGACCGATGGACTCCGGACGTTCGCATAGGAAAAGTATGCGGGAGCCATCTGATGCGGAGCTGCCCTCGGCGAAGCAGCGATAGACTGCGCCTCCGCAGGTCTCGACGCCGGACATTCTTGTGCACATAGCACAGCTTATCGCAGCATCCCAGCAGCCGACAGAAACGGTGTCGGATCGAGAATTATCCGACAGCGCTGGGTCGGTAGCCGGGGACTCGAGGCCTGCAGACTCCGGACGTTCGCATAGGAAGTGTGCGGGAGTCAACGTACACGGAGCTTCCGGCGGCAATGCATCGTAAGTCCGCAACTGCACAGGCCTCGGGAACGGACGTGCTTTCCTTAATAGCACAGTTTATCGCAGCATCCCAGCATCAACTGAATCTGTCGCATATATTTTATCCGACGATGCTGGGTCGGGACGCTCCGCGGAAGCGGGTACGGACGTCCGAAAGTTTCATCCGGTCCGACGGGATACCGAAAGGGATTCGGAGGATTTCAAGCTTTCCCTTTCGGAACAACATATGCTGCGATGCCGGATAAGAAACTGATAGCGTCGGTGGACTTAGAAATTTTTGGTTCGGTTCAGGGACATCGTCCCTCAGTTCCGACATAGTCCAATAATGTCACACAAACTTTCGAATTATTGAACGACGCTATATATATTATTATTTTATGCTTGCTATCCAAGCATTTCTGGTTTCTTGTTCGAAGAGTTATGGAGATGTCTTTCAAAAGTGTGCCTCTGTCGTCATAGTTAATGAAGAGTTAGCGGCAATAAGTGCTCATGGAATATGTCTATCGCTTACGGAGTGACATTCGCTAGCTCACCCGGTGTAGCGTACATTCATTGAATGGTTCGGCTGCCGGGTTCGTCCGTTGCGGTCTAGGAAGGAGATTTGGGTGATGCGAGCACTTTAATTACTTGAGTACTCACCCAGTGACGGCAGATTGAGGACAGATCGGAGGAAGCCTGTTAGTCCGGTTCCTGGCTTGTCCAGGTCCGTCCGGGCTGGGAGCGAGAGAGGTTCCTCTCTCGCCCAACAACATAGGGGACCGCATGTTGTGGTTCAGATATTTTACATTCGGAGCATATGTCCGTTGCTCGGGACGCTCCGTTATATTGACAGTCCGAGAGACTGTCTTTAATGCTTCCTCATCCTCACAGCAGGGCACACGACCGCACATTGGCTACGTGACCTCGAGTATCCGATCAGTTTCGGCATTCAGTGATTCCACGGTGAATAGGTCGCGCCATCCGGTAGCCAAGGGACACGAGGCCTATACACTCCGTTCGCTCGCATATTGGAAGTATGCACGGGGTAACGATCACGGAGCTTCCAGCGGCAATGCATCGTAAGACCGCTTCTCCTCAGGCCTCAGTGACGGACGTGCTATCTGAGTTAGCACAGTTGTTTCGCAACATCCCAGCAATTGACAGTTTCTCGGTCGAATCAGGAATTATCCGACGGCGCTGGGTCGGTGCGGTCCGCGGTTGCATCAGCTACGGACGACCGAACGCTTTATAGGGTCCGACAGGATGGCGAAAGGGATTCGAAAGATTTCGAGTTTTTCCTTTAGTAGTATCGGAAGATGCCTTTCATATCTTCTGGCATTTCTTCCAGTGATTATTATTTCGGACTTCATTGCTGCGATCTTGGATAAGAGACTTATAGCGTCATTGGACTCGGATTTTTTGATCGGTACAGGGACATTGTCCCTGACTTACCGACGCAGTCCAATATTGTCATTACAACATGTGTTTTATTTTTCGACGCTATATATATATATATATACAAGCCTGCTACTAAGCATGATAGTTTAGTTTCTTGTCCGCGTTGCTCATTTCTGCCATTTTATCATTTTTACAAATAGTTTATTTTGGCAGAGCAGGGCATACCGAGAGTTCATATGCGTCTAGACGGTGTGATTAAAGACTGCATATATTCTTTTTCGCCGTTTATGTCTTTTCCAATTTCAATGTTGGGAACGACATTATGTATAGTAGACTTAACTTAGACGCTTTATTATATGTAATCCGCCTTACTGAGGCGTTATCATTACGTCTTCAAGAAAAGATTTACGGGATATTATTCTCAATGTAATTTCTTTTGAGGGCAGTAGTTTGTTCTCGTATAACTCCGCCCTTCAGTGGCTGATTGGAGTTGGTTAGACGTGACGCAGCCCTAGCTACATCCACACGCGTGGATAGTAAGGTTAAGAACTCTCTCAGAGTCGCTTTGTTCTCGGAGGAGCTTCTCTTCGACGGCAACTTTCCGGCAATCCATGAATTGCTCGATTTATACGTTCTCTTGTCTGTCTAGTGTTACAAGAGATTCAGACTGGGGCAAACATTCGGTGGTTGACTCAGACAGTGCCGCCGCAGTTGCCGGACCCGAGTGTGGCTGTTATGACGGTTGCCAGTCAAACAGATTGGGATATATACTGATCCCTACGGATTCGAAGTGCCAGGGTCTTTGGGTTCCGCAGTCTTTTAGCTATCAGTTTAACTTCCGCGCAATAATGTTTTTTAGGCTTGCTTTATGTCATTGCATGAACATTATTCAGAAACGCATGCCCAAATTCCTGTCCTTTAATTCGACAGTAGTGGCGAATCTCCGGAACCAGGGAGGCACTCTTTCGTTTCCGTTATTCAATTTAATGGAAAGAATCCGTCTGTTGGTTATAGTACACCAAGTTCAGTTTTGGTCCGTCATATTCCGGGTCGTCTGATTGTTTTATCGGACTCCCGTTCTCTTACGGGTCGCTTGTTGCTGTCAGAATGGACTCTCAACAAACAAGTATTCAATCAGATTTGCTATCTATGGGAGCGCCCAATGATGATTTATTTATGAAACAGCTTGCTAATCAATTGCAGACGTATGTGTTGGCTTGTCCAGATCTCTGAGCTAATAGTGTTAACGCTCTATTGATCTATAGGACGGAATGATAGGATACGCGTATCCTCCGGCGCTGTTGTTTTAGCAGGTATTGCTAAGATAAACAACCACAATACATTTCTGTTGATAGCATCTCTATCTTCACAGAGATCATGAGTAATTTACTCTCTTGTCTACTGTGGGTCTTAACGTGAAATCTTCCTCTATGTGAGGATCTTTTTTCACGGGGTAAATCGTGTCATCTTTATCACAACCAGCTAGGTCGCAACCTTCATGTATTCCGTTGTGTGGTCCGTATTGCATTGTAAGCACTGTACTGGACGAGCTTTGGACGCGATTTCTTACTATAGGAGATCCTCTTCTTCGCTATTCTATGCGACTAAAGTGGAGGCTCTTCCGTCGTGGTGTAGGGATCATTATGTTCATATTGTTGATCCCTCCATACTACTCATTGCTATTTTTTAGTATACTTGTTTCACAAGATCTACTGCAGCCTGTTATTATTTAGGTTATAGGTTTATGTTACCTCATACCTATGCACTCTACGATAGTTTACAATTGAGTCTTTTGTCTCTTTATCTAAGTCGGTTAGTAACTTTTTGATAAATAGACTTAGAATCTTTAGATTAAATTCCTATACGGATTTTAACTTCGGTTCTTATTTAGCTAAGTAATCATTTGAGCCTCTGGAAACAGTAGTTTTCAAATTCTGACCTTTTAGACAGTAATTCTGTTGGTTTCTCTTTTACTGTAGAGTCAGTGAGTTTCATGCACTATCGATGGATGATTTTCACTTTCATAGTTTCGGAATCAATACTTCCGTTACTATTTAGGTTGGATTGTTGCATAAGAGTTAGGCTCCTATTATCCGGAATCTATTATTTTAAGGTCCTTCCGTCTTCGTATGGGCATAGGCCTTTACTCTTTCCGGGTACAGTTTATGTATTTATAAACAGATATCTGTTTATTACAAGGGCGTAAGCTTCTTCTGTCTTTGATGTCTAGTAGAAGGACGTTACGCTCCATTTTATTGTTAATGGATTCTATTAACTATCGGTACTGCTTATGGTATATCATTGACTTAGCAGTCGTGCTTAAGATTTCGGCTCATGAAGTAAGAGTTCTTCTACTTCTTGGGCTTACATTAATAGTGTCGCTATTATAGATTTTTGAAGGCCGCTCATTGCGCTCAGCCATCCACATTCATGAATTTTATCTTAGAAATATCGAGTCAATTTCTTGAGGCCTCTTTTGTTAGGTCTATTATCTACTGCTCAGAATGTCATTCACTTAACAGTTGCTACTATAGCTAGGTAGGCTGTCTGTTTCGGCAGTGTCTCCGTTCGGCTGCCCTCTTCGCTCTGGGCTATTTGACCCAGGGCAAGAAAAAGGGGGGGGGGGAGGGTGTTCCCTTGGGTCACCTGTTTTACTATGAAAACAAGGGGATACCTCCTCCGGAGTTAGTAATTCTGAGCTGTTATTGGGATGGTTGTTTAGTGAGAAGTTTAAGTTTATAAAATTCATTCAAGTCTTAGTTTTTAAAGTATAGCTTTTGAATATTGCATATGTCAACGGACATGATTATGCAATTCTCAGACACTTTTAGGAGTATAAGAGTCTCTATTCTCTAGACTTACTTTATTATTGGCTTACTTTAAAAATTATTAGTATAAGGATTATATTGGATATTAATAGAGTACATGGATGTATGAAGCTCAATTTTGGAAGGTGTTGTATCTTTCTAATTTATCATAAATAAGAAAGATACATGTAAGGCCTATTACTTCTTTTCCCTACAGGGGATGACTCTATTTTATTTTATTGAGCGTATTCCATTTTGCTCTATGTCCTTGGCCCTCCAGCCTTTTTACTATTCAGCTATGTCTGGGTCATTGGTACAGTATAAAAATGTTAAAAAATTTATAGTAATTTATATATTTTTTATACTTACCAATGACCCAGACGGGGATGGCCCTCCCAGGAGTTGGGAACTCTTGCCTCCCCGCTGAGTACATAGCGCTTACCAGGCACTGGTTATTAGAATGATAAATGGCGCCAATTTCGGAACGTCCTTGACACTGCGCATGCGCAGTAGGGGCGAAGTGTGGAGGGCCTTTCAAGACATGTTTTCTTTAGTTTTAGATGCAAATTTTGGGGATTGGGGGGCAAAATTTGTGTTTGGCCCTATATTTTAAGAGTTAGCACCAGCTATGTCTGGGTCATTGGTAAGTATAAAAAATATATAAATTACTATAAATTTTTTAACTTTCGAGGCATGGGCCTCTTGTTGTCATTCTTGCTAAATGTTGCACTGCTTATTCAGTGTTTCCTCTTCCCTAGCCTTCTAAAGTCCCCCCTTGCAATTCTCCCATGCTTTTGGCATATTTTTGAGAAAGTTCATTTCTAAAATTTCCTGGGAGAGTTGCTTGGTTACAGAATGTTTTCTGTTATTTTCCCCATAGTT
The DNA here is from genome assembly GCA_031216915.1 of Pictodentalium vernedei. Lineage (NCBI taxonomy): Eukaryota > Metazoa > Mollusca > Scaphopoda > Dentaliida > Dentaliidae > Pictodentalium > Pictodentalium vernedei. The sequence goes on from CM062294.1 coordinate 573,342,139, forward strand.
ACGTTTTCACCCATGGGTGTATAACGTTGTGTTCTGCATCTTCCATCTGATGTTCTGCAGATTCTCCCCTGGGAGTCTCTGTTTTGCATCAGATAGAGTGTAATTTTGATGACTGATTCCGGGCCAGTTTTTTCAGTGGCTGGAGTCATGTTTTCTGGTGTTTTACACTGTTTGTTTACATTGGCAACAGCCTTTTTTGAGGGGGGCTGTTTGCCTTTGCTGTAGTTCATCTCACTATAAGATACATTTATATTATCCGTAAGTGTCTCATTAATTATTTAATATAAATTTAAAATTTTTGACCACACTTTGCCATCGGATCCATCGGGGCTCAACGTTACTTTTCAGCAACTTGGGCTTCGCTGAAAAAATATTTTTTCAAAATTATTTTGATTTGCTATTGTTTTTTCATTTATTAATGGATCATGTTATTATGTATCTTTGTGTCAGGGGTTTGTGCGAGTAACTAGGACTTGTTGTTGTTCTTTCACAATGAAGGGACATTGTTCAAATTGTAATAGGAAGAAATCTTCCTCTGACTTTCATGATCACTGTATTAATTGTAGTCAGTGTTCTCGCATTAATCCCTGTCCTGTATGTGAATATTGGGATGAGAAACATTGGAAACGTGTGTCACGATATGTTGTTTCTGGAGAAAGGGCTATGCCGGCTCTTTCTCCGCAAGGTCACTCTACTCTCTCAGTTTCTATTTCAGAGGAACAAGAACAGGGTGATGTTTCCATGTTATCTTCTACAAGTGTGCGTCCGTCGTCACAAATGAATTCAGAGCTAGCGGCAAAAGTGCTCATGGAGATTAGACAAATGTCGTCCGCTAGCTCGCCCGGTGTAGCGTCCATTCTCCGAATGGTTCGGCAGCCGGGTTCGTCCGATGCGGTCCAGGAGGAAATTTTGGGTGATGCGAGCACTATAAACATGATAGAGGCACACCCAGTGACGGCGGATAGTAAGCGAGAACGGAGGAAGCCTTTGAGTCTGGTTCCTAGCTCGTCCAGGTCCAGCCGGGCCGCGAGCGAGAGAGGCCCCTCTCTCGTACAACAACATCCGGGACCAGATGTTGCGGTACAAAATGTGTCGCAAGCGGAGCATACGTCCGTCGCTCGGGACGCTCCGTTGTATAGGCAGTCCGCGGAGACTGCTAAGGCTTCCTCTTCTCGTCAGCGCACACGACCGCACCTTGGCTGCGTGACCACCGGTATATTACCAGCTTCACCGATCAAGGATTCTTCGGCGACCAGGTCACACCATCCGGCAGCCAGGGATTCGAGACCGATGGACTCCGGACGTTCGCATAGGAAAAGTATGCGGGAGCCATTTGATGCGGAGCTGCCCTCGGCGAAGCAGCGAAAGACTGCGCCTCCGCAGGTCTCGACACCGGACATTCTTGTGCAGTTAGCACAGCTTATCGCAGCATCCCAGCAGCCGACAGAAACGGTGTCGGATCGAGAATTATCCGACGGCGCTGGGTCGGTACGCTCCGCCGAAGCATCGGGGGCGGACGACCGGGAACATCATGAGGTCCGACCGGATGGTGAAAGGGATACGGATGATTTGGAGCTATCCCTTTCGGAACAACATAAAGCTGCCGTGGACTTCATCCGGCACTTTCTCCCTCAAGTTGTTCCGTCGGGCCAGACTGCTGCGGTTCCGGACAAGAGGATTATACCGTCATTGGACTCTGAATTTTTTGAGCGGTTCAGGGACATCGCTCCCGAGTTTCCGTCGCAGTCCAATAATGTTGCAAGAACATTTGAATTATTGAACGACGCTATATTTAAACTTGCTTCCAAGTCGGGGAAAGCAGGTTTCTTGTCCGCTAATACTCTCAACCTGCCTTTCATTAATGCAAGGAATAAATTCGATACGGCAGGACAGGGTATCCCGAGAGTTCCTCTGCGTATGGACGACGAGGCGGAAGACTTAGAGCTATCATTACCGTCGTCGGCTTCTATTCCAACCGCGGTGTTGGAAACTGCTATTGCGTCTAACAGAGCCAATTTAGATGCCTTATCTTACGCAGATCACCTTACTAAGGCGTTATCACTGCGCCTTCAGAAGAAAGAGTTTCAGGATATACAATCCTCTTTAAGACTTCTTTCAAGGGCAGTAGCTTATTCCACGTGTAACTCCGCCCTTTCAGTGGCAATCTGGAGTTGGTTAGACGTGACGCAGCCCTAGCTACATCCACACTCGTGGATACTAAGGTGAAGAACTCTCTTAGAGTCGCTTCGGTCTCCGGAGAACTTCTCTTTGACGGCAAGCTTTCTGCTATTTATGATAAAATTACAAAGAAAGCTTCGGATTCTCTGTTGTTCAAATCTGCTTCTAAGAAGTCGGATACAGCAGACAAGAATAAGACAGGCACTTCTGGGTCTAATGCGCCCAAGAGAGGTTCCTATAGAGGTTCCGGTGCGTCCTCTTGGTCTTATTCGAGAGACCGTCAGGGTAGCGACTCTCGTTCGGGACGTCCTTCGGGCCGGGACAATCAGTCGTACGCCCCGAGGTCGACGGGGCGAGGTGCGGGTCGTGGAGGACGTGGTTTCTCCTACCGCAGGCCTCGCAGGTCCAGGAGGTGATGGCTTAAACCTCTATCGCGTACCGGTTGGCGGAAGGTTGTCGAGCTTTTCACAAGAATGGGCGTCGATTACGGACGACCCTTGAGTGAGAGGAGTGACTTCAGAAGGTCTAAAGATATCCTTCAAACGAAAGCCTCCATTAACTCGAAGTCCAAAGTGGACTCATCTTCCGTCAAATCCGCAGAAAAGAGACGCTCTGTTATCAGAGGTGCAGTCTCTTTTAATGAAGAACGCGGTAGAGGTCGTAGAAAACCAGGAATCTCTGGGATTCTACAGCCATCTGTTTCTGGTTCCAAAACCAGACGGCTCGTTCCGTCCAGTCATAGATTTGAGCTGGATAAACAAGCTGTTCGTTGCTCCGAAATTTTATATGGAGACGATTCGGTCGGACAGAGCGAGTATTCGGGTGAACGATTATGCAACAAGCATAGATCTCAAAGATGCGTACTTTCACGTCATGGTACATCCGACATTCCGAAAGTACCTACGCTTCGCAGTCCTAGGAGTGGTGTATCAATTCCGGGCGATGTGCTTCGGACTGAATCTAGCACCCTGGGCTTTCACTCGGGTAATGAACTCGGTAATGATCTATTTCCGAGCTCATTCGTCTGCGGTAACGTCGGCCTACCTGGACGACATTCTTCAGAGGTACGGCAACGAGTTAACGCTTCAGAACAATGTTCAGAATCTTCTTCTATTGCTCCGACGTCTCGGTTTTATAGTAAACGAGGAGAAGTCGGATCTGGTGCCGTCCAAGTCATTCACGCATCTGGGAATGAGCTTCGAGACGCACAACAATCTCGTTCGTCTGCCGTTAACCAGAGCGAAATTAGTCAGTTGTTACGCTCGCTATTGCCTGCACGCAGACAAAGTCACTGCGAGAGAATTTATGAGACTGATAGGTCTGTGCGGAGCCGCTGCGGATCTCATTCCGATGGGGCGGTTACGCACACTTCCTCTTCAAATTTTCTTGACTCAGAATTGGAGTGTGAAAATTCATTCGCTCGACGTAGACGTTCTCTTGTCAGATCAAGTGAAACAAGAGATTCAGACTTGGGCAAACATTCAGTGGTTAACTCAGGGAGTTCCGCTGCAGTTGCCGGATCCGAGTTTTACCATTATGACGGATGCCAGTCAAACAGGTTGGGTTGCATCATTAATCCCAACGGATTCGAGATGCCAGGGTCTTTGGGATCTGCAATTCCTGTGCAAGCACATAAACATCAAGGAAATGATGTCAATTTGGCTTGCGCTACGTCACTGGATGGACATTATTCACAATGCTCATGTCCAAATCCTATCCGACAATACGACAGTAGTGGCATATATACGGAATCAGGGAGGCACTCATTCAATTCCGTTGTTCAATCTAACGGAAAGAATCCTTCTGTTTGCGCTAGAACATCACGTTCTTCTTTCGGTCCGTCACATACCGGGTCGTCTGAATGTGCTAGCAGACTCCCTTTCACGAAAGGGTCGCTTGTTGCCGTCGGAATGGACTCTCAACAAACAAGTATTCAATCAGATTTGCTACCAATGGGAACGGCCAATGATAGACTTATTTGCGACACATCTCAACAATCAGTTGCAGACGTATGTGTCTCCGTGTCCGGATCCAAGAGCATTTGCAGTAGACGCTCTGTCGATCCCTTGGGACGGAATGATAGGATATGCGTATCCTCCAGCGCCGTTAATTCAACAAGTATTGCTAAAGATAAAACAATCTCAATGCAAGATTCTGTTGGTAGCATCTCTGTCGCCACAGAGACCGTGGATAAATCTACTCAGGTGTCTGTTGTGGGACCTACCGTGAAAGCTTCCTCCACGGGAGGATCTTCTTTTGCAGGGGAAATCGCGCCAACTCCATCACAACCCGCAAGGTCTCAACCTTCACGTTTTTCCGTTGTGCGGTCCTTCTTGCATGGCAAGCACTTTACAGGACGAGCAGTGGCCGCGATTTCTAACTGTAGGAGGACCTCCTCTTCGCTAAATTATGCGGCTAAGTGGAAGGTTTTTTGTCGTTGGTGTAGGGATCATTCTGTAGATATTTTCGATCCCTCTATACCAGACATTGCAAACTTTCTAGTATACTTGTTTGACGAAATCAAACTGCAGCCTGTTACTATAAAGGGTTATAGGTCTATGTTATCTGATACCTATGCACATCATGATAGTTTACAAATTGGATCTAATGTCTCTTTATCTAAGTTGGTTAGAAACTTTTCGATAAATAGACCCAGAACTCTTAGATTAATTCCTAAGTGGAATTTAGCTTGGGTTCTTCTTAAATTGAAGGAAAAGCCATTTGAACCTCTTGGGACAGTAGATTTCAAATTCTTATCTTATAAGACAGCTTTTCTCTTAGCTTTCTCTTCTGCTAGAAGAGTCAGTGAGCTTCATGCACTGTCGGTGGATGATTCTCACTATCGTAGTGTCGGGAACACTATCACCTTCACTACTAATGTGGGTTTTTTAGCTAAGAATCAGGCTCCTAATAAATATCCGGAACCTATTGTTATTAAGGCTCTTCCGTCTTCAGATGGGCGTAGGCCTTTACTCTGTCCTGTTAGAGCGTTACGTATCTATAAACAGAGATCTCAGTTTATCAGAAAGGGACGGAAACGTTTCTTTCTGTCTTTGATGCCTAATAGAAAGGACATTTCGGTCCATTCTATTGCTAGATGGATTCAATTAACTATCCGTACTGCTTATGAGAGTTTATCTTCTTCTCAGCAGTCTGTGCTTAAGATTTCCGCTCATGAAGTAAGAGCTCTTTCTACTTCCTGGGCTTATGCTAATAGTGTTGCTATTACAGATTTAATGAAGGCTGCTTATTGGTCTCAGCCATCCACATTTACGAATTTTTATCTCAGAAATATTGAGTCCATTTCTGGAGACCTGCATTGTTTAGGTCCGTTATCTGTTGCTCAGAATGTTGTCCACTAAACAGTTGCAACTATAGTTATGCAGGCTTTCTGTTCGGCAGTGACTCCGTCCGGCTGCCCTCTTCGCTCTGGGCTATTTGACCCAGGGCAAGGGGAAGGAGGGGGGGGGGGGGGCGGGTGTTCCCTTAGGTCACCTGCTTTATAGTGAAAAGCAAGGGAATGCCTCCTCCAAGTCAGTATTTCTGAGTCGCTTCCGGGATGGTTTTAAAGTGTAATATTAATGTTAAAATTCATTCATGTCTTATTTTTAAAGTGTAGCTCGGTGTGAAGCATTTGTATATGTCAAGTGTCAAACGGGCTTTAATATACAATACTCGGACACTTTTAAATGACTATAAAGAGTCTCAATTCTCTGGACTACTTTATTTATTGGCTTACTTTAAAAATATTTAGTATAAGGGATATACTGGATGTTAATAGAGAACATGAATGTTATTGTGCTCAATTATTAAGGGTAGTGTATCTTTCTAATTTAATATTAAATAAGAAAGATACATGTAAAGCCTAATACTCCTTTTCTCCTTAAGGGGTTACCTCTTTACTATATAGTTGAGCTTATTGGATTTTCCTCTATGTCCTAGGCCCTCCAGCCTGTTTACTATTCAGCTAAGTCTGGGTCATTGGTACAGTATAAAAATGTTAAAAAATTTATAGTAATTTATTTATTTTTTATACTTACCAATGACCCAGACGGGGATGGCCCTCCCTGGAGTTGGGAACTCTTGCCTCCCCGCTGAGTACATAGCGCTGACCAGGCACTGCCAGTAAGAATGATAATTGGCGCCAATTTCGGGACGTCTGCGTCACTGCGCATGCGCAGTAGAGGCGTAGTATGGAGGTCCTTTAGGACATGATTTCTTTTTGTTTTGGATGCAAATTTGGGGGATTGGGGGGCAAAATTTGTGTTTGGCCCTGGTTTTGTTAGAGTTAGCACCAGCTAAGTCTGGGTCATTGGTAAGTATAAAAAATATATAAATTACTATAAATTTTTTAACTTTTGGCCATGATCGGTCAACTGTGACAGCCACACATGCACGTGACCTAGATTTGTTTAGTACAGTCTACAGTTCATGTTTATGAAGCTATTTCATTGTAACTTGGAATGATAACTCAGTATGATGTCCAGATGAGACTGTCCTATTTTGGTCACGATCAGTCAACCGTGACTGCCAGATCATCACGTGACCTAGCTTCCTTCAGCTAATTCTACAAGTTATATTTATGAAGGGATTTCATATTTTGGTAGGATGACTCATTTTGGAATAATTTTACTGTAACTTGGTAATTTTTGCTGACAGACAATAACTGTGAGGGCCACATTAACCCAGGCCTCTGTTCTTCAGTACAGTCTGCACCTCAAATTATTCTTATCGAAAACATAGGAACAGAAATTAACATATGCTCAATTATCACAATTCTTGTCTTATTTCATAATCCTTTCATAAACATTGAACATTATCCTTTTCATCAAACACTAAACACACTACACATCAAACACTACACACAGTCAAGTTAAGCTGCAGTGTCATTGACACTTTCATTATTTCTTGCTTTAAAATGAGTTGAAGGATTTTGATTGATTTGGGGCAAAATTTAATCAAGAAGAAATGTACCCAGCCATCAAATGACTGATGGTTAGTGCACGTGTTGCTGCCAACATTTTGAGACTTCAGCAGCTTTGTCTGCTTTAAAACAGTGAACGATAGCTAGGCAGTATACTAAAAATACCATCGGATATTGGTATCGGTGTGAGTACATGCCTGTTGTCGACACTGAATACCATACCGACGTAAATCATTCTAAAATAGCAATACCGAAACTGAACTTGAAATTTCAGTACCGCTCAACTCTATTCAGTACTACTAACCTCTTGTTTAATCTCTGTCGTATACTTTAATATTTTTTTTCATTTTTGCATTTTAGCTCAGCCTGACACAATGTCTAGACTGTATGATGGCATTTGCCAACTCTCACCTCATCATGAATCACTTGAATAGACTAGCAGTTATAGCATCACATACAAACCGAAGGTAAATAGACTAGCAGTTATAACATCACATACAAACCAAAGGTAAATAGACTGGCAGTTATAACATCACATACAAACCAAAGGTAAATAGACTAGCAGTTATAACATCACATACAAACCAAAGGTAAATAGACTAGCAGTTATAACATCACATACAAACCAAAGGTAAATAGACTAGCAGTTATAACATAACATACAAACCAAAGGTAAATAGACTAGCAGTTATAACATCACATACAAACCGAAGGTAAATAGACTAGCAGTTATAACATCACATACAAACCAAAGGTAAATAGACTGGCAGTTACAACATCACATACAAACCAAAGGTAAATAGACTGGCAGTTATAGCCTCACATACAAACCAAAGGTAAATAGACTAGCAGTTATAACATCACATACAAACCGAAGGTAAATAGACTGGCAGTTATAACATCACATACAAACCGAAGGTAAATAGACTGGCAGTTATAGCCTCACATGCAAACCAAAGGTAAATAGACTAGCAGTTATAACATCACATACAAACCGAAGGTAAATAGACTGGCAGTTATAGCCTCGCATACAAACCGAAGGTAAATAGACTGGCAGTTATAGCCTCACATACAAACCAAAGGTAAATAGACTGGCTGTTATAGCCTAACATGCAAACCAAAGGTAAATAGACTAGCAGTTATAACATCACATACAAACCAAAGGTAATAGACTGGCAGTTATAACATCACATACAAACCAAAGGTAAATAGACTAGCAGTTATAACATCACATACAAACCAACTGTAAATAGACTAGCAGTTATAGCATCACAAACAAACCAAAGGTAAATAGACTAGCGGTTATAACATCACATACAAACCAAAGGTAAATAGACTAGTAGTTATAGCATCACATACAAACCAACTGTAAATAGACTAGCAGTTATATCATCACATACAAACCAAAGGTAAATAGACTAGCAGTTATAGTATCACATACAAACCAAGGGTAAATAGACTAGCAGTTATAACATCACATACAAACCAAAGGTAAATAGACTAGCAGTTATATCATCACATACAAACCAAAGGTAAATAGACTAGCAGTTATAGTATCACATACAAACCAAAGGTAAATAGACTAGCAGTTATAACATCACATACAAACCAACTGTAAATAGACTAGCAGTTATAACATCACATACAAACCAACTGTAAATAGACTAGCAGTTATAACATCACATACAAACCAACTGTAAATAGACTAGCAGTTATAACATCACATACAAACCAACTGTAAATAGACTAGCAGTTATAACATCACATACAAACCAACTGTAAATAGACTAGCAGTTATAACATCACATACAAACCAACTGTAAATAGACTAGCAGTTATAACATCACATACAAACCACCTGTAAATAGACTAGCAGTTATAGTATCACATACAAACCAAAGGTAAATAGACTAGCAGTTATATCATCACATACAAACCAAAGGTAAATAGACTAGCATTTATAACATCACTTACAAACCAAAGGTAAATAGACTAGCAGTTATAACATCACATACAAACCAAAGGTAAATAGACTAGCAGTTATAACATCACATACAAACCAAAGGTAAATAGACTAGCAGTTATATCATCACATACAAACCAAAGGTAAATAGACTAGCAGTTATAACATCACATACAAACCAACTGTAAATAGACTAGCAGTTATAGTATCACATACAAACCAAAGGTAAATGGACTAGCAGTTATATCATCACATACAAACCAAAGGTAAATAGACTAGTAGTTATAGCATCACATACAAACCAACTGTAAATAGACTAGCAGTTATAGCATCACATACAAACCAAAGGTAAATGGACTAGCAGTTATATCATCACATACAAACCAAAGGTAAATAGACTAGTAGTTATAGCATCACATACAAACCAACTGTAAATAGACTAGTAGTTATAGCATCACATACAAACCAACTGTAAATAGACTAGCAGTTATAGCATCACATACAAACCAAAGGTAAATAGACTAGCAGTTATAACATCACATACAAACCAAAGGTAAATAGACTAGCAGTTATAGTATCACAGACAAACCAAAGGTAAATGGACTGGCAGTTATAACATCACAAACAAACCAAAGGGGCATAACTCCGGTAGCACCCTATATATATTAGTGAAATTACTAAAAAATCTTCTTCTCCTGCACAAGTGGGCAGAATAATTTGATTTTGGTATACAGCATATATGGGGTGGATCTGATTCAAATTTGTTCAAATCGGCCCCCTGGATTCATATTTGGGCCCAAATTCGAACTTAGTGCATTTCAGGCAAATTTCTTAAAAAATCTTCTTCTCCAGATCCAGCAGGCAGAATCTTGTGATATTTGGTATGCAATGGGGGTGGGAATCTGATTCAAGTTTATTCAAATCGGCCTACTGGATTCACATTTGGGCTCAGTATAGAAGCCCGAATTCGAACTTAGTGCATTTCAGGCAAATTTCTTAAAAAATCTTCTTCTCCAGATCCAGCAGGCAGAATCTTTTGATATTTGGTATGTAACATTGTGGGGTGGATCTGATTCAGGTTTGTTCAAATCGGGTCCCTGGATTCATATTTGGGCTCACTATAGAAGCTCGAATTTGAACTTAGTGCATTTCAGGAAAATTTCTTAGAAAAATCTTCTCCTCCAGATCCTGCAGGCAGAATCTTTTGGTATTTGGTAAGCAACATTGTGGGGTGGAGCTGATTCAAATTTATTCAAATCGGCTCCTTGGGTTCATATTTGTGCTCGAACTTAGTGCATTTCAGGCAAATTTCTTTAAAAATCTTCTCCAGATCCAGCAGGCAAAATCTTTTGATATTGGGTATGCAGCATTCCTAGGGGGGTGAGATTCAAGTTTGTTCAAGCCAAGTCCCTGGGTTCATATTTGGGCTCATTGTGGTAGTCCAAATTATAACTTAGTTCAAAATGAGAAATTTTTTTTAAAAGTCTTCTTCTTTAGATCCAGCAGTCGGAATGTTTTGATATTTGGTATGCAGCATCCTTAGGGGGTGAGATTCAAGTTTGTCAAACCATGTCCCTAAGTCCATATTTGGGCTCACTGTGGGAGCCCGAATGATAACTTCAAAATGAGGAATTTTCTTTAAAAATCTTCTTCAGATCCAGCTGTCAGAATGTTTTGATATTTGGTATGCATCATCCCTAAGGGGGGGGGGGGGGAGATTCAAGTTTGTTCAAGCCATGTCCCTAGGTCCATATTTGGGCTCACTGTGGGAGCTTGAATTGTAACTTAGTTCGAAATGAGGAATTTTCTTAAAAAATCTTCTTCAGATCCAGCAGTCCGAATGTTTTGATATGTGGTGTGTAGCATCCATAGGGGGGTGAGATTCAAGTTTGTTAAAGCCAAGTCCTTGGGTCCATATTTGGGCTCCCTGTGGGAGCCCAAATTATAACTTAGTCAATATGAGGAATTTTTCTTTAAAATCTTCTTCTTCAGATTCAGCAGTCGGAATGTTTTGATATTTGGCATGCAGCATCCTTAGGGGGTGAGATTCAAGTTTGTTTAAGCCAAGTCCCTGGGTTAATATTTGGGCTCACTGTGGGAGCCTGAATGATAACTTAGTTCAAAATGAGGAATTTTCTTTAAAAATCTTCTTCTTCAGATCCAGCAGATGAATGCTTTTGATATTTGGTATGCAGCATCCTTAGGGGGGTAAGATTCAAGTTTGTTCAACCCATGCCCCTAGGTCCATAAAATTTGTCTCTCATGACTTCATTCCTTTGTAGTGTTGATGAACTATGTCTAACTGAATGTGACCCCAAATACTTCTTTGAACCACTTTGGCCGGTGAGTGATTAAGGCTCCTTGTGGCCTCTTGTTGAAAACATAGCATATAGGGAACATAAATTAACATATTCTCAATTATCACTATTCTTGTCGTATTTCATAATTCTTTCATAAACATTGAACATTATCCTTTTCATCAAACACAACACACAGTCAAGTAAAGCTACAGTGTCATTGACTTTTTCTTTCTGAAGGTCAAGTGACCGTTAACTTACAAATTTCCCTTTTTCTGCTTTTGTTGCTGTTTTTTTTTGGGGGGGGGGGGGGATGACTGGGATTGGCCACACCTGGCAGCCAGCTCTAGTTACAAACATTGGTGGGAAGTATGAACATGAAGTATAAATATACATGTAGAAAACAATTTTTGATTTCAGTTTTCAACTCTCACCGACTACGAAGTAGAGGTGAGGTAATGTCATGACCTCGGCAGTGCAGACGTCAGCATCCAATTTTGTAAGAGTTTATGTTTAGGCCTAACAAAATTAAATTTCTGTTTCTCAGGCCCTCCCGCATTGTCCTTTTGGCGGCCGCGTGCTCTCTTTTTATAAAGCAATGTAAACTTAAAAAAAAAAAATTAAATTGTTCAGGTCTTAATATTTTTCCCAAGATAAAAATTGATAAATTTGTTCCTTGAGTGCAAGAAGGCTTTGCAATGCTTTGGCATTGCAAAGCCTTCTTGCACTCAAGGGACGAAATACGCAGCCATTCATGCTATTCCGTGGAGTAAGAGGCCTAAAACATAAACCAAGAACATGAACTTTTGATGGCAAAGAAATAATTATAGAAATAAAAAAGAAAATAAAAAATCGCTCGCCTGCATGCAATTTTACAAATGATGGCCTGGGAAACAGAAGATCTACTTTGTGTGGCCTTAGTAAATTTGAACCAATGGCTTGGCTTTCAAATTGTGGTTGTGGTTTATTTAGGACCATGACTACAGAATGTTTTCTTCAATTTTTGTTTTTTTATGAGAACTTGACCCTTTACCCAACGTAATGGCCAAAACCGGCCAGTGCTATTCACAAAAATCGCCATTTAATTTAGATTATTTTTTCATTTTTTGTCTCAAAAACATAGGTTGAGCTCGTTCCAATGAGGGGTCATAACCTATGTTTTTCAGACAAAAATGAAAAAAATTAGTTATTCATGAATTTTGTTTGCAAGTGTCGTCTGCTTTTCATGTTAGGTAAAATGTTAAGTCAGTTTTTTGTTGTAAGAAGAAGAAGAAACTTTACGGTGATCTATATTGATTATAGGTGTATTTTATTGTGAGTGTAGTTTCTCTTAACTCTTATACTCACCCCCATTGGGGGCACAGTGACGTTGTGTACTAAGACGTAGTGCACGTCCAGGGACTGATCAGGACTATTTAAAATACGCTGTCGCCACGGAGCCTATTTTTTCAATTCATGTGCCAGATTTCAATTTACAGAGTCACACTGCTGTTTGTAACACACACTGCAAGTATGTAATAGCTCTCATCATTTTCATTTAGTACACTATAGCAAACATTAATCTTCACTGTGGTTTCTGATCAAGTCTTGGCTGCCTATTTAGGCAGCCAAGACTTGATCAGAAACCACCGTGAAGATTAATGCTTGGTAATTAAGACTTGAAGTATTAACTTAAGCACTCTACAACAATGATAAATGATAATCATATATATAATACATGTAAGAGTGTCTCTCTCGATTATCCATCGAAACAATATCAAGATATGATCTGAGAAGTTACGCGCCAACTGAGAAGCCTATTTCTGAGATTTAAGAGCCAGGTCCTGATGTTTCAGAACCAAATACGCACTGGCGCATGCCCAAGTCGGTCCCTGCACGTCGATGGTGCACCTGTCTTTAACCAATGCTAACCCAGCTTGTGTGGAGTTAGTACATTGGGTAGCTGACAGTTGCTCGGTGGTACTCCGGCTTCCTCCACCCGTAAAACTGTTGAGGTCATGATTTGCCATTGTGCAGAAATATGTGACCTTAAACACCAATAAATAAATAATAAATAACTCTTACATGAAGTGTACATGCTGTTATTTTGCCTGTTTTTCAGCAAAAAAATCTGTGAACTTGTACTTGTAACAATTAATGTTTCAGTCAGATTCAATATCCGAATTGTAAGTTTGTGTTTGAGTTGGTTTCTTGAAACCCAGTAGCCCCAGGGCTCTTATATTGCAGTTGTGTGTTATTTAGGACCATGACTACAGTACTTAACCCTTTAACCAACACAGACAATATCAAAATTTATTATTTATGTGGTCTCGACGTTTTCTTCCTACGTACATCTGACTCATTGAATACAAAACGACTCATTGAAACATACATGTAGTTTTGTCTATGTATTTGAAAAATTATATTTTTATACTGTACCAATGACCCAGACTTAGCTGGTGCTAACTCTAACAAAACCAGGGCCAAACACAAATTTTGCCCCCCAATCCCCAAAATTTGCATCCAAAACAAAAAGAAATCATGTCCTAAAGGACCTCCATACTACGCCTCCACTGCGCATGCGCAGTGACGCAGACGTCCCGAAATTGGCGCCAATTATCATTCTCTGTTTGGCCCTTCATCAGTCAACATCTCACTGATCTTTGTGCTTGTAAATCTCAGTTTAAAGGATGCCAGACACGTAATTTTTGGAGAAATTGTGATTCTAAGGAGGATAGAAGGAGGAGAGGAAAAAGAAGTGACAAAAAATAATCAGGGCTGTACTTAAAATTTTTTGATGAAATTATGTTAAGTTGCCTATTTTCGAGGCATGGGCCTCTTGTTGTCATTCTTGCTAATTGTTGCACTGCTTATTCAGTGTTTCCTCTCCTCTAGCCTTCTAAAGTCCCCCCTTGCAATTCTCCCATGCTTTTGGCATATTTTTGAGAAATTTCATTTCTAAAATTTCCTGGGAGAGTTGCTTGGTTACAGAATGTTTTCTGTTATTTTCCCCATAGTTACGTTTTCACCCATGGGTGTATAACGTTTGTGTTCTTCATCTTCCATCTGATGTTCTGCAGATTCTCCCCTGGGAGTCTCTGTTTTGCATCAGATAGAGTGTAATTTGATGACTGATTCCGGGCCAGTTTTTTCAGTGCCTGGAGTCATGTTTTCTGGTGTTTTTACACTGTTTGTTTTCATTGGCAACAGCCTTTTTTGAGGGGGGCTGTTTGCCTTTGCTGTAGTTTATCTCACTATAAGATACATTTATATTATCCGAAAGTGTCTCATTAATTATTTAATATAAATTTAAAATTTTTGACCACACTTTGCCATCGGATCCATCGGGGCTCAACGTTACTTTTCAGCAACTTGGGCTTCAGTGAAAAAATATTTTTTCAAAATTTATTTTGTTTTGCAATTGTTTTTTCATTTATTAATGGATCATGTTATTATGTATCTTTGTGTCAGGGGTTTTTGCGAGTAACTAGGACTTATTGTTGTTCTTTCACAATGAAGGGACGTTGTTCAAATTGTAATAGGAAGAAATCTTCCTCTGACTTTCATGATCATTGTATCAATTGTAGTCAGTGTTCTCGCATTAATCCCTGTCCTATATGTGAACATTGGGATGAGAAACATTGGAAACGTGTGTCACGATATGTTGTTTCTGGAGAAAGAGCGATTCCGGCTCTTTCTCCGCAAGGTCACTCTACTCTCTCAGTTTCTATTTCAGAGGAACCAGAACAGGGTGATGTTTCCATGTTATCTTCTTCAAGTGTGCGTCCATCGTCACAAATGAATTCAGAGCTAGCGGCAAAAGTGCTCATGGAGATTAGACAAATGTCGTCCGCTAGCTCGCCCGGTGTAGCGTCCATTCACCGAATGGTTCGGCAGCCGGGTTCGTCCGATGCGGTCCAAGAGGAAATTTTGGGTGATGCGAGCACTATAAACATATTAGATGCACACCCAGTGACGACGGATAGTAAGCGAGAACGGAGGAAGCCTTTGAGTCCGGTTCCTAGCTCGTCCAGGTCCAGCCGGGCCGCGAGCGAGAGAGGCCCCTCTCTCGTACAACAACATCTGGGACCAGATGTTGTGGTACAAAATGTATCTTTAGCGGAGCATACGTCCGTCGCTCGGGACGCTCCGTTGTATAAGCAGTCCGCAGAGACTGTTAAGGCTTCCTCTTCTCGTCAGCGCACACGACCGCACCTTGGCTGCGTGACCCGGATATATTACCAGCTTCGCCGATGAAGGATTCTTCGGCGACCAGGTCACACCATCCGGCATCCAGGGATTCGAGACCGATGGACTCTGGACGTTCGCATAGGAAAAGTATGCGGGAGCCATCTGATGCGGAGCTGCCCTCGGCGAAGCAGCGAAAGACTGCGCCTCCGCAGGTCTCGACGCCGGACATTCTTGTGCAGATAGCACAGCTTATCGCAGCATCCCAGCAGCCGACAGAAACGGTGTTGGATCGAGAATTATCCGACGGCGCTGGGTCGGTACGCTCCGCCGAAGCATCGGGGGCGGACGACCGGGAACATCATGAGGTCCGCCCGGATGGTGAAAGGGATACGGATGACTTGGAGCTATCCCTTTCGGAACAACATAAAGCTGCCGTGGACTTCATCCGGCACTTTCTCCCACAAGTTGTTCCGTCGGGCCAGACTGCTGCGCTTCCGGACAAGAGAATTATAGCGTCATTGGACTCTGAATTTTTTGAGCGGTTCAGGGACATCGCTCCCGAGTTTCCGTCGCAGTCCAATAATGTTGCAAGAACATTTGAATTATTGAACGACGCTATATTTAAACTTGCTTCCAGGACGGGGAAAGCAGGTTTCTTGTCCGCTAATACTCTCAACCTGCCTTTCATTAATGCAAGGAATAAATTCGATACGGCAGGACAGGGTATACCGAGAGTTCCTCTGCGTATGGACGACGAGGCGGAAGACTTAGAGCTATCATTACCGTCGTCAGCTTCTATTCCAACCGCGGTGTTGGAAACAGCTATTGCGTCTAACAGAGCCAATTTAGATGCCTTATCTTACGCAGATCACCTTACTAAGGCGTTATCACTGCGCCTTCAGGGGAAAGAGTTTCAGGATATACAATCCTCTTTAAGACTTCTTTCAAGGGCAGTAGCTTATTCCACGTGTAACTCCGCCCTTTCAGTGGCAAATCTGGAGTTGGTTAGACGTGACGCAGCCCTAGCTACATCCACACTAGTGGATTCTATGGTGAAGAACTCTCTTAGAGTCGCTTCGGTCTCAGGAGAACTTCTCTTTGACGGCAAGCTTTCCGCTATTTATGATAAAATTAAAAAGAAAGCTAATGATTCTCTGTTGTTCAGATCTGCTCCTAAGAAGTCGGATACAGCAGACACGAATAAGACAGGCACTTCTGGGTCTAATGCGCCCAAGAGAGGTTCCTATAGAGGTTCCGGTGCGTCCTCTTGGTCTTATTCGAGAGACCGTCAGGATAGCGACTCTCGTTCGGGACGTCCTTCAGGCCGGGACAATCGGTCGGATGCCCCGAGGTCGACGAGGCGAGGTGCAGGTCGTGGAAGACGTGGTTTCTCCTACCGCAGGCCTCGCAGGTCCAGGAGGTGATGACTTAAACCTCTATCGCGTTCCGGTTGGCGGAAGGTTGTCGAGCTTTTCACAAGAGTGGGCATCGATTACGGACGACCCTTGGGTGAGAGGAGTGACTTCGGAAGGTCTAAAGATATCCTTCAAACGAAAGCCTCCATTAACTCGAAGTCCAAAGTGGACTCATCTTCCGTCAAATCCACAGAAAAGAGACGCTCTGTTATCAGAGGTGCAGTCTCTTTTAATGAAGAACGTGGTAGAGGTCGTAGAAAACCAGGAATCTCCGGGATTCTACAGCCATCTGTTTCTGGTTCCGAAACCAGACGGCTCGTTCCGTCCAGTCATAGATTTGAGCTGGATAAACAAGCTGATCGTCGCTCCGAAGTTTTATATGGAGACGATTCGATCGGTCAGAGCGAGTATTCGGGTGAACAATTATGCAACGAGCATAGATCTCAAAGATGCGTACTTTCACGTCATGGTACATCCGACATTCCGAAAGTATCTACGCTTCGCAGTCCTAGGAGTGGTGTATCAATTCCGGGCGATGTGCTTCGGATTGAATCTAGCACCCTGGGCTTTCACTCGGGTAATGAACTCGGTAATGATCTACTTCCGAGCTCATTCGTCTGCGGTAACGTCGGCCTACCTGGATGACATTCTTCAGAGGTACGGCAACGAGTTAACGCTTCAGAACGATGTTCAGAATCTTCTTCTATTGCTCCGACGTCTCGGTTTTATAGTAAACGAGGAGAAGTCGGATCTGGTGCCGTCCAAGTCATTCACTCATCTGGGAATGAGCTTCGAGACGCACAACAATCTCGTTCGTCTGCCGTTAACCAGAGCGAAATTAGTCAGTTGTTACGCTCGCTATTGTCTGCACGCAGACAAAGTCACGGCGAGAGAATTTATGAGACTGATAGGTCTTTGCGGAGCCGCCGCGGATCTCATTCCGATGGGGCGGTTACGCACACGTCCTCTTCAAATTTTCCTGACTCAGAATTGGAGTGTGAAAATTCATTCGCTCGATGTAGACGTTCTCTTGTCAGATCAAGTGAAACAAGAGATTCAGACTTGGGCAAACATTCAGTGGTTAACTCAAGGAGTTCCGCTGTAGTTGCCGGATCCGAGTTTTACCATTATGACGGATGCCAGTCAAACAGGTTGGGGTGCATCATTAATCCCAACGGATTCGAGATGCCAGGGTCTTTGGGATCCGCAATTCCTGTGCAAGCACATAAACATCAAGGAAATGATGTCAATTTGGCTTGCGTTACGTCACTGGATGGACATTATTCACGATGCTCATGTCCAAATCCTATCCGACAATACGACAGTAGTGGCGTATATACGGAATCAGGGAGGCACTCATTCAGTTCCGTTGTTCAATCTAACGGAAAGAATCCTTCTGTTTGCGTTAGAACATCACGTTCTTCTTTCGGTCCGTCACATACCGGGTCGTCTGAATGTGCTAGCAGACTCCCTTTCACGAAAGGGTCGCTTGTTGCCGTCGGAGTGGACTCTCAACAAACAAGTATTCAATCAGATTTGCTACCAATGGGAACGGCCAATGATAGACTTATTTGCGACACATCTCAACAATCAGTTGCAGACGTATGTGTCTCCGTGTCCGGATCCAAGAGCATTTGCAGTAGACGCTCTGTCGATCCCTTGGGACGGAATGATAGGATATGCGTATCCTCCAGCGCCGTTAATTCAACAAGTATTGCTAAAGATAAAACAATCTCAATGCAAGATTCTGTTGGTAGCATCTCTGTCGCCACAGAGACCGTGGATAAATCTACTCAGGTGTCTGTTGTGGGACCTACCGCGGAAGATTCCTCCACGGGAGGATCTTCTTTCGCAGGGGAAATCGCGCCAACTCCATCACAACTCGCAAGGTCTCAACCTTCACGTTTTTCCGTTGTGCGGTCCTTCTTGCATGGCAAGCACTTTACAGGACGAGCAGTGGACGCGATTTCTAACTGTAGGAGGACCTCCTCTTCGCTAAACTATGCGGCTAAGTGGAAGGTTTTTTGTCGTTGGTGTAGGGATCATTCTGTAGATATATTCGATCCCTCTATACCAGACATTGCAAACTTTCTAGTTTACTTGTTTGACGAAATCAAACTGCAGCCTGTTACTATAAAGGGTTATAGATCTATGTTATCTGATACCTATGCACATCATGATAGTTTACAAATTGGATCTAATGTCTCTTTATCGAAATTGGTTAGAAACTTTTCGATAAATAGACCCAGAACTCTTAGATTAATTCCTAAGTGGAATTTAGCTTGGGTTCTCCTTAAATTGAAGGAAAAGCCATTTGAACCTCTTGGGACAGTAGATTTCAGATTCTTATCTTATAAGACAGCTTTTCTCTTAGCTTTCTCTTCTGCTAGAAGAGTCAGTGAGCTTCATGCACTATCGGTGGATGATTCTCAATATCGTAGTGTTGGGAACACTATCACCTTCACTACTAATGTGGGTTTTTTAGCTAAGAATCAGGCTCCTAATAAATATCCGGAACCTATTGTTATTAAGGCTCTTCCGTCTTCAGACGGGCGTAGGCCTTTACTCTGTCCTGTTAGAGCACTACATATCTATAAACAGAGATCTCAGTTTATCAGAAAGGGACGGAAACGTTTCTTTCTGTCTTTGATGCCTAATAGAAAGGACATTTCAGTCCATTCTATTGCTAGATGGATTCAGTTAACTATCCGTACTGCTTATGAAGATTTATCTTCTTCTCAGCAGTCTGTGCTTAAGATTTCTGCTCATGAAGTAAGAGCTCTTTCTACTTCCTGGGCTTATGCTAATAGTGTTGCTATTACAGATTTAATGAAGGCTGCTTATTGGTCTCAGCCATCCACATTTACGAATTTTTATCTCAGAAATATTGAGTCCATTTCTGGAGACCTGCATTGTTTAGGTCCGTTATCTGTTGCTCAGAATGTCGTCCACTAAACAGTTGCAACTATAGTTATGCAGGCTTTCTGTTCCGGCAGTGACTCCGTCCGGCTGCCCTCTTCGCTCTGGGCTATTTGACCCAGGGCAAGGGGAAGGGGGGGGGGGGGGCGGGTGTTCCCTTAGGTCACCTGCTTTATAGTGAAAAGCAAGGGAATGCCTCCTCCAAGTCAGTATTTCTGAGTCGCTTCCGGGATGGTTTTAAAGTGCAATATTAATGTTTAAATTCATTCATGTCTTATTTTTAAAGTGTAGCTCGGTGTGAAGCATTTGTATATGTCAAGTGTCATACGGGCTTTAATATACAATACTCGGACACTTTTAAATGACTATAAAGAGTCAATTCTCTGGACTACTTTATTTATTGGCTTGCTTTAAAAATAATTAGTATAAGGGTTATACTGGATGTTAATAGAGAACATGAATGTTATTGTGCTCAATTATTAAGGGTAGTGTATCTTTCTAATTTAATATTAAATAAGAAAGATACATGTAAAGCCTAATACTCCTTTTCTCCTTAAGGGGTTACCTCTTTACTATATAGTTGAGCTTATTGGATTTTCCTCTATGTCCTAGGCCCTCCAGCCTGTTTACTATTCAGCTAAGTCTGGGTCATTGGTACAGTATAAAAATGTTAAAAAATTTATAGTAATTTATATATTTTTTATACTTACCAATGACCCAGTCGGGGATGGCCCTCCCTGGAGTTGGGAACTCTTGCCTCCCCACTGAGTACATAGCGCTGACCAGGCACTGCCAGTAAGAATGATAATTGGCGCCAATTTCGGGACGTCTGCGTCACTGCGCATGCGCAGTGGAGGCGTAGTATGGAGGTCCTTTAGGACATGATTTCTTTTTGTTTTGGATGCAAATTTTGGGGATTGGGGGGCAAAATTTGTGTTTGGCCCTGGTTTTGTTAGAGTTAGCACCAGCTAAGTCTGAGTCATTGGTAAGTATAAAAAATATATAAATTACTATAAATTTTTTAACTTTTTTAAATTTTTCAAAAAATTTCAACAAAACCATATCATGTGACCACTCAGTGGAACAAGCTGGATGCTAGCTGGATGCTATTATTATAAGACGGATATGTGCATCTTAGGCATTAGTATAAAGGTTACATGGAGACGGATATATCCGTCATATGGAGTTATGAGGTTATAAGGGTCAGATTCAACTTTGTTCAAATTATGATCACAGAGTAATTAGTTTGGATATCAGTTGAATTATGATGTTAGAGTAATGATAATTATTACCACTTTAGTGGGCATTCCTTTGGCCATTATCGCTCATTTCCTGGGCATTAATACGCGATAAATGCTCAGGTCATCATGTGACGTGCTGGACTGCTAATGGGTTTTCCTTCCCATCAGCGCCCACAGCCCGACATCACGTGACCAAATTACCTCCCATTCCCAATCTTCTGTTTCTGCTTTGTAAGTTCGGATGCTGTGCGAGGTAAACAAATCTCACAGCAGTTACTTGAAGTGATTACACCAAATATAACCTATTTACTGAAACATAAGGGGCAAATAGTGATATAATGTGAGTATATTTATGTATCATTCTGTTTTTGAAGCTGCCAAACTCCGATCCTGGATGTTTAACATTGGTTATTTCGTACTTGTTTTCAAAAAACTTCCAAAAATAAACTCCGACAACAGATGAATATTCAATTACTTTGGCTTGTTTTGATCACATGGTATTGTTTGCAAACAGACGTTTGTGATTGTTTGCACATTAAAATTGACTTGGAGTTATTTTGAGGTTACTTGAATGTCCTCCCCTATTAGTGGTAATAATAGAAATAACACGATTTTTGTCGAGCATTACGGTTTATTAATGGCCCTACAGAAATGATTAACAGCCCTTGGGCTATTAGTGGGCCGCTAATAAACCCTTGGACTGTTAATCATTTCTGTAGGGCCATTAATAAACCATGCATAATGCCCTAAAAATCATGTTATTGGTATATTAGCATGGTTATCATTTGGATATCAGTTGAATTATGATGTCAGAGTAATGATAATTAGTATGGTTATAACTTGGACATGAAAACTACATTCTAGTTTATTATCTATTTCAGTCAGTTTTTATATCCAAAAAGAAAAACTAACTCACAAGAAACCATGGATGCAGAACAAGAGACAGTGAATGATGGGAAGTACGAGTTATTTACACAAGTTAATGAGCAGATTAAAAATGAAATAAAAGCACTTGTTATGACATGTAAGTTTTACAAAGGTTTGCTTACCTAACTGGCTAATAAGCACAATCAGTCACTAATCTTTGAACATGGGATCATCAGAGAAATATTTTAATTGTTTTATTATATACAAACCATCTTTAAATATAAGGCTAAGAAAATAAACCCAAAATATTGATATTGCATATCTACTTGATAAGAAAAAATGCTAATTTTTAGCTCAACTTTGGCGAAGCCAAATTTGAGCTTTTGTCATGGCCCGTTATCCGTCTGGCCGTCTGTCCGTCTGGCCGTCTGTACGTCTGTCCATCTGGCCGTCTGTCCGTCTGTCCATATGTCAACAATTGGATACGGCTTGGGCTAGAGGCCGCATTTATGAACCGATCTTTACGAAACTTCTTGGGTTCCTTTGTTATGACCGTGGGACGAGAACGAGTGTTTTTGGGTGCGGTCCGAAATTCAAGATGGCTGCCAGCCGCCATTTTGTATCGACGATGCAGAAATCTGTTTTTTGTACAGAACTTCCATATGAAAGCTCTGATTTGAATAATTTTTTGTATGGATGTTTAGTACCATGGGATACATCACATATAATACAGGTTTTTTTCTCGTATGTAAATTGTGCAAATTAGACTAATTTTGATGTTTTTGGGGGTTAATTTCAGCACTGTAAGTGCAAATGCCAATACAGCTCGGGCTAGAGGCAGTATTTATGAACCGATCTTTACGAAACTTCTTGGGTACCTTTGGTATCACCTTGAGACGAGAACGAGTGTTTTTGGGTCCGGTCCGAAATTCAAGATGGCCGATGGCAGCCATTTTGTACAAAATTAGGTGCAATCAGATTTTTGCACAGAACTTCCATATGAAAGCGCTGATTTGAATAATTTTTTGTGTGAATGTTTAGTACCATTGGATACATCACATATAATACGGGTTTTTTTCTCGGGCAGAAATTTTGCAAATTAGATGAACTTTGATTTTTTCAGTGCGACTTACAGTAAGTACACATGTCAATACGGCTCAGACTAGAGTCTATATTTATGAACTGATCTTCACGAAATGTCTTGGGTATCTTTGTTATCACCTTGGGACGAGAACGAGTGTTTCTGGGTGCGGTCTAAAATTCAAGATGGCTGCCAGTGGCCATTTTGTACCGAAATTAGGTCTAATCAGTTTTTTGTACACAACTTCTATACAGCTCAGACTAGAGGCCACATTTATGAACCAATCTTTACGAAACTTCTTGGGTACCTTTGTTATCACCGTGGGATGAGAGCGAGTGTTTTTGGGTGTGGTTCGAAATTCAAGATGGCCACCAGCAGCCATTTTGTACCAAAATTAGTGCAATCAGTCTTTTGTACAGAACTTCTGTATGAAAGTTCTGATTTGAATAAATTTTTGTATGAATGTTTAGTAACATGGAATACATCACATATTGTAAGGGGTTTTTTTTCGTGCAGAAATTATGCAAATTAGATGAACTTTGATTTATTCAGTGCTACTTACACAATGTAAGCACACATGTCAATACGGCTCAGGGTAGAGGCTGTATTTATGAACCGATCTTCACAAAACTTCTTGGGTACCTTTGTTATCACCTTGGGATGAGAATGAGTGTTTCTGGGTACGGTCTAAAATTCAAGATGGCTGCCAGTGGCCATTTTGTACCGAAATTAGGTCCAATCAGTTTTTTTGTCACAAGTTCTATACAGCTCGTATTTATGAACTAATCTTCACAAAACTTCTTGGGTACTTTTGTTTTGACCTTGGGACAGGAACGAGTGTGTTTTGGGGTGCCTTTGTTATCACTGTGCTATGAGAACAAATATTTTGGGGTTCAGTCAGACCCACTCTGGGACTCAAAAGATTTTTTTCTAGTTTAGCATCTGACTGTCACCCACCTTTACAATACTTTACCTATACATTTGTTACAGGCAACGGTCAGTATTTATGTACAGACCGTTACAATACTTTATATGTACCTTTGTTATCAGGTCATTACCTAGATGTTTGTCATTGCTGTGTCACATACTATACATGTACATGTCTTTGTCTTGACAAGTTGAGCTACAGTGTCATTGACACTTTCATTGTCACTTTTCAGAATAAATTACTCAGGTCATTTTTTGTTAAAAGTCCATGTGGGCGGGCATGTTTGCCGCCCGGAAACATTTTTTGTGAAGACTATTAAAATAGTCAGTGTCCGTATGTGCGTGTGTGAATGCATTCGTCTGTCCCACATTGGTTAGTTGTAGTTAGCTGAATCAAATGAAATTTGGTATGTAGGTATATGACCATAAAATACAGGTCAAGTTCGAATCGGGGTGTCGTCTGACAATTCTTGCCAAAGTTATGCCCCTTTTTTACTTCAAAAATTCATTTCTTTTGGTTTCTCGATAACTTCTGTTGTTGTTGACTGAATCGAATAAAATTTAGCATGTAGTTGTATCATAATAAAATACAGGTCAAGTTAAAATCAGGGTTTGTTGTGACATATTTTTGCCAGAGTTATGGCACTTTTTCGACTTTGAAATTTTTTTTTTTTCCTGGTTTCCCGATGATAACTTTAGTTATAGTTGGGAAAATCAAAGGAAATTTGGTTTATAGATGTATTGAGATAAAATACAGGTCAAGTTGAAATTTGGGTGCAGTCCTACAAATTTTGCCAGAGTTATGCCCCTTTTTCAACTTAGAAAAATTCACTTTTTGGGTGTTTCCAGATGAGAACTTAAGTTATATGCAGCTAAATCAAATAAAATTTGGTATGTAGGTGTATCAACATAAAATACAAGTCAAGTCTAATCAGGGAGAAGTCTGTCAATTCTTGCCAGAGTTATGCCCCTTTTTCAACTTCAAAAATTAATTTCTTTTGGTTTCCTGATGACTTTAGGTGTTATTGACCGAATCAAATAAAATTTGGTATGCAGATCTATCAGATGAAAATACAGGTCAAGTTAAAATTGGGGTTTGGTCCAACATTTTTTGCGTGAGTTATATCCCTTTTTTGACTGAAAAAGTTCAATTTTTTTTGAATATCTTGAATTGCACACTTTTTTCAGGGGACGTGTGGCCGGCGGCCTTTTATTTTATTTTTGGTCGAGTGGTATTGACAACTGAAACCTATGGTTTGGCAAGGGTCAATGTGCATCTAGGTGTGCATCTGGGCGGGCGGGTGGTCGGGCGTCCTCGCACTGTAAGCGCAATTGCTTGAACAGACGTTCTCCAATTTGACTAATATTTGCCATACAAGTTTTTTGCCATAATACCTCAAGCAAGTTTAAAAACTGGCCCAGCCTGATTTTTCCATACATAGTTATTGGCCATAATTAGTCGATTTTTACAAATTTCAGCCAGTTTACACAGTTTGCACAGTAACTTGAACAAACGTTCTTCATTTTAACTAATATTTGCCAAACAGGTCTTTTGTAATAATATTTCAAGCAGGTTCAGAAACTGACCCCGCATGATTTTTGGTTACAGAGTTATGGGCCATAATTAATTTTGACGAAATCTAAAATTAATAGCATTATAACTTGAACAAAGGTTCCAGATTTGATAACTAGCATGATTGATAGCAGGGTTATGGACATGTAACACTCTCCGATTGCCACCACAACTTGACGCCTGCATCTCTGATGTGCACCTATTATTATACCACCCACTTGAAAAGTGGGAGGTATATAGTGATCACTTGGTCCGTCCGTACATCCGTCCATCCATACTTCTGTCCATCCATCCATCCTTTACGCTTTGGGGGAGTACACATCTGCTATCCACAACTCCTCCTAAACCAGTGAACGGATTTCATTGAAACTCTCAAACATTCTTTTACACACATTGAAGATGTGCACCTCCTATTTTCTTTTCAGATATTTTCATTTTTGTAGTTTCCCATATTGACAAATGAACTTTGTCAAATTCAATTGACATTCTGTACAGATCTGCTATCCGCTACTCCTCTTAAACTATTGAACAGATTTCATTGAAACTTTCAGACATTCTTTTACATACATTGCAGATGTGCACCTCGTATTTTCTTTTCAGATATTTTCATATTTACAGTTCCCCATATTCAAAAATGGTCTTTGTCAATCCAGGTTTTAGTAGGGAGGGGTATAGATCTGCCATCCACTACTCCTCTTAAACCATTGAACAAACTCCATTGGAACTCGCAGACCTTCTTTTACATACATTGAAGATGTGCACCTCCTATTTTTCTTTCAGATGTTTTCATATTTCGATGTCCATCCATCTGTCCGTCCATCCGTCCATCCATCCGTCCATCCATTACGTCTTAGGGATATACACATCTGCTATCTGCAACTCCTCTTAAACCAGAGAACGGATTTCATTGAAACTCTCAGACATTCTTTTACATACATTGAAGATGTGCACCTCCTATTTTGTTTTCAGATATTTTCTTTTTTACAGTTTCCCATATTGAAAAATGAACTTTGTCAAATTCAATTGACATTCTGTACAGATCTGCTATCCGCAACTCCTCTTAAACCAGTTAACGGATTTCATTGAACCTTTCAGACATTCTTTTACATAGATTGAAGATGTGCACCTCCTGTTTTGTTTTCAGATATTTTCATTTTTAGGGTTTCCCATATTTAAAAATGGACTTTGTCAATTCAAGCTTGCACAGGGGGGAGGGGTGACATTTGCTATCCACGACTTCTTTTAAACTAGTGAATGGATTTCAATGAAACCTTCAAACATTGGTGTCACTGTTTGTGTTCTCTACATTAAACACACTTTTACTGTTGTAAAATGTTTCTTGGTGGGAACGGCTGGTATCATTTAGTGATCAGTGCTCACAGTTTTTCTAGTTTATTTTTGTAATTATTTCTTT
The DNA here is from genome assembly GCA_031216915.1 of Pictodentalium vernedei. Classification (NCBI taxonomy): domain Eukaryota; kingdom Metazoa; phylum Mollusca; class Scaphopoda; order Dentaliida; family Dentaliidae; genus Pictodentalium; species Pictodentalium vernedei. Next base: position 573,369,108 of record CM062294.1, read on the forward strand.
GCCATCAAAAGTTTGTATTCATGGTTTGTTTTATGTTTTAGGCCTACATGATCTACATCATAGCATGGGTGGTGTATTTTGACCCTTGAGTGCAAGAAGGCTTTGCAATGATAAAGCATTGCAAAGCCTTGTTGCACTCAAGGGACAAATTTATCAATTTTATTAAATTGGATAAAATATCAGGCAAAAACCATTTAATTTTCTTTTTTAAGTTTGCATTGATTATAAAAGTAGAGCATGCGACAGTCAAAAGGACCATGCGGGAGGGCCTTAACCCTTTACCCAACGAATCGCCCGCATCCACCCCCGTAATATGCAAATACAGCTGCTGAAAAAATATTATATTTTTATACTGTACCATTGACCCAGACATAGCTGCTGGTGCTAACTCTTAAAATATAGGGCCAAACACAAATTTTGCCCCCCAATCCCCAAAATTTGCATCTAAAACCAAAGAAAACATGTCCTGAATGGCCCTCCACACTTCACCTCTACTGCGCATGCGCAGTGTCAAGGACGTTCCGAAATTGGCGCCATTAATCATTCTAAGTTTGGCCCTTCATCAGTTAACATCTGACTGATCTTTGTGCTTGTAAATCTGTTTAAATGATGCCAGACACATAAATATTAGTGAAATGGTGATTCTAAGGAGGATAGAGAAGGAGGAGAGGAAAAATGTGTGACAGAATATTATCAGAGCTGTAACTTAAAATTTTTTAATGAAATTATGTTAAGTTACCTATTTTCGAGGCAGCAGCCATTTTGTTGTCATTCTGGTTATTCAGTTACACTGATTTTTCAGTGTTTTCCTCTCTCCCTTTCCTTTAAGTCCCCTCTTGCTATTCTCCCATGCTTTTGGCATAGTTTCTGTAATTATTATTACTAAAATTTCTTGGGAGTTTTAGCTGAATAACAGAATGAATTCTGTTCTTTTCCCCATGTTTACGTCTTCACCTACGGGTGGTTAGGCGTTGTGTTCTGCATCTACCATCTGATGTTCTGCAGTTTCTTCCCTGGAAGTCTCTGTTTTGCATCAGATAGTGTATTTTTGGTAACTGATTCCGGGCCTGGGTGCCTGGAGTCTTATTTTAGTGTTTTTACACTCATTGTTTACATTTACAACAGCCCTCTGTGTGAGGGGGGATTTCTTGAAAATAATATCTTGATGTTATTTTAATCATAACTAGATACATTATTATTGTTCGTAAGTGTTGAATAAATTGTTTAAAATATTTTTAAAATTTTTGTCCACACTTAGGCTTGGGATCCATTGGGGCTCAACGTTACTTTTCAGAAACTTGGGCTATTCTGAAAAAATATTTTTTCAAAATATTTTGATTTCAATTATTTTTTCTATATTAATGGATCATATTATTATTATGTATTTTGATTGCCAGGGGTTGGTGCGAGTACCAGGACTTTGTTTTCTTTTCACATTGAAAGGATTTTGATCAATTGTAATAAGAGGAAGTCTTCCTCTGACTTTTATAATCATTCTATATGTGGTCAGTGTACTCGCATTAACTCCTGTTCTGTATCGTATGATTTCGATGACAACATGGGAAGCGTATGTCACGGTATGTTAGTGGGGAATTGGACACTCCGGTCCTTTCCCCGCAGGGTCACTCTACTTTATCAATTTCTATTTCAGACGATCAAGATTAGGGTGATGTATCTGTGATGTCTTCCAACAGTGTGCCTCCGTCGTCACAATTAATGAAGGGCTAGCGGAAAAGTGCTCATGTAAATACGCCAATTGCCTAAGAGGACCCTAGTAGGTTCGACGGCCTTTGACGTCCGCTAGCTCGCCCCGTGTAGCGTCCATTCATCGAATGGTTCGGCAGCCGGGTTCGTCCGTTGCGGTCTAGAAGGAGTTTTGGGGTGATGCGAGCACTATAAATCAACCAATGCACACCCGGTGACGGCAGATTAGAGGGAGAACGGAGGAAGCCTTTTAGTCCGGTTCATAGCTCGTTTTGGTCCATCCGGACGACGATCGAGAGAGGCCCCTCTCTCGTACAACAACATCTGGCCCCAGATGTTGTGGTACAAAATGTTTCGCATTCGGAGCATACGTCCGTCGCTCGGGACGCTCCGACATATAGGCAGTCCGGAGTAGACTGTCAATAAGGCTTCCTCATTCTCATGGTAGCGTACACGACCGCTCTTGGCTACGTGACCTCAGATATCCAGTCAGCTTCGCCAGTCAGAGAATCATCGGCAACCAGGTCACACCATCCGGTAGCCAGGGACACGAGGCCTGCAGACTCCGGACGTTCACATAGGAAAGTGTGCGGGAGTCAACGTACACGGAGCTTCCGGCGGCAATGCATCGTAAGCCCGCTACTGCACAGGCCTCGGGAATGGACATGCTTTCCTAAATAGCACAGCTTATCGCAGCATCCCAGCATCAACTGAATCTGTCGCATATTTTTTATCCGACGATGCTGGGTCGGGACGCTCCGCGGAAGCGGGTACGGACGTCCGAAAATTTCATCCGGTCCGACGGGATACCGAAAGGGATTCGGAGGATTTCGAGCTTTCCCTTTCGGAACAACATATGCTGTTGTGTATGTCATCTGACTTGATCTTCTACAGCTTCTTTTGTCGGACCAGAATGCTGCGATGCCGACATCGTCCATCAGTTCCGACATAGTCCAATAATGTCACACAAACTTTCGAATTATTGAACGACACTATATATATATTATTATTATATGCTTGCTATTACCAAGCATTTCGGGTTTCTTGTTCGCAAAGTTACGGAGATGTCTTTCAAAAGTGTGCCTCTGTCGTCATAGTTAATGAAGAGCTAGCGGCAATAAGTGCTCATGGAATATGTCTATCGCCTAAGAGGTCCCTTGTAGGATCGACGGAGTGACATTCGCTAGCTCACCCGGTGTAGCGTACATTCATCGAATGGTTCGGCTGCCGGGTTCGTCCGTTGCGGTTTAGGAAGGAGATTTGGGTGATGCGAGCACTATAATTACTTTAGTACTCACCCAGTGACGGCGGATTGAGGACAGATCGGAGGAAGCCTGTTAGTCCGGTTCCTGGCTTGTCCAGGCCGTCCGGGCTGTGAGCGAGAGAGGTCCCTCTCTCGTCCAACAACATAGGGGACCGCATGTTGTGGTTCAGATATTTTACATTCGGAGCATATGTCTGTCGGTCGGGACGCTCTGTTATATTGACAGTCCGAGAGACTGTCGATAATGCTTCCTCATCCTCACAGCAGGGCACACGACCGCACATTGGCTACGTGACCTCGAGTATCCGATCAGTTTCGTCATTCAGTGATTCCACGGCGAATAGGTCACGCCATCCGGTAGCCAAGGGACACGAGGCCTATACACTCCGTTCGCTCGCATATTAGTAGTATGCACGGGGTAACGATCACGGAGCTTCCAGCGGCAATGCATTGTAGGACCGCTTCTCCACAGACCTCAGTGACGGACGTGCTATCCGAGTTAGCACAGTTTTTTCGCAGCATCCCAGCAATTGACAGTTTCGTAGTCGAATCAGGAATTATCTGACGGCGCTGGGTCGGTGCGGTCCGCGGTTGCATCAGGTACGGACGACCAAACGCTTTATAGGGTCCGACAGGATGGCGAAAGGGATTCGAAAGATTTCGAGTTTTCCCTTTCGTAGCATCGGAAGCTGCCATTCATATCTTCTGGCATTATCTTCCAGTGATTGTTTTTTCGGACTACATTGCTGCGATGTTGGATAAGAGACTTATAGCGTCATTGGACACGGAATTTTGGATCGGTTCAGGGACATTGTCCCTGACTTACCGACACAGTCCAATAATGTCATTAGAACATGTGTATTATTTATCGACGCTATATATGCATATAAGCCTGCTACCAAGCATGATAGTTTAGTTTCTTGTCCGCAATGCTCATTTCTGCCTTTTTATCATTTATACGAATAATTTATTTTGGCAGAGCAGGGCATACCGAGAGTTCATATGCGTCTAGACGGCGTGGTTAAAGACTGGAAATATTCTTTTTCGCCGTCTATGTCTTTTCCAACCACAATGTTGGAAATGACAATGATGTCTAGTAGACTTAACTTAGACTCTTTATCATACGTAATCCACCTTACTGAAGCGTTATCATTACGTCTTCAAGAAAAGAATTATGGGATATTATCCTCAATGTGATTTCTTTTGAGGGCAGTAGTTTGTTCACAGATAACTCCGCCCTTCAGTGGCTGATTGGAGTTGGTTAGACGTGACGCAGCCCTAGCTACATCCATGCGCGTGGCTAGTAAGGTGAAGAACTCTCTCAGAGTCGCTTCGTTCTCGGAGAAGCTTCTCTTCGACGGCAACTTTTCAGCAATCCATGAATTGCTCGATTTACACGTTCTCTTGTCTATCTAGTGTTGCAAGAGATTCAGACTGGGGCAAACATTCGGTGGTTGACTCAGAGAGTGCCACTGCAGTTGCCGGATCCGAGTGTTATAATTATGACGGTTGCCAGTCAAACAGGTTGGGATATAATATTGATCCCAACGGATTCGAAGTGCCAGGGTCTTTGGGTTCCGCAGTCTCTAAGCAAGCACTTATCTTCCGCGGAATAATGTTTTTTAGGCTTGCTTTATGTCATTGGATGAACATTATTCAGAAACGCATGTCCAAATCCTGTCCGTTAATTCGACAGTAGTGGCGTATCTCCGGAACCAGGGAGGCACTCATTCGTTTCCGTTATTCAATTTAATGGAAAGAATCCTTCTGTTTGTTATAGTACACCAAGTTCTGTTTCGGTCCGTCATATTCCGGGTCGTCTGATTGTTTTACCGGACTCCCGTTCACTTATGGGTCACTTGTTGCCGTCAGAATGGACTCTCAACAAACAAGTATTCAATCAGATTTGCTATCAATGGGAGCGCCCAATGATAATTTATTTACGACACAGCTTACTAATCAATTGCAGACGTAGGTGTTTGCTTGTCCGGATCTCTGAGCTAATGTTTTTAACGCTCTATTGATCTAATAGGACGGAATGATAGGATATGGGTATCCTCCGGCGCTGTTGTTTCAGCAGGTATTGCTAAGATAAACAACCACAATACATTTCTGTTGATAGCATCTCTGTCTTCACAGAGACCGTGGGTAAATTTACTCTGATGTCTACTGTGGGACTTAACGCGAAATCTTCCTCAATGAGAGGATCTTTTTTCGCTGGGTAAAATCGTGTCATCTTTATCACAACCCGCAAGGTCGCAACCTTCACGTATTCCGTTGTGTGGTCCTTATTGCATTGTAAGCATTGTACTGGACGAGCTTTGGACGCAATTTCTTACTATAGGAGATCCTCTTCTTCGCTATTCTATGCGGCTAAAGTGGAGGCTCTTCCGTCGTTGGTGTAGGGATCACTATGTTCATATTGTTGATTCCTCCATACTACTCATTGCAACTTTTTAGTATACTTGTTTGACAAGATCTACTGCAGCCTGTTATTATTAAGGTTATAGGTTTATGTTACCTCATACCTATGCACTCTATGATAGTTTACAATTGAGTCTTATGTCTCTTTATCTAAGTCAGTTAGTAACTTTTCGATAAATAGACTATTCCTATATGAATTTAACTTCGGTTCTTATTTAGCTAAGTAATCATTTGAGCCTCTGGAAACAGTAGTTTTCAAATTCTGACCTTTTAGACAGTAATTCTGTTGGCTTCTCTTTTACTGAAGAGTCAGTGAGTTTCATGCACTATTGGTGGATGATTTTCACTTTCGTAGTTTCGGAATCACTACTTCCTTTACTATTTAGGTTGGATTTTTGCATAAGAGTTAGGCTCCTAATATCCGGATCCTATTGTTATTAAGGTCCTTCCGTCTTCGTATGTGCATAGGCTTTTACTCTGTCCGGTTAGAGTTTATGTATTTATAAACAGATATCTGTTTATTACTACGGGCGTAAACTTCTAATGTCTTTGATGCCTATTAGAAGGACGTTACGCTCCATTCTATTGCTAATGGATTCAATTAACTATCGATACTGCTTATGGTATATCTTTGACTCAGCAGTTGTGTTTGAGATTTCGGCTCATGAAGTAAGAGTTCTTCTACATCTTGGGCTTACATTAATAGTGTCGCTATTATAGATTTTTGAAGGCTGCTCATTGCGCTCAGCCATCCACATTCATGAATTTTTTATCTCAGAAATATTGAGTCCATTTCTGGAGGCCTCTATTGTTAGGTCTATTATCTACTGCTCAGAATGTCATTCACTTAACAGTTGCTACTATAGCTAGGTAGGCTGTCTGTTTCGGCAGTGACTCCGTTCTGCTGCCCTCTTCGCTCTGGGCTATTTGACCCAGGGGAAGAAAAAGGGGGGGGGGGGGGAGGGTGTTCCCTTGGGTCACCTGTTTTACTATGAAAACAAGGGGATACCTCCTCCGGAGTTAGTAATTCTGAGCTGTTATTGGGATGGTTGTTTAGTGAGAAGTTTATGTTTTGAAAATTCATTCAAGTCTTAGTTTTTAAAGTATAGCTTTTGAATATAGCACGTGTCAACGGACATGATTATGCAATCCTCAGACACTTTTAAGGAGTATAAAGAGTCTCTATTCTCTAGACTTACTTTATTTATTGGCTTACTTTAAAAATTATTAGTATAAGGATTATACTAGATATTAATAGAGTACATGGATGTATGATGCTCAATTTTGGAAGGTGTTGTATCTTTCTAATTTATCATAAATAAGAAAGATACATGTAAGGCCTAATACTTCTTTTTCCCTAGAGGGGATGACTCTATTTTATATTATTGAGCGTATTCCATCTTGCTCTATGTCCTTGTCCCTCCAGCCTTTTTACTATTCAGCTATGTCTGGGTCATTGGTACAGTATAAAAATGTTAAAAAATTTATAGTAATTTCTATATTTTTTATACTTACCAATGACCCAGACGGGGATGGCCCTCCCAGGAGTTGGGAACTCTTACCTCCCCGCTGAGTACATAGCGCTTACCAGGCACTGGTTATTAGAATGATTAATGGCGCCAATTTCGGAACGTCCTTGACACTGCGCATGCGCAGTAGAGGTGAAGTATGGAGGGCCATTCAGGACATGTTTTCTTTGGTTTTAGATGCAAATTTTGGGGATTGGGGGGCAAAATTTGTGTTTGGCCCTATATTTTAAGAGTTAGCACCAGCAGCTATGTCTGGGTCATTGGTAAGTATAAAAAATATATAAATTACTATAAATTTTTTAACTTTTCGAAAAATTTCAACAAAACCATATCATGTGACCCCTCTTTGGAACGAGCTCATCGAGCTTGTTCCAAAGAGGTATCACATGATATGGTTTTGTGGAGATTTTTTTTAAAAATTAAAAAAAATGATATTTAAAATAATGAATTTTGAAATCGTCTGCATTGGGTAAAGGTTTAAACACTTAATTTTCTACCTGTTGAATTGACTTGTTTCGACTGTGTTATATATTGTAGTTGTTTCCTTGGACAATCCCAATTGTTCCACTCGACAGTAGGAAATGCACATTAAACTGATCCTAACCCTAGTTTATGCAGGCTTATTGGAACAGAGAGTTACTGAGTTCCACTCAACAGTAGTACACATACATTAAACTGATGCTAACGCTGCTTATTTTAGTTTGAGAGTCCCAACAGTTACTTGCTTGGTAATTCTCTCAATACTCTTGTACCTGACCCTGTCTGTTGAAAGTGTTGTTAAACACCAATAAATTAATAAATAGACTGGGGTACGGTATTAATAAATAGACTGGGGCACGGTATTAATAAATAGACTGGTGCACAGTGGCTCAGTAGGTAGAGCTGCAGGCTGTAACCTGAGAACTCCAATAAATTAATAAATAGACTGGGGCACGCTGGCTCAGTAGGTAGAGCTACAGGCTGTAACCTGAGAACTCCAATAAATTAATAAATAGACTGGGGCACGGTGGCTCAGTAGGTAGAGCTGCAGGCTACAACCTGAGAACTCCAATAAATTAATAAATAGACTGGGGCACGCTGGCTCAGTAGGTAGAGCTACAGGCTGTAACCTGAGAACTCCAATAAATTAATAAATAGACTGGGGCACACTGGCTCAGTAGGTAGAGCTGCAGGCTGTAACCTGAGAACTCCAATAAATTAATAAATCGACTGGGGCACGGTGGCTCAGTAGGTAGAGCTGCAGGCTGCAACCTGAGAACTCCAATAAATTAATAAATAGACTGGGGCACGCTGGCTCAGTAGGTAGAGCTGTAGGCTGCAACCTGAGAACTCCAATAAATTAATAAATAGACTGGGGCACGGTATTAATAAATAGACTGGCCCACGGTGGCTCAGTAGGTAGAGCTACAGGCTGCAACCTGAGAACTCCAATAAATTAATAAATAGACTGGGGCACGGTGGCTCAGTAGGTAGAGCTGCAGGCTACAACCTGAGAACTCCAATAAATTAATAAATAGACTGGGGCACGATGGCTCAGTAGGTAGAGCTGTAGGCTGCAACCTGAGAACTCCAATAAATTAATAAATAGACTGGGGCACGGTATTAATAAATAGACTGGGGCACGGTGGCTCAGTAGGTAGAGCTACAGGCTGCAACCTGAGAACTCCAATAAATTAATAAATAGACTGGGGCACGGTGGCTCAGTAGGTAGAGCTGCAGGCTACAACCTGAGAACTCCAATAAATTAATAAATAGACTGGGGCACGGTGGCTCAGTAGGTAGAGCTGCAGGCTGTAATCTGAGAACTCCAATAAATCAATAAATAGACTGGGGCGCGGTGGCTCAGTAGGTAGAGCTGCAGGCTGTAACCTGAGAACTCCAATAAATTAATAAATAGACTGGGACACGGTATTAATAAATTGACTGGGGCACGCTGGCTCAGTAGGTAGAGCTTCAGGCTGCAACCTGAGAACTCCAATAAATTAATAAATAGACTGGGGCACGCTGGCTCAGTAGGTAGAGCTGCAGGCTGTAACCTGAGAACTCCAATAAATTAATAAATAGACTGGGGCATGGTATTAATAAATAGACTGGGGCACGCTGGCTCAGTAGGTAGAGCTGCAGGCTGCAACCTGAGAACTCCAATAAATTAATAAATAGACTGGGGCACGGTGGCTCAGTAGGTAGAGCTGTAGGCTACAACCTGAGAACTCCAATAAATTAATAAATAGACTGGGGCATGCTGGCTCAGTAGGTAGAGCTGCAGGCTGTAACCTGAGAACTCCAATAAATTAATAAATAGACTGGGGAATGGTTGCTCAGTAGGTAGAGCTGCAGGCTGTAACCTGAGAACTCCAATAAATTAATAAATAGACTGGGGCACGGTGGCTCAGTAGGTAGAGCTGCAGGCTGTAACCTGAGAACTCCAATAAATTAATAAATAGACTGGGGCACGCTGGCTCAGTAGGTAGAGCTGCAGGCTGTAACCTGAGAACTCCAATAAATTAATAAATAGACTGGGGCACGCTGGCTCAGTAGGTAGGGCTGCAGGCTGCAACCTGAGAACTCCAATAAATTAATAAATAGACTGGGGCACAGTATTAATAAATAGACTGGGGCACGGTGGCTCAGTAGGTAGAGCTACAGGCTGCAACCTGTGAACTCCAATAAATTAATAAATAGACTGGTACACGGTGGCTCAGTAGGTAGAGCTGCAGGCTGCAACCTGTGAACTCCAATAAATTAATAAATAGACTGGGGCACGGTGGCTCAGTAGGTAGAGCTACAGGCTGCAACCTGAGAACTCCAATAAATTAATAAATAGACTGGGGCACAGTGGCTCAGTAGGTAGAGCTGCAGGCTGTAACCTGAGAACTCCAATAAATTAATAAATAGACTGGGGCACAGTGGCTCAGTAGGTAGAGCTACAGGCTGCAACCTGAGAACTCCAATGAATTAATAAATAGACTGGTGCACGGTGGCTCAGTAGGTAGAGCTGCAGGCTACAACCTGAGAACTCCAATAAATTAATAAATAGACTGGGGCATGGTGGCTCAGTAGGTAGAGCTGCAGACTGCAACCTGAGAACTCCAATAAATTAATAAATAGACTGGGGCACGCTAGCTCAGTAGGTAGAGCTGCAGGCTGCAACCTGAGAACTCCAATAAATTAATAAATAGACTGCGGCACGGTATTAATAAATAGACTGGGCCACGGTATTAATAAATAGACTGGGGCATGGTGCTCAGTAGGTAGAGCTACAGGCTGCAACCTGAGAACTCCAATAAATTAATAAATAGACTGGGGCACGGTGGCTCAGTAGGTAGAGCTGCAGGCTGCAACCTGAGAACTCCAATAAATTAATAAATAGACTGGGGCACGCTGGCTCAGTAGGTAGAGGTGTAGGCTGCAACCTGAGAACTCCAATAAATTAATAAATAGACTGGGGCACGGTATTAATAAATAGACTGGCCCACGGTGGCTCAGTAGGTAGAGCTACAGGCTGCAACCTGAGAACTCCAATAAATTAATAAATAGACTGGGGCACGGTGGCTCAGTAGGTAGAGCTGCAGGCTACAACCTGAGAACTCCAATAAATTAATAAATAGACTGGGGCACGATGGCTCAGTAGGTAGAGCTGTAGGCTGCAAACTGAGAACTCCAATAAATTAATAAATAGACTGGGGCACGGTATTAATAAATAGACTGGGGCACGGTGGCTCAGTAGGTAGAGCTACAGGCTACAACCTGAGAACTCCAATAAATTAATAAATAGACTGGGGCACGGTGGCTCAGTAGGTAGAGCTGCAGGCTACAACCTGAGAACTCCAATAAATTAATAAATAGACTGGGGCACGGTGGCTCAGTAGGTAGAGCTGCAGGCTGTAATCTGAGAACTCCAATAAATCAATAAATAGACTGGGGCACGGTGGCTCAGTAGGTAGAGCTGCAGGCTGTAACCTGAGAACTCCAATAAATTAATAAATAGACTGGGACACGGTATTAATAAATTGACTGGGGCATGCTGGCTCAGTAGGTAGAGCTTCAGGCTGCAACCTGAGAACTCCAATAAATTAATAAATAGACTGGGGCACGCTGGCTCAGTAGGTAGAGCTGCAGGCTGTAACCTGAGAACTCCAATAAATTAATAAATAGACTGGGGCACGGTATTAATAAATAGACTGGGGCACGCTGGCTCAGTAGGTAGAGCTGCAGGCTGCAACCTGAGAACTCCAATAAATTAATAAATAGACTGGGGCACGGTGGCTCAGTAGGTAGAGCTGTAGGCTACAACCTGAGAACTCCAATAAATTAATAAATAGACTGGGGCACGCTGGCTCAGTAGGTAGAGCTGCAGGCTGTAACCTGAGAACTCCAATAAATTAATAAATAGACTGGGGCATGGTTGCTCAGTAGGTAGAGCTGCAGGCTGTAACCTGAGAACTTCAATAAATTAATAAATAGACTGGGGCACGGTGGCTCAGTAGGTAGAGCTGCAGGCTGTAACCTGAGAACTCCAATAAATTAATAAATAGACTGGGGTACGCTGGCTCAGTAGGTAGAGCTGCAGGCTGTAACCTGAGAACTCCAATAAATTAATAAATAGACTGGGGCACGCTGGCTCAGTAGGTAGGGCTGCAGGCTGCAACCTGAGAACTCCAATAAATTAATAAATAGACTGGGGCACGGTATTAATAAATAGACTGGGGCACGGTGGCTCAGTAGGTAGAGCTACAGGCTGCAACCTGTGAACTCCAATAAATTAATAAATAGACTGGTGCACGGTGGCTCAGTAGGTAGAGCTGCAGGCTGCAACCTGTGAACTCCAATAAATTAATAAATAGACTGGGGCATGGTGGCTCAGTAGGTAGAGCTACAGGCTGCAACCTGAGAACTCCAATAAATTAATAAATAGACTGGGGCACAGTGGCTCAGTAGGTAGAGCTGCAGGCTGTAACCTGAGAACTCCAATAAATTAATAAATAGACTGGGGCACAGTGGCTCAGTAGGTAGAGCTACAGGCTGCAACCTGAGAACTCCAATGAATTAATAAATAGACTGGTGCACGGTGGCTCAGTAGGTAGAGCTGCAGGCTACAACCTGAGAACTCCAATAAATTAATAAATAGACTGGGGCATGGTGGCTCAGTAGGTAGAGCTGCAGACTGCAACCTGAGAACTCCAATAAATTAATAAATAGACTGGGGCATGCTAGCTCAGTAGGTAGAGCTGCAGGCTGCAACCTGAGAACTCCAATAAATTAATAAATAGACTGCTGCACGGTATTAATAAATAGACTGGGCCACGGTATTAATAAATAGACTGGGGCATGGTGCTCAGTAGGTAGAGCTACAGGCTGCAACCTGAGAACTCCAATAAATTAATAAATAGACTGGGGCACGCTGGCTCAGTAGGTAGAGCTGCAGGCTGCAACCTGAGAACTCCAATAAATTAATAAATAGACTGGGGCACGGTGGCTCAGTAGGTAGAGCTGCAGGCTGTAACCTGAGAACTCCATAAAATTAATAAATAGACTGGGGCACAGTGGCTCAGTAGGTAGAGCTGCAGGCTGTAACCTGAGAACTCCAATAAATTAATAAATAGACTGGGGCACGCTGGCTCAGTAGGTAGAGCTGCAGGCTGCAACCTGAGAACTCCAATAAATTAATAAATAGACTGGGGCACGCTGGCTCAGTAGGTAGAGCTGCAGGCTGTAACCTGAGAACTCCAATGAATTAATAAATAGACTGGGGCACGGTATTAATAAATAGACTGGGGCACGCTGGCTCAGTAGGTAGAGCTGCAGGCTGTAACCTGAGAACTCCAATGAATTAATAAATAGACTGGGGCACGGTATTAATAAATAGACTGGGGCACGCTGGCTCAGTAGGTAGAGCTGCAGGCTGTAACCTGAGAACTCCAATAAATTAATAAATAGTCTGGGGCACGGTATTAATAAATAGACTGGGGCACGGTGGCTCAGTAGGTAGAGCTGCAGGCTGTAACCTGAGAACTCCAATAAATTAATAAATAGACTGGGGCACGCTGGCTCAGTACGTAGAGCTGCAAGCTGCAACCTGTGAACTCCAATAAATTAATAAATAGACTGGGGCACGGTATTAATAAATAGACTGGGGCACGCTGGCTCAGTAGGTAGAGCTGCAGGCTGCAACCTGAGAACTCCAATAAATTAATAAATAGACTGGGGCACGGTATTAATAAATAGACTGGGGCATGGTGGCTCAGAAGGTAGAGCTACAGGCTGCAACCTGAGAACTCCAATAAATTAATAAATAGACTGGTGCACGGTGGCTCAGTAGGTAGAGCTGCAGGCTGTAACCTGAGAACTCCAATAAATTAATAAATAGACTGGGGCACGCTGGCTCAGTAGGTAGAGCTACAGGCTGTAACCTGAGAACTCCAATAAATTAATAAATAGACTGGGGCACAGTGGCTCAGTAGGTAGAGCTGCAGGCTGTAACCTGAGAACTCCAATAAATTAATAAATAGACTGGGGCATGGTATTAATAAATTGACTGGGGCACGCTGGCTCAGTAGGTAGAGCTTCAGGCTGCAACCTGAGAACTCCAATAAATTAATAAATAGACTGGGGCATGCTGGCTCAGTAGGTAGAGCTGCAGGCTGTAACCTGAGAACTCCAATAAATTAATAAATAGACTGGGGCACGGTATTAATAAATAGACTGGGGCACGCTGGCTCAGTAGGTAGAGCTGCAGGCTGCAACCTGAGAACTCCAATAAATTAATAAATAGACTGGGGCACGGTGGCTCAGTAGGTAGAGCTGTAGGCTACAACCTGAGAACTCCAATAAATTAATAAATAGACTGGGGCACGCTGGCTCAGTAGGTAGAGCTGCAGGCTGTAACCTGAGAACTCCAATAAATTAATAAATAGACTGGGGCATGGTTGCTCAGTAGGTAGAGCTGCAGGCTGTAACCTGAGAACTCCAATAAATTAATAGATAGACTGGGGCACGGTGGCTCAGTAGGTAGAGCTGCAGGCTGTAACCTGAGAACTCCAATAAATTAATAAATAGACTGGGGCACGCTGGCTCAGTAGGTAGAGCTGCAGGCTGTAACCTGAGAACTCCAATAAATTAATAAATAGACTGGGGCACAGTGGCTCAGTAGGTAGAGCTGCAGGCTGTAACCTGAGAACTCCAATAAATTAATAAATAGACTGGGGCACAGTGGCTCAGTAGGTAGAGCTACAGGCTGCAACCTGAGAACTCCAATAAATTAATAGACTAGTGCACGGTGGCTCAGTAGGTAGAGCTGCAGGCTACAACCTGAGAACTCCCAATAAATTAATAAATAGACTGGGGCATGGTGGCTCAGTAGGTAGAGCTACAGACTGCAACCTGAGAACTCCAATAAATTAATAAATAGACTGGGGCACGCTAGCTCAGTAGGTAGAGCTGCAGGCTGCAACCTGAGAACTCCAATAAATTAATAAATAGACTGCGGCACGGTATTAATAAATAGACTGGGGCACGGTATTAATAAATAGACTGGGGCATGGTGCTCAGTAGGTAGAGCTACAGGCTGCAACCTGAGAACTCCAATAAATTAATAAATAGACTGGGGCACAGTGGCTCAGTAGGTAGAGCTGCAGGCTGCAACCTGAGAACTCCAATAAATTAATAAATAGACTGGGGCACGGTGGCTCAGTAGGTAGAGCTGCAGGCTGTAACCTGAGAACTCCAATACATTAATAAATAGACTGGGGCACAGTGGCTCAGTAGGTAGAGCTACAGGCTGCAACCTGAGAACTCCAATAAATTAATAGACTAGTGCACGGTGGCTCAGTAGGTAGAGCTGCAGGCTACAACCTGAGAACTCCCAATAAATTAATAAATAGACTGGGGCATGGTGGCTCAGTAGGTAGAGCTACAGACTGCAACCTGAGAACTCCAATAAATTAATAAATAGACTGGGGCACGCTAGCTCAGTAGGTAGAGCTGCAGGCTGCAACCTGAGAACTCCAATAAATTAATAAATAGACTGCGGCACGGTATTAATAAATAGACTGGGGCACGGTATTAATAAATAGACTGGGGCATGGTGCTCAGTAGGTAGAGCTACAGGCTGCAACCTGAGAACTCCAATAAATTAATAAATAGACTGGGGCACAGTGGCTCAGTAGGTAGAGCTGCAGGCTGCAACCTGAGAACTCCAATAAATTAATAAATAGACTGGGGCACGGTGGCTCAGTAGGTAGAGCTGCAGGCTGTAACCTGAGAACTCCAATACATTAATAAATAGACTGGGGCACGCTGGCTCAGTAGGTAGAGCTGCAGGCTGCAACCTGAGAACTCCAATAAATTAATAAATAGACTGGGGCACGCTGGCTCAGTAGGTAGAGCTGCAGGCTGTAACCTGAGAACTCCAATAAATTAATAAATAGACTGGGGCACGGTATTAATAAATAGACTGGGGCACGCTGGCTCAGTAGGTAGAGCTGCAGGCTGCAACCTGAGAACTCCAATAAATTAATAAATAGACTGGGGCACGGTGGCTCAGTAGGTAGAGCTGTAGGCTACAACCTGAGAACTCCAATAAATTAATAAATAGACTGGGGCACGCTGGCTCAGTAGGTAGAGCTGCAGGCTGTAACCTGAGAACTCCAATAAATTAATAAATAGACTGGGGCATGGTTGCTCAGTAGGTAGAGCTGCAGGCTGTAACCTGAGAACTCCAATAAATTAATAGATAGACTGGGGCACGGTGGCTCAGTAGGTAGAGCTGCAGGCTGTAACCTGAGAACTCCAATAAATTAATAAATAGACTGGGGCACGCTGGCTCAGTAGGTAGAGCTGCAGGCTGTAACCTGAGAACTCCAATAAATTAATAAATAGACTGGGGCACGCTGGCTCAGTAGGTAGAGCTGCAGGCTGCAACCTGAGAACTCCAATAAATTAATAAATAGACTGGTGCACGGTGGCTCAGTAGGTAGAGCTGCAGGCTGCAACCTGTGAACTCCAATAAATTAATAAATAGACTGGGGCATGGTGGCTCAGTAGGTAGAGCTACAGGCTGCAACCTGAGAACTCCAATAAATTAATAAATAGACTGGGGCACAGTGGCTCAGTAGGTAGAGCTGCAGGCTGTAACCTGAGAACTCCAATAAATTAATAAATAGACTGGGGCACAGTGGCTCAGTAGGTAGAGCTACAGGCTGCAACCTGAGAACTCCAATAAATTAATAGACTAGTGCACGGTGGCTCAGTAGGTAGAGCTGCAGGCTACAACCTGAGAACTCCCAATAAATTAATAAATAGACTGGGGCATGGTGGCTCAGTAGGTAGAGCTACAGACTGCAACCTGAGAACTCCAATAAATTAATAAATAGACTGGGGCACGCTAGCTCAGTAGGTAGAGCTGCAGGCTGCAACCTGAGAACTCCAATAAATTAATAAATAGACTGCGGCACGGTATTAATAAATAGACTGGGGCACGGTATTAATAAATAGACTGGGGCATGGTGCTCAGTAGGTAGAGCTACAGGCTGCAACCTGAGAACTCCAATAAATTAATAAATAGACTGGGGCACAGTGGCTCAGTAGGTAGAGCTGCAGGCTGCAACCTGAGAACTCCAATAAATTAATAAATAGACTGGGGCACGGTGGCTCAGTAGGTAGAGCTGCAGGCTGTAACCTGAGAACTCCAATACATTAATAAATAGACTGGGGCACAGTGGCTCAGTAGGTAGAGCTACAGGCTGCAACCTGAGAACTCCAATAAATTAATAGACTAGTGCACGGTGGCACAGTAGGTAGAGCTGCAGGCTACAACCTGAGAACTCCCAATAAATTAATAAATAGACTGGGGCATGGTGGCTCAGTAGGTAGAGCTACAGACTGCAACCTGAGAACTCCAATAAATTAATAAATAGACTGGGGCACGCTAGCTCAGTAGGTAGAGCTGCAGGCTGCAACCTGAGAACTCCAATAAATTAATAAATAGACTGCGGCACGGTATTAATAAATAGACTGGGGCACGGTATTAATAAATAGACTGGGGCATGGTGCTCAGTAGGTAGAGCTACAGGCTGCAACCTGAGAACTCCAATAAATTAATAAATAGACTGGGGCACAGTGGCTCAGTAGGTAGAGCTGCAGGCTGCAACCTGAGAACTCCAATAAATTAATAAATAGACTGGGGCACGGTGGCTCAGTAGGTAGAGCTGCAGGCTGTAACCTGAGAACTCCAATACATTAATAAATAGACTGGGGCACGCTGGCTCAGTAGGTAGAGCTGCAGGCTGCAACCTGAGAACTCCAATAAATTAATAAATAGACTGGGGCACGCTGGCTCAGTAGGTAGAGCTGCAGGCTGTAACCTGAGAACTCCAATAAATTAATAAATAGACTGGGGCACGGTATTAATAAATAGACTGGGGCACGCTGGCTCAGTAGGTAGAGCTGCAGGCTGTAACCTGAGAACTCCAATAAATTATTAATACCGTGCCCCAGTTTATTTATTAATTTATTGGAGTTCTCAGGTTGTAGCCTGTAGTTCTACCTACTGAACCACCGTGCCCCAGTCTATTAATTTATTGGAGTTCTCAGGTTGCAGCCTGTAGCTCTACCTACTGAGCCACCGTGCCCCAGTCTATTTATTAATTTATTGGAGTTCTCAGGTTACAGCCTGTAGTTCTACCCACTGAGCCACCGTGGCCCAGTCTATTTATTAATTTATTGGAGTTCTCAGGTTGCAGCCTGCAGCTCTACCTACTGAGTCACCGTGCCCCAGTCTATTTTAAACTGATGCTAACGCTGCTTATTTTAGTTTGAGAGTCCCAACAGTTACTTGCTTGGTAATTCTCTCAATACTCTTGTACCTGACCCTGTCTGTTGAAAGTGTTGTTAAACACCAATAAATTAATAAATAGACTGGGGTACGGTATTAATAAATAGACTGGGGCACGGTATTAATAAATAGACTGGGGCACGGTGGCTCAGTAGGTAGAGCTGCAGGCTGCAACCTGTGAACTCCAATAAATTAATAAATAGACTGGGGCACGGTGGCTCAGTAGGTAGAGCTGCAGGCTACAACCTGAGAACTCCAATAAATTAATAAATAGACTGGGGCACGGTGGCTCAGTAGGTAGAGCTGATAAATAGACTGGGGCACGCTGGCTCAGTAGGTGGAGCTGATAAATAGACTGGGGCATGCTGGTTCAGTAGGTAGAGCTACAGGCTGCAACCTGAGAACTCCTTGGTTCAAATCCCACTTGCATCAACTGCGTTGTGTCCTTGGGAAAAACATTTCACCCCATTGCTGATGTGGGGGCACGGTGATGCTGTGTACTAAGGCATTCAACCAATGCTAACCCTGCTTGTGTGGAGTTGGTGTGTTGGGGAGCCTGACACTTGCTTGCCATTTCTCAGTGGTTCTCTCCAGGTGCTCCAGTTTCCTTCACCTGTAAAACTGTCCAACACAAGATGACCATGGTTGTTGAAAGTGTTGTTAAGCCCAAATAATTACATTGTTAATGTAGTTATATGTTTTGGGTCCGAATACACAATTCCCATTGGTCAGCTGGATGAAAACGTCATGACCAAATGTAATTCATTTTCCAATGAATACATTTGGTCAAACTTTGACCCGTATTTACGGTAGAGTGCAGTTGACAGAATGTAATTCGGGCGGTGTTTCGGCGGGTTTATAACTTTTAGCGCCTCTCTCAGTGATCAGTGATTATAGTTTACTGATATGTTATATAAATTGTTTTGAACATTCCAAGTTTCTTTGCGAAAGATGGCAATTTGACAAATTTGGGTCAATGCCGAAAACCGGCACTCAACTCAGAGTTGTGCGGTTTGTCTTTTGTGTGAGGGTGGGTTTTCACCTCGTTCGTTCGTACATGTTTTATTTCGTCTTTCTGCTTTGTTGTTTGGTAAAAAGTAGTTTAAACGTTTATTAAAGTTACGGAATGTAATTATAAGAAATGAGTGCAATTTTTTTAATCTTTATTGGAGTATGAACGTGTGGGAATGGGTACAAATTATGTATGAATCCCCAAAGGGATTCATACATAATTTGTACCCATTCCCACACGTTCATACTCCAATAAAGATTACAAAAATTGCATTCAATTCTTAAATAAATAAATGAATAAACTGTAATTCCCCACAAATTAGATCTTCTGTTTCTCAGGCCATTTTTTGTAAAATTGTATGCAGGCAGTTTTTTATTTTATTTTTTATTTTTGTGATTATTTCTTTGCTATCGAAAGTTCATAGTTTGTTTTATGTTTTAGGCCTCATAATCTATAGAATAGCATGGTTAGTGGTATATTTCATAAAGCATTGCAAAGCCTTCTTGCACTCAAGGGACAAATTTATAAATTTTATTAACTTGGGTAAAATATTTTAAATTTTACATTGATTTTAAAAAGAGAGCATGCATCAGCCAAAAGAACCATGTAGGAGGAACTGAGAAACAGATTTTAAAATTTTTTAGGCCTTAACTGTAATTCATTTTAATCCCTGTGACTGTAATCCATTTTTAGCTCAACTTTGGCAAAGCCAAATTTGAGCTTTTGTCATGGCCCGTCGTCCGTCTGTCCATACATCAACAATTGGATACGGCTCGGGCTAGAGGCCGTATTTATGAACCGATCTTTACGAAACTCCATGGGTACCTTTGTTGTGACCGTGGGATGAGAACGAATGTTTTGGGGTGTGGTCCAAAATTCAAGATGGCTGCCAGCCGCCATTTTGTACTGACGATGCAGAAATCTGTTTTTTGTACAGAACTTCCATATGAAAGCTCTGATTTGAATAATTTTTTGTATGAATGTTTAGTACCATGGGATACATCACATATAATACAGGATTTTTTCTCGTGCAGAAATTATGCAAATTAGATGAACTTTGATGTATTTAGTGTTAATTTCAGCACTGTAAGTTCAAATGCCAATACGGCTCGGGCTAGAGGCCGTATTTATGAACCGATCTTTACGAAACTTCTTGGGTACCTTTGGTATCACCGTGGGACGAGAACGTGTGTTTTGGGGTCCGGTCCGAAATTCAAGATGGCCGATGGCAGTCATTTTGTACAAAATTAGGTGCAATCAGATTTTTGCACAGAACTTCCATATGAAAGCGCTGATCTGAATAATTTTTTGTGTGAATGTTTAGTACCATGGGATACATCACATATAATACGGGTTTTTTTCTCGTGCAGAAATTATGCAAATTAGATGAACTTTGATTTTTTCAGTGCGACTTACACACAGTAAGTACACATGTCAATACGGCTCAGTCTAGAGTCTGTATTTATGAACTGATCTTCACGAAATGTCTTGGGTACCTTTGTTATCACCTTGGGATGAGAACGAGTGTTTCTGGGTGCGGTCTAAAATTCAAGATGGCTGCCAGTGGCCATTTTGTACCGAAATTAGGTCTAATCAGTTTTTTGTACACAACTTCTATACAGCTCAGACTAGAGGCCATATTTATGAACCAATCTTTACGAAACTTCTTGGGTACCTTTGTTATCACCGTGGGATGAGAGCGAGTGTTTTTGGGTGTGGTCCAAAATTCAAGATGTCCACCAGCAGCCATTTTGTACCAAAATTTGTGCAATCAGTCTTTTGTACAGAACTTCTGTATGAAAGTTCTGATTTGAATAAATTTTTGTATGAATGTTTAGTAACATGGAATACATCACATCTTGTAAGGGGTTTTTTTTCGTGCAGAAATTATGCAAATTAGATGAACTTTGATTTATTCAGTGCTACTTACACAATGTAAGCACACATGTCAATGCGGCTCAGGCTAGAGGCTGTATTTATGAACCGATCTTCACAAAACTTCTTAGGTACCTTTGTTATCACCTTGGGATGAGAATGAGTGTTTCTGGGTATGGTCCAAAATTCAAGATGGCTGCCAGTGGTCATTTTGTACCAAAATTAGGTCCAATCAGTTTTTTGTCACAAGTTCTATTCAGCTCGTATTTATGAACTGATCTTCACAAAACTTCTTGGGTACCTTTGTTTTCACCTTGGGACAGGAACAAGTGTGTTTTGGGGTGCCTTTGTTATCACTGTGCTATGAGAACAAATATTTTGGGGTTCAGTCAGACCCACTCTGGGAATCAAAGATTTCTTTTCTAGTTTAGCATCTGACTGTCACCCACCTTTACAATACTTTACCTATACATTTGTTACAGGCTATGGTCAGTATTTATGTACAGACCGTTACAATACTTTATATGTACCTTTGTTATCAGGTCATTACCTAGATGTTTGTCATTGCTGTGTCACATACTATACATGTACATGTCTTTGTCTTGACAAGTTGAGCTACAGTGTCATTGACACTTTCATTAAACTGTGACTGAGGAAAAAAAATTTTTCATTTTTCATTTTACTTATTTACTAAAAATATTCATATTCTGTACAAAACTTGCACATGTATTTTGTTAAAGGTCCAAGAGTTGTGCAAAAGGTCTAATTATACACAAGGTCGGATGTATGGACATAACGGGCGTACAAGGCATCGACAATATACAGTAGAACCTGCCTTGAGAGACCACCCTTTGGGCCACACAAAAGTGGTCTCTCAAGACAGGTGGTCTCTCATAACAGGTTTCGGGGGCGCGGTGGCTCAGTAGGTAGAGGTGCAGGCTGCAAGCCGAGAGGTCCTCGGTTCGAATCCCACCTGCGGCAACCGCGTTGTGTCCTTGGGCAAGACACTTCACCCTCATTGCCCATGTGGGGGCACGATGACGCCGTGTACTAAGGCGTACTGCACGTCAATGGTACGCATGTCTTCAACCAATCTAACCCTGCCTGTGCTGCAGTGCGGAGTTACGATGTTGGGGAGCTGGCAGCTGCTCGTCGTTGCTCGGTGGTTCTCTCCGGGTACTCCGGCTTCCTCCACCCGTAAAACTGTCACGGTCATGATTAGCCATTGTGCATAAATATGTGACCTTAAACATCAATAAATAAATAAATAAAATAACAGGTTTCAGGTTTCCTCAAGTCAGTGAATAACCAACCACAAAATTCAGAAATGGAGAAGAATGGATTTTTGTAATTACTTTGTAGTTGTTCATTTTTATGAAGTTTTTGTAACAAATTGAAATCGACTGTTATAAAAATTATAAAAATAAATTAGTGTTGAAAATCTTCATTGAAGATTTTCAACACTAATTTATTTTTATAATTTTTATAACAGTCCATTTCAATTTGTTACAAAAAGATTTTCAACACAAATTTATTTTTATTCCTACCTGTCACATTTCAGGTATGTATGAAATTGTTTATTCAGCAATAATGCTAATCTTTTCACATGGGTCTTATAAAAACAGCTCAATCTTTAATGAGTTAGCAATTGAAACCCAATTAAGAGCTTTTAATACTTATAATTATGTTAGTAAAACCACAGTGGATTTTCCAATTCCAGAACAGGTAAAAAGTTTTTGTCATGGTTTCAGTCTTCAAAGGGGCGGTCTCTCAAGACAGGTCTATTATGGCATAAAAATACAAGTTGGTACCAGGTCACAGTGGTCTCTCAAGACAGGTGGTCTCTCAAAACAGGTGGTCTTCCATAGCAGGTCCATTATAGAGTAAAACCAATCGGTGCCTGGTAGATGTGGTCTCTCAAGACAGGTGGTCTCTCAAGACAGTGGTCTCTCAAGACAGGTTTTACTGTAGCCCCAAATTCTCTGAAGTAGGGGTTATATTGTTGATGCCTTGTACGTCCATTACATCCATACGCCCAAGCATTTGTGTGCAATTTCTCCTACATTATTGAACCGATGAAACTTCTCAAACATTATGACTAACAAGTGAACATGCACGTATTCCAAAATGTTTCATCTGCGACAATTTTAACCAAGTTAATTTCCCTCAACTTAGATTTATTATAGATTTTCAAAAGTGTGGCCATTTTAACCAGGTTATCTCCCCTGAACGTAGATTTATTATGGATTTTTAGATGAGATTCTTGTGTACGCAACTCCTCATACATTATTGAGCCATTTTTGATAAAACTTCTCAAACATTATGACTAGCAAGTGAACATGCGCATATTTTAAACTTTTTCATCTGCGATAATTTGAACCAGGTTATCTCCCCTAAACTTAGATTTATTATGTATTTTCAAATGACATTCTTGTGTGCGCATCTCCATCCTTGAACCGATTTCATTGAAACTTCTTAAACATGGTGACTAATGAGTGAACATGTGCATATTTCCAAATTTTCCATCTGTGGTGATTTTTACGAGGTTATCTTCCCTTCAACTTAGAAGATTTAATATAGATTTGTATATGAGATTTTTGTATGTGGAACACCTCCTTCATAAATGAACCAATTTTAATCAAATTTTATGACTAACAAGTGGGCATATGCATATTCCAAAATTTTTCATCTGCGACAATTTTAACACAGAGTTATCTTCCTGAACTTGGATACATTTAGGGTTATTCAAGTTCAACATTCAGGCCTTGACAATTCCATATTTTTGATTAACCCATTAACAGGTTACCCATTTAGTTTTTCATTAACCTATTCTGAAGGTTAAGTAAATTTGTTTCATTAACCCGTTGGTTAACCAAAAATGCAAACACGATATGCCATAGGCATATCCCGAAAGCCGTAGGCCTGCGCTGG
The DNA here is from genome assembly GCA_031216915.1 of Pictodentalium vernedei. Classification (NCBI taxonomy): domain Eukaryota; kingdom Metazoa; phylum Mollusca; class Scaphopoda; order Dentaliida; family Dentaliidae; genus Pictodentalium; species Pictodentalium vernedei. The sequence goes on from CM062294.1 coordinate 573,392,678, forward strand.
TGGGAAGGTTTGGGGGGAGGGGGGGTGTCGAGTTATGCTCCTTCTGTTGGCAACATGTGATGACGTCAGACGATAAAAAATCAACGAAACACAAATACGCAATCACTAGAAATATAGGGTTGTGCTTCTGTTGGCAGCATTGCATACAAGAGTTGTGCATCTTCTATTGGCAGCATTGGATATAGTGGTGAATAGGTCCAGAATGGATTTGCCTCTGGCCCCATCATACATCAGGCTGCAGTGCATTTCAATTTTCCATAAACTGTAATAACATATTTCTAATTATGCTTATAGTAGTCCAAACATGGCCTGAAAGTCTGTAATATAATTTTTTGGTTTGGTACGTCCTTTCAAGGATGTACCAAACCAAAACATTATATTACAGACTTTCAGGCCATGTTTGGATTATGCTTACAGCTAAATAATAAGCACAAATTTAATATTTGTATGTGTACTACTTTCTGTTCAGGCATGTAATTTGTCGATCGTAAAAAAGTTGGTTAACCGACAGATCCTTTTGGTCAACCGATAGTCCGTTCACCTCAATTTTTGTTTGCGTAACCTCTAGGGCAACAGAACGATCATTTGCCTGAATTGTCGAGGCCTGACATTCAGAGATACATTCTAGTAAGCCAGAAGTGTGTGGGGGTATTAATCACCTTCAGTGATAGTTCTAGTTTTACATTCTAGTAAGCCAGAAGTGGGTGGGGGGTATTAATCACCTTCAGTGATAGTTCTAGTTTTACATTCTAGTAAGCCAGAAGTGTGTGGGGGTATTAATCACCTTCAGTGATAGTTCTAGTTTTACATTCTAGTAAGCCAGAAGTGGGTGGGGGGTATTAATCACCTTCAGTGATAGTTCTAGTTTTACATTCTAGTAAGCCAGAAGTGTGTGGGGGTATTAATCACCTTCAATGATAGTTCTAGTTTTACATTCTAGTAAGCCAGAAGTGGGTGGGGGGTATTAATCACCATCAGTGATAGTGATAGTTTTACTTTCTAGTAAGCCAGAAGTGTGTGGGGGTATTAATCACCTTCAGTGATAGTTCTAGTTTTACATTCTAGTAAGCCAGAAGTGGGTGGGGGGTATTAATCACCTTCAGTGATAGTGATAGTTTTACATTCTAGTAAGCCAGAAGTGGGTGGGGGGTATTAATCACCTTCAGTGATAGTGATAGTTTTACATTCTAGTAAGCCAGAAGTGGGTGGGGGGTATTAATCACCTTCAGTGATAGTTCTAGTTTTACATTCTAGTAAGCCAGAAGTGGGTGGGGGGTATTAATCACCTTCAGTGATAGTTCTAGTTTTACATCTGTAAATTATTTTAACACAGAGTTCATCATATTCAATACTGTGTTTAGTGATTGGATGAATCCATTTTACACCTGGGAGGAGGTTTTTTATGCACATATGGCATACAATACTGTGTTTAGTGATTGGATGAATCTATTTTACATTAGGGGGAGGTTCTTTATCCCTACATGATATACAATATTGTGTTTAGTGATTGGATGAATCCATTTTACATTTGGGGGGAGGTACTTTATCCCTACATGATATACAATATTGTGTTTAGTGATTGGATGAATCTATTTTACATTAGGATGAGATTCTTTATACCTACATGATATACACTATTGTGTTTAGAGATTGGTCAAATCTATTTTACATTAGAAGGAGGTTCTTTATCCCTACATGATATACAATATTGTGTTTAGTGATTGGTCAAATCTATTTTACATTAGGGGAGGTTCCTTATCCCTACATGATATACAATATTGTGTTTAGTGATTGGATGAATCCATTTTACATTAGGGGGAGGTTCTTCATCCCTACATGATATACAATATTGTGTTTAGTGATTGGATGAATCCATTTTACATTAGGGGGAAGTTCTTCATCCGTACATGATATACAATATTGTGTTTAGTGATCGGATGAATCCATTTTACATTAGGGGGAGGTTCTTTATCCCTACATGGTCTACAATACTGTGTTTAGTGATTGGATGGGTCTATTTTACATAGTAAAACCCAGAGGTCCATTAGCTGAAACATTGCTTGTGTTTTTTGTTCATATGTGCAGGATTTTAAAGTAATAACTCCACTCCACAGGTTATTTAGTTACAATCCACTCTCCACGTAATGTAAGTACATCAATTAACATTAATAATTTTAATCCTAATTCTTCAACATCTGTTGTTGTCTCCTTTGGGTTGAAAACATTAATTACTATAACCAAAGTGCTGCCACATCTTTTGTTGTCTCATTTGGGTATTAAACATTAGTAATTTTAATCCTAATTCTTCAACATCTGTTGTTGTCTCCTTTGGGTTGAAAACATTAATTACTTTAACACCAATGCTGTCACATCTGTTGTCTCCTTTGGGGTGAAAACATTAATTACTTTAACACCAATGCTGCCACATCTGTTGTTGTCTCCTTTGGGTTGAAAACATTAATTACTTTAACACCAATGCTGTCACATCTGTTGTCTCCTTTGGGGTGAAAACATTAATTACTTTAACACCAATGCTGCCACATCTGTTGTTGTCTCCTTTGCGGTGAAAACATTAATTACTTTAACCCCAATGCTGTCACATCTGTTCTGGTCTTTTTGGTTGAAAACATTAATTACTTTAACCCCAATGCTGCCACATCTGTTGTCTCCTTTGCGGTGAAAACATTAATTACTTTAACCCCAATGCTGTCACATCTGTTGTGGTCTTTTTGGTTGAAAACATTAATTACTATAACCAAAATACTGCCACATCTTTTGTTGTCTCATTTGGATTTTAAACATTAATTACTTTAATCCTAATTCTTCAACATCTGTTGTTGCCTCCTTTGGATTGAAAACATTAATTACTTTAACCCTAATGCTGCAATATCTGTTGTTGTCTCCTTTGGGTTGAAAACATTAATTACTTTAACCTTAATGCTGCAATATCTGTTGTTGCCTCCTTTGGGTTGAAAACATTAATTACTTTAACCTTAATGCTGCAATATATGTTGTTGCCTCCTTTGGGTTGAAAACATTAATTACTTTAACCTTAATGCTGCAATATCTGTTGTTGCCTCCTTTGGATTGAAAACATTAATTACTTTAACCCTAATGCTGCAATATCTGTTGTTGCCTCCTTTGGGTTGAAAACATTAATTACTTTAACCTTAATGCTGCAATATCTGTTGTTGCCTCCTTTGGGTTGAAAACATGAATTACTTTAACCTTAATGCTGCAATATCTGTTGTTGCCTCCTTTGGGTTGAAAACATTAATTACTTTAACCTTAATGCTGCAATATCTGTTGTTGCCTCCTTTGGATTGAAAACATTAATTACTTTAACCTTAATGCTTCAATATCTGTTGTTGCCTCCTTTGGATTGAAAACATTAATTACTTTAACCCTAATGCTGCAACATCTGTTGTTGCCTCATTTGTGCTGAAAACATTAATTACTTTAACCCCAATGCTGCCACATCTGTTGTTGTCTCCTTTGGGGTGAAAACATTAATTACTTTAACCTTAATGCTGCCACATCTGTTGTTGCCTCCTTTGGGTTGAAAACATTAATTACTTTAACCCTAATGCTGCAATATCTGTTGTTGCCTCATTTGTGCTGAAAACATTAATTACTTTAACCCCAATGCTGCCACATCTGTTGTTGTCTCCTTTGGATTGAAAACATTAATTACTTTAACCCTATTGCTGCAATATCTGTTGTTGCCTCCTTTGGGTTGAAAATATTAATTACTTTAACCCTAATGCTGCAATATCTGTTGTTGTCTCCTTTGGGTTGAAAACATTAATTACTTTAACCCTAATGCTGCAATATCTGTTGTTGCCTCCTTTGGGGTGAAAACATTAATTACTTTAACCTTAATGCTGCCACATCTGTTGTCTCCTTTGGGGTGAAAACATTAATTACTTTAAAACCAATGCTGTCACATCTGTGAGGCTGTTGTATAATAACTATCGTATTAGAATACAGGAATGAGTCCGGCTGAGTCATCTAATGCTTATGATCTGAATGATATGCCCTTTCAGAGTTAAGGTGTTGTATGGGAGATGAATATTTGCTTGGTAGTTAGGTGGAGTGTTGTTCACTATGTTGTCAATGATCTAAAGCATATTATCTATGAGCTGTCCTTCCAAGTTCATGATTAATTTTTTATTGTTTTTGGTTTGTTTTTTTTTTTTTTTTGTTTTTTTAAATTTCGAAAAAACAAAAAATTCGATTTTTTTCAAACACGACGGCAGCGGGAAAGATGTGCGCATGTGTTGGAGCTGGAATTTCTATTACTCATTAGCGTCCTAATCCTGTTTCACTACAGAGAACCAGATTTGGAATTGGACTTGCGGGAAGTATGTAAGCCCCTACGGGGCAACGCCTTGGTTTATATAATATCATTTTGTATTTTTTATATAATCTTTTTATACATAATAATAACATAACATACCTCAAACTAATAAATTTCATCCGATCAGCTCTGCCAGTACACAATCATTGACGATAACCGTACTCATTCTATATAACGGCAGTATAGGTGGTATTCACTCACCATTTCTCAAGTATGTCTCCATATACACAGGAATCGCAAGCAAGCTTGACATAACGCAATGCAAGTTAAAAGAAATTATGTTAACCCCAACCATAATATGCCTCTATCAATCATCTTACCATGGCGGGTAAAATCACCCTCGACGAGATTCAGGAAAGCGAGGACTACAATCTCACAGCTAAATGCAAAAATATTATCGACATAAACGATAACAGTGTCACTGATACACCATATAACCCATATGGCCACCCTTGCTCATATTATAGCCCTGACCAATTCAAACTTAATTCATCAAAAAATACATCTTTCTCGTTATTTAGTATTAACTGTAGGAGTCTGAATGCGAATTGGGATTCTCTAGTAAATCTACTACATGAGTTACATAATGGAGAAAATGACTTTGATGTAATTGGACTATCAGAGGTTTTCACAGTCCACGAAGATTTACAGTACTGCCTCAATGATTATCACCCACTCCAATTAAGAACATGACCTAGTAACGATGATGGGAGAGGAGGTGTGGGTCTTTTTATCAGAGAAAACATTCCATTTCGAATACACCCTGAACTTACGGTGTTTATTCCACATGTATTCGAATCGTTGTTTGTAGAACTTTACCCCAATGATAAAAAGTCAACAATTATTGGCATTATATACAGACCCAACACTGCACCCAAGGCTAATCTTGACAGTTTTATTGTTGATTTACAGTACAGCCTCAATGGTTATCACCCACTCCAATTAAGAACACAACCTAGTAACGATGATGGGAGGGGAGGTGTGGGTCTTTTTATCAGAGAAAACATTCCATTTCGAATACACCCTGAACTTACGGTGTTTATTCCACATGTATTCGAATCGTTGTTTGTAGAATTTTACCCCAATGATAAAAAGTCAACAATTATTGGCATTATATACAGACCCAACACTGCACCCAAGGCTAATCTTGACAGTTTTATTGTTGTCTTCTTTGGGTTTAAAGCATTAATTACTTTAACCCCAATGCAGCCACATCTATTGTTGTCTTCTTTGAGTTTAAAGCATTAATTACTTTAACCCCAATGCAGCCACATCTGTTGTAGTCTCCTCTAGATTTAAAACATTAATTAGTTTAACCCCAATGCTGCCACATCTGTTGTGGTCTCATTTTGGTTGAAAACATTAATTACTTTAACCTCAAAATACTGCCACATCTGTTGTTGTCTCCTTTGGGTTAAAAACATTAATTACATTAACCCCAATGCTACTACATCTATTGTCATCTTGTTTGGGTTGAAAACGTTAATTACTTTAACTTTAACCCCAATGCTGCCACATCTGCTGTTGTCTCCTTTGGTTTAAAATATTAAGTACTTTAACTTTAACCCCAATGCTGCCACATCTGTTGTGGTCTCGTTTTGGTTGAAAACATTAATTACTTTAACCTCATAATACTGCCACATCTGTTGTTGTCTCCTTTGGGTTAAAAACATTAATTACATTAACCCCAATGCTACTACATCTATTGTCATCTTGTTTGGGTTGAAAACGTTAATTACTTTAACTTTAACCCCAATGCTGCCACATCTATTGTCATCTTGTTTGGGTTGAAAACGTTAATTACTTTAACTTTAACCCCAATGCTGCCACATCTGCTGTTGTTTCCTTTGGTTTAAAACATTAAGTACTTTAACTTTAACCCCAATGCTTCCACATCTGTTGTGGTCTCGTTTTGGTTGAAAACATTAATTACTTTAACCTCATAATGCTGCCACATCTGTTGTTGTCTCCTTTGGGTTAAAAACATTAATTACATTAACCCCAATGCTACTATATCTATTGTCATCTCGTTTGGGTTGAAAACGTTAATTACTTTAACCCCAATGCTGCCACATCTGTTGTTGTCTCCTTTTGTTTAAAACATTAAGTACTTTAACTTTAACCCCAATGCTGCCACATCTGTTGTGGTCTCGTTTTGGTTGAAAACATTAATTACTTTAACCTCATAATGCTGCCACATCTGTTGTTGTCTCCTTTGGTTTAAAACATTAAGTACTTTAACTTTAACCCCAATGCTGCCACATCTGTTGTGGTCAAATTTTGGATGAAAACATTAATTACTTTAACCTCATAATGCTGCCACATCTGTTGTTGTCTCCTTTGGGTTAAAAACATTAATTACATTAACCCCAATGCTACTACATCTATTGTCATCTCGTTTGGGTTGAAAACATTAATTACTTTAACCCCAATACTGCCACATCTGTTGTTGTCTCCTTTGGTTTAAAACATTAAGTACTTTAACTTTAACCCCAATTCTGCCACATCTGTTGTGGTCTCGTTTTGGTTGAAAACATTAATTACTTTAACCTCATAATGCTGTTATCAAGCTTGGGTTGAAATGCTTGGTACTTGTATGATGCTTGTTAACATTTTCGTGTTTTTTTCTTTCAGCTATGAATAGCAATGTTCATTCTGATTCACTATTAGCTGGAAGTCTTGCGATGGCTTTATGCTGTATCTTTTTCTGTCATAAAATTTACTGCAGGTAATTTGATATCGAGATGATTTGTATAGTATAGTACAGATAATTGGATATCGTGATGATTTGTATAGTTTAGTACAGATAATTGGATATCGTGATGATTTGTATAGTTTAGTACAGATAATTGGATATCGTGATGATTTGTATAGTTTAGTACAGATAATTGGATATCGTGATGATTTGTATAGTTTAGTACAGATAATTGGATATTGTGATGATTTGTATAGTTTAGTACAGGTAACTGGATATCAAGATGATTTGTATAGTTTAGTACAGATAATTGGATATCGTGATGATTTGTATAGTTTAGTACAGGTAACTAGATATCAAGATGATTTGTATAGTTTAGTACAGATAATTGGATATCGTGATGATTTGTATAGTTTAGTACAGATAATTGGATATTGACGTAAATATGACGGATTTCATTCAGAATGTTTCTTTTTAGATAGTGACATTCTTGTTGGGAATATAAAAATGGTCAATGTTTATAAGTGAATTGTATTAGAATTGTGATAAGTAGTTATAGGGCTGCACGATATTCTAAATTGAATACTGGTATTGGTATTTAAAAAATACTGTGGTACACTGGTATATCAAAAGACTGTTCACATATCTGAACTAGTACTCAAACGATTAGTCGACTAGTCGATGTCGACTCTGGGCAAACCAGTAGTCGTCTCTCAATTGTGCAGTCGACTAGTCGGAGGAGTTCAAGCTTTTAGGTAAATAGTATCCCTTCTGTGCCACTGTCAGACAGTTTGAACAGCAATATTGGGCAATCAATGTATACGTCTGTTGCCATCTAATAGTAGTGACAGAAGTTTGTTTTAACTGGTACTAGAAGAGTGCTGAATTATTTTGGGCCATCAGGATATGTTATTAATTTGCCTTGGTGCAATTTATGGGAGAGTGCCTATAGGCACTCTTCCATAAATCGCAACAAGGCAATTAAATACTATATAATTTAACTCTTAGCATAATTAGAAGCACATTAAGAGTATAATGTTCCAGTAAGTTGCTGTATATGAATGCCCAAGTGAAGCCAAATTTGGACCTTCAGCTCTCTACCAGAACACCAACACTGTTATAAGGAGACAAGTTATCACCAATGACTAGTCGAAGTCGACTTGACGTTTGGGTATTGACTAGTCGACTTTGGAATTCACCAGTCGTTTGAGCACTAATCTGAACAAATGTACCACAATCGGGACTTGAGCCATAACAATCAGAACGAATAAGCATGCCTTGATCATGCAGTTCAAATAACCCTTCATGCAATGCAGACAATATCAAAAGGTTTTATTTTAAATAGCAGTTTATCAAATTTTTCCAAAAATTTCAACAAAACAATAACATGTGACCCCTCATTGGAACAAGCTCTTTCCAATGAGGGGTCACATAATATGGTTTTATTGAAATGTTTTGAAAAATATTTTTTCAACTGCTGAATTTATATATTACGTGGGCGGACGTGACCGATTCATTAGGTAAAGGGATAGTATTCATTCAGAACTACAGTTAGAACTCACAACATCTAGAAAATTAAATTGTGGGTTAACCCTTTACCCAACGAATCGCCCATATCCGCCCGCGTAATATGCAAACTCAGCAGCTGAAAAACATTATATTTTTATACTGTACCAATGACCCAGACATAGCTGGTGCTAACTCTTAAAATATAGGGCCAAACACAAATTTTGCCCCCCAATCCCCAAAATTTGCATCTAAAACTAAAGAAAACATGTCCTGAAAGGCCCTCCACACTTCGCCCCTACTGCGCATGCGCAGTGTCAAGGACGTTCCGAAATTGGCGCCATTTATCATTCTAAGTTTGGCCCTTCATCAGTTAACATCTGACTGATCTTTGTGCTTTTAAATCTCAGTTTAAATGATGCCAGACACATAAATATTAGTGAAATGGTGATTCTAAGGAGGATAGAAAAGGAGGAGAGGAAAAGAATGTGTGACAGAATATTATCAGGGCTGTAACTTAAAATTTTTTAATGAAATTATGTTAAGTTACCTATTTTCAAGGCAGCAGCCATTTTGTTGTCATTCTGATTATTTAGTTACACTGTTTTTTCAAGTGTTTTTCCTCTCTCCCTGTCCTTTAAGTTCCCCCTTGCTATTCTCCCATGCTTTGGCATAGTTTCTGTAATTATTATTACTAAAATTTCTTGGGAGTTTTAGCTGAATAACAGAATGAATTCTGTTCTTTCCCCATGTTTACGTCTTCACCTACGGGTGGTTAGGCGTTGTGTTCTGCATCTACCATCTGATGTTCTGCAGTTTCTTCCCTGGAAGTCTCTGTTTTGCATCAGATGGTGTATTTTTGGTAACTGATTTCGGGCCTGGGTGCCTGGAGTCTTATTTTAGTGTTTTTACACTCATTGTTTACATTTACAACAGCCCTCTGTGTGAGGGGGGGGATTTCTAAATAATAATATCTTTATGTTATTTTAATCATAACTAGATACATTATTATTGTTCGTAAGTGTTGAATAAATTGTTTAAAATATTTTTAAAATTTTTGTCCACACTTAGGCTTGGGATCCATTGGGGCTCAACGTTACTTTTCAGAAACTTGGGCTGTTCTGAAAAAATATTTTTTCAAAATATTTTGATTTCAATTATTTTTTCTATATTAATGGATCATATTATTATTATGTATTTTGATTGCCAGGGGTTAGTGCGAGTACCAGGACTTGTTTTCTTTTCACATTGAAAGGATATTGATTAATTGTTTTAAGAGGAAGTCTTCCTCTGACCTTATTATCATTCTGTATGTGGTCAGTGTACTCGCATTAACTCCTGTTCTGTATCGTATGATTTCGATGACAATATGGGAAGCGTATGTCACGGTATGTTGTTGGGGATTTGGACACTCCGGTCCTTTCCCCGCAGGGTCACTCTACTTTATCAATTTCTATTTCAGACGATCAAGATTAGGGTGATGTACCTGTGATGTCTTCCAACAGTGTGCCTCCGTCGTCACAATTAATGAAGGGCTAGCGGAAAAGTGCTCATGTAATACGCCAATTGCCTAAGAGGACCCTAGTAGGTTCGACGGCCTTTGACGTCCGCTAGCTCGCCCGGTGTAGCGTCCATTCACCGAATGGTTCGGCAGCCGGGTTCGTCCGTTGCGGTCTAGAAGGAATTTTGGGGTGATGCGAGCACTATAAAATTAACTTAATGCACACCCAGTGACGGCGGATCGGAGGGAGAACGGAGGAAGCCTTTTAGTCCGGTTCATAGCTCGTTCCGGTCCATCCGGACGGCAAGCGAGAGAGGCCCCTCTCTCGTTCAACAACATCTGGCCCCAGATGTTGTGGTACAAATGTGTCGTTAGCGGAGCATACGTCCGTCGCTCGGGACGCTCCGTTGTATAGGCAGTCCGCTGAGACTGCTAAGGCTTCCTCTTCTCGTCAGCGCACACGACCGCACCTTGGCTGCGTGACCGCCGATATATTACCAGCTTCGCCGATCAAGGATTCTTCCGCGACCAGGTCACACCATCCGGCAGCCAGGGATTCGAGACCGATGGACTCCGGACGTTCGCATAGGAAAAGTATGCGGGAGCCATCTGATGCGGAGCTGCCCTCGGCGAAGCAGCGATAGACTGCGCCTCCGCAGGTCTCGACGCCGGACATTCTTGTGCACATAGCACAGCTTATCGCAGCATCCCAGCAGCCGACAGAAACGGTGTCGGATCGAGAATTATCCGACAGCGCTGGGTCGGTAGCCGGGGACTCGAGGCCTGCAGACTCCGGACGTTCGCATAGGAAGTGTGCGGGAGTCAACGTACACGGAGCTTCCAGCGGCAATGCATCGTAAGTCCGCTACTGCACAGGCCTCGGGAACGGATGTGCTTTCCTTAATAGCACAGTTTTTCGCAGCATCCCAGCATCAACTGAATCTGTCGCATATATTTTATCCGACGATGCTGGGTCGGGGCGCTCCGCGGAAGCGGGTACGGACGTCCGAAAGTTTCATCCGGTCCGACGGGATACCGAAAGGGATTCGGTGGATTTCAAGCTTTCCCTTTCGGAACAACATATGCTGCGATGCCGGATAAGAAACTGATAGCGTCGGTGGACTTAGAAATTTTTTGGTTCGGTTCAGGGACATCGTCCCTCAGTTCCGACATAGTCCAATAATGTCACACAAACTTTCGAATTATTGAACGACACTATATATATTATTATTTTATGCTTGCTATCCAAGCATTTCTGGTTTCTTGTTCGAAGAGTTATGGAGATGTCTTTCAAAAGTGTGCCTCTGTCGTCATAGTTAATGAGGAGTTAGCGGCAATAAGTGCTCATGGAATATGTCTATCGCTTACGGAGTGACATTCGCTAGCTCACCCGGTGTAGCGTACATTCATCGAATGGTTCGGCTGCCGGGTTCGTCCGTTGCGGTCTAGGAAGGAGATTTGGGTGATGCGAGCACTTTAATTACTTTAGTACTCACCCAGTGACGGCAGATTGAGGACAGATCGGAGGAAGCCAACAACATAGGGGACCGCATGTTGTGGTTCAGATATTTTACATTCGGAGCATATGTCCGTTGCTCGGGACGCTCCGTTATATTGACAGTCCGAGAGACTGTCTTTAATGCTTCCTCATCCTCACAGCAGGGCACACGACCGCACATTGGCTACGTGACCTCGAGTATCCGATCAATTTCGGCATTCAGTGATTCCACAGCGAATAGGTCGCGCCATCCGGTAGCCAAGGGACACGAGGCCTATACACTCCGTTCGCTCGCATATTGAAAGTATGCACGGGGTAACGATCTCGGAGCTTCCTGCAGCAATGCATCGTAAGACCGCTGCTCCTCAGGCCTCAGTGACGGACGTGCTATCCGAGTTAGCACAGTTGTTTCGCAGCATCCCAGCAATTGACGGTTTCTCGGTCGAATCAGGAATTATCCGACGGCGCTGGGTCGGTGCGGTCCGCGGTTGCATCAAGCTACGGACGACCGAACGCTTTATAGGGTCCGACAGGATGGCGAAAGGGATTCGAAAGATTTCGAGTTTTCCCTTTAGTAGTATCGGAAGATGCCTTTCATATCTTCTGGCATTTCTTCCAGTGATTATTTTTCGGACTTCATTGCTGCGATCTTGGATAAGAGACTTATAGCGTCATTGGACTCGGATTTTTCGATCGGTACAGGGACTTTGTCCCTGACTTACCGAAGCAGTCCAATATTGTCATTACAACATGTGTTTTATTTTTCGACGCTATATATTTATATATATATACAAGCCTGCTACTAAGCATGATAGTTTAGTTTCTTGTCCGCGTGGCTCATTTCTGCCATTTTATCTTTTTTACATATAGTTTATTTTGGCAGAGCAGGGCATACCGAGAGTTCATATGCGTCTAGACGGTGTGATTAAAGACTGCATATATTCTTTTTCGCCGTTTATGTCTTTTCCAATTTCAATGTTGGGAACGACATTATGTATAGTAGACTTAACTTAGACGCTTTATTATACGTAATCCGCCTTACTGAGGCGTTATCATTACGTCTTCAAGAAAAGATTTACGGGATATTATTCTCAATGTAATTTCTTTTGAGGGCAGTAGTTTGTTCACGTATAACTCCGCCCTTCAGTGGCTGATTGGAGTTGGTTAGACTTGATGCAGCCCTAGCTACATCCACGCGTGGATAGTAGGTTAAGAACTCTCTCAGAGTCGCTTCGTTCTCGGAGGAGCTTCTCTTCGACGGCAACTTTCCGGCAATCCATGAATTGCTTGATTTATACATTCTCTTGTCTATCTAGTGTTACAAGAGATTCAGACTGGGGCAAACATTCGGTGGTTGACTCAGAGAATGCCGCCGCAGTTGCCGGACCCGAGTGTGGCTGTTATGACGGTTGCCAGTCAAACAGATTGGGATATATACTGATCCCTACGGATTCGAAGTGCCAGGGTCTTTGGGTTCCGCAGTCTTTTAGTTATCAGTTTAACTTCCGCGGAATAATGTTTTTTAGGCTTGCTTTATGTCATTGCATGAACATTATTCAGAAACGCATGCCCAAATTCCTGTCCTTTAATTCGACAGTAGTGGCGTATCTCCGGAACCAGGGAGGCACTCTTTCGTTTCCGTTATTCAATTTAATGGAAAGAATCCGTCTGTTGGTTATAGTACACCAAGTTCAGTTTTGATCCGTCATATTCTGGGTCGTCTGATTGTTTTATCGCACTCCCGTTCTCTTACGGGTCGCTTGTTGCTGTCAGAATGGACTCTCAACAAACAAGTATTCAATCAGATTTGCTATCTATGGGAGCGCCCAATGATGTTTTATTTATGACACAGCTTGCTAATCATTTGCAGACGTATGTGTTGGCTTGTCCAGATCTCTGAGCTAATACTGTTAACGCTCTATTGATCTATAGGACGGAATGATAGGATACGCATATCCTCCGGCGCTGTTGTTTTAGCAGGTATTGCTAAGATAAACAACCACAATACATTTCTGTTGATAGCATCTCTATCTTCACAGAGATCATGAGTAATTTACTCTCTTGTCTACTGTGGATCTTAACGTGAAATCTTCCTCTATGTGAGGATCTTTTTTCACTGGGTAAATCGTGTCATCTTTATCACAACCAGCAAGGTCGCAACCTTCATGTATTCCGTTGTGTGGTCCGTATTGCATTGTAAGCACTGTACTGGACGAGCTTTGGACGCGATTTCTTACTATAGGAGATCCTCTTCTTCGCTATTCTATGCGACTAAAGTGGAGGCTCTTCCGTCGTGGTGTAGGGATCATTATGTTCATATGGTTGATCCCTCCATACTACTCATTGCTATTTTTTAGTATACTTGTTTCACAAGATCTACTGCAGCCTGTTGTTATTTAGGTTATAGGTTTATGTTACCTCATACCTATGCACTCTACGATAGTTTACTATTGAGTCTTTTGTCTCTTTATCTAAGTCAGTTAGTAACTTTTTGATAAATAGACTTAGAATCTTTAGATTAAATTCCTATACGGATTTTAACTTCAGGTTCTTATTTAGCTAAGTAATCATTTGAGCCTCTGGAAACAGTAGTTTTCAAATTCTGACCTTTTAGACAGTAATTCTGTTGATTTCTCTTTTCTGTAGAGTCAGTGAGTTTCATGCACTATCGATGGATGATTTTCACTTTCATAGTTTCGGAATCAATACTTCCGTTACTATTTAGGTTGGATTGTTGCAATAGAGTTAGGCTCCTATTATCCGGAACCTATTATTTTAAGGTCCTTCTGTCTTCGTATGGGCATAGGCCTTTACTCTTTCCGGGTACAGTTTATGTATTTATAAACAGATATCTATCTTAGCAGTTGTGCTTAAGATTTCGGCTCATGAAGTAAGAGTTCTTCTACTTCTTGGGCTTACATTAATAGTGTTGCTATTATAGATTTTTGAAGGCTGCTCATTGCGCTCAGCCATCCATTCATGAATTTTATCTCAGAAATATCGAGTCCATTTCTGGAGGCCTCTATTGTTAGGTCTATTATCTACTGCTCAGAATGTCATTCACTTAACAGTTGCTACTATAGCTAGGTAGGCTGTCTGTTTCGGCAGTGTCTCCGTTCGGCTGCCCTCTTCGCTCTGGGCTATTTGACCCAGGGCAAGAAAAAGGGGGGGGGGGGAGGGTGTTCCCTTGGGTCACCTGTTTTTACTATGAAAACAAGGGGATACCTCCTCCGGAGTTAGTAATTCTGAGCTGTTATTGGGATGGTTGTTTAGTGAGAAGTTTAAGTTATAAAATTCATTCAAGTCTTAGTTTTTAAAGTATAGCTTTTGAATATTGCATATGTCAACGGACATGATTATGCAATTCTCACACACTTTTAGGAGTATAAGAGTCTCTATTCTCTAGACTTACTTTATTATTGGCTTACTTTAAAAATTATTAGTATAAGGATTATTGGATATTAATAGAGTACATGGATGTATGAAGCTCAATTTTTGGAAGGTGTTGTATCTTTCTAATTTATCATAAATAAGAAAGATACATGTAAGGCCTATTTCTTCTTTTCCCTACAGGGGATGACTCTATTTTATTTTATTGAGCGTATTCCATTTTGCTCTATGTCCTTGGCCCTCCAGCCTTTTTACTATTCAGCTATGTCTGGGTCATTGGTACAGTATAAAAATGTTAAAAAATTTATAGTAATTTATATATTTTTTATACTTACCAATGACCCAGACGGGGATGGCCCTCCCAGGAGTTGGGAACTCTTGCCTCCCCGCTGAGTACATAGCGCTTACCAGGCACTGGTTATTAGAATGATAAATGGCGCCAATTTCGGAACGTCCTTGACACTGCGCATGCGCAGTAGGGGCGAAGTGTGGAGGGCCTTTCAGGACATGTTTTCTTTAGTTTTAGATGCAAATTTTGGGGATTGGGGGGCAAAATTTGTGTTTGGCCCTATATTTTAAGAGTTAGCACCAGCTATGTCTGGGTCATTGGTAAGTATAAAAAATATATAAATTACTATAAATTTTTTAACTTTTCAAAAAATTTTAACAAAACCATATCATGTGACCTCTCTTTGGAACGAGCTCATCGAGCTCGTTCCAAAGAGGGGTCACATGATGTGGTTTTGTTGAAATTTTTTGAAAAAATTAAAAAAATGATATTTAAAATAATAGATTTTGAAATCGTCTGCGTGGGGGCGCGGTGGCTCAGTTGGTAGAGGTGCAGGCTGCAAGCCGATAGGTCCTCGGTTCGAATCCCACCTGTGGCAACCGCGTTGTGTCCTTGAGCAAGACACTTCACCCCCATTGCCCACGTGGGGACACGGTGACGTTGTGTACTAAGGCGTACTGCACGTCGATGGTGCACCTGTCTTCAACCAATGCTAACCCTGCTTGTATGGAGTTGGTATGTTGGGGAGCTGACAGTTGCTCGCCGTTGCTCGGTGGTTCTCTCCGGGTACTCCGGCTTACTCCACCCGTAAAACTGTCACGGTCATGGTTAGCCAGTGTGCAGAAATATGTGACCTTAAACACCAATAAAAAAAAAAAAAAAAAAAAAAAAAAAAAATTGTCTGCGTTGGGTAAAGAGTTAATAAATAAAGATGATAAACCAATATTTTGTAATTACAACAGTAATCAATTGATACTGGTTTGAATACTAGTAATTACAACAGTAATCAATTGATACTGGTTTGAATACTAGTAATTACAACAGTAATCAATTGATACTGGTTTGAATACTAGTAATTACAACAGTAATCAATTGATACTGGTTTGAATACTAGTAATTACAACAGTAATCAATTGATACTGGTTTGAATACTAGTAATTACAACAGTAATCAATTGATACTGGTTTGAATACTAGTAATTACAACAGTAATCAATTGATACTGGTTTGAATACTAGTAATTACAACAGTAATCAATTGATACTGGTTTGAATACTAGTATGTAACGGTTTAGCGATAAACCATGCAGCCCAAAGTAGTTAGTTATTTGAGGATGTAATCAGTGGTCCTGCTGTTACAAATATCCATTCTACTGTCTCCGCTGACACATCTCCACCAAAACTCTATTTGTACAGTCCTGTCATTTTCAAAATGGGAGGAGATCAATGGTGTCCTGTTGTAAATGAACTGAGGATGGGAGGAAATCAGTGGTGTCCTGTTGTAAATGAACTTAGGATGGGAGGAGATCAGTGGTGTCCTGTTGTAAATGAACTTAGGATGGGAGGAGATCAGTGGTGTCCTGTTGTAAATGAACTTAGGATGGGAGGAGATCAGTGGTGTCCTGTTGTAAATGAACTTAGGATGGGAGGAGATCAGTGGTGTCCTGTTGTAAATGAACTTAGGATGGGAGGAGATCAGTGGTGTCCTGTTGTAAATGAACTTAGGATGGGAGGAGATCAATGGTGTCCTGTTGTAAATGGGAGGAGATCAGTGGTGTCCTGTTGTAAATGGGAGGAGATCAGTGGTGTCCTGTTGTAAATGGGAGGAGATCAGTGGTGTCCTGTTGTAAATGGGAGGAGATCAGTGGTGTCTTGTTGTAAATGGGAGGAGATCAGTGGTGTCCTGTTGTAAATGGGAGGAGATCAGTGGTGTCCTGTTGTAAATGGGAGGAGATCAGTGGTGTCCTGTTGTAAATGGGAGGAGATCAGTGGTGTCTTGTTGTAAATGGGAGGAGATCAGTGGTGTCCTGTTGTAAATGGGAGGAGATCAGTGGTGTCCTGTTGTAAATGGGAGGAGATAGTGGTGTCCTGTTGTAAATGGGAGGAGATCAGTGGTGACCTGTTGTAAATGGGAGGAGATCAGTGGTGTCCTGTTGTAAATGGGAGGAGATCAGTGGTGTCCTGTTGTAAATGGGAGGAGATCAGTGGTGTCTTGTTGTAAATGGGAGGAGATCAGTGGTGTCCTGTTGTAAATGGGAGGAGATCAGTGGTGTCCTGTTGTAAATGGGAGGAGATCAGTGGTGTCTTGTTGTAAATGGGAGGAGATCAGTGGTGTCCTGTTGTAAATGGGAGGAGATCAGTGGTGTCCTGTTGTAAATGGGAGGAGATCAGTGGTGTCCTGTTGTAAATGGGAGGAGATCAGTGGTGTCCTGTTGTAAATGGGAGGAGATCAGTGGTGTCTTGTTGTAAATGGGAGGAGATCAGTGGTGTCCTGTTGTAAATGGGAGGAGATCAGTGGTGTCCTGTTGTAAATGGGAGGAGATCAGTGGTGTCTTGTTGTAAATGGGAGGAGATCAGTGGTGTCCAGTTGTAAATGGGAGGAGATCAGTGGTGTCCTGTTGTAAATGGGAGGAGATCAGTGGTGTCCTGTTGTAAATGGGAGGAGATCAGTGGTGTCCTGTTGTAAATGGGAGGAGATCAGTGGTGTCCTGTTGTAAATGGGAGGAGATCAGTGGTGTCCTGTTGTAAATGGGAGGAGATCAATGGTGTCCTGTTGTAAATGAACTTAGCATGGGAGGAAATCAGTAGTGTCCTGTTGTAAATGGGAGGAGATCAGTGGTGTCCTGTTGTAAATGGGAGGAGATCAGTGGTGTCCTGTTGTAAATGGGAGGAAATCAGTGGTGTCCTGTTGTAAATGGGAGGAGATCAGTGGTGTCCTGTTGTAAATGGGAGGAGATCAGTGGTGTCTTGTTGTAAATGGGAGGAGATCAGTGGTGTCCTGTTGTAAATGGGAGGAAATCAATGGTGTCCTGTTGTAAATGGGAGGAGATCAGTGGTGTCTTGTTGTAAATGGGAGGAGATCAGTGGTGTCCTGTTGTAAATGGGAGGAGATCAGTGGTGTTCTGTTGTAAATGGGAGGAGATCAGTGGTGTCCTGTTGTAAATGGGAGGAGATCAGTGGTGTCCTGTTGTAAATGGGAGGAAATCAATGGTGTCCTGTTGTAAATGGGAGGAGATCAGTGGTGTCTTGTTGTAAATGGGAGGAGATCAGTGGTGTCCTGTTGTAAATGGGAGGAAACAGCACCTCTCTGCCACGATTATTTATTTCAATAAATGATAATCTTTTTGTAATAATCGATGATTATCGATTAACCTTTTACCTAACATGAAAAGCAGACGACACTTGCAAAAAAATTCTTGAATAACTAATTTTTTGTCTCAAAAACATAGGTTATGACCCCTCGTTGGAACGAGCTCGACGAGCTCGTTCTAACGAGGGGTCATAACCTATGTTTTTGAGACAAAAAATGAAAATATTTGGAAAATTAATTGGCGATTTTTTAGAATAGTGCTTGCCGGTTTTGGCCGTTATGTTGGGTAAAGGGTTAATCATACCTTCTCTTATTGGTCTAAACATTTGTTTAAAACTGCTTAGTATAGAGCTATCGGCCCTTAGTTTGGTACAGTGGTACTGACCAGAATCTTTCATGTACAAGGGTACACCTTTATGCCCTTGATATGAAGTTAAAAAAGTTTGTGCCACTTATTGGTAAGAAGAGTGAGAGTTTCCAACTTTTTAGTTTTTATTACCTGTGTCGCCAGTGGCAGAGCAGGTCTAGTAACTGCTCGACTCCGTCAGTCTGCCTGCCCTTCCGTCAGTCCATCCATCAGTCCGTCCGAAACACTTCTTCCGTCAAAGTTTTCTTCGCTTCTATGAAAGGGAATGATTTTATATTTGGTCTGCTGCTTCATAATGATTAGTTGTATCGGGTAAGCAATTTTTAGATCTGCCGTGCAGCCACTTCCTGTTTGCCGATACTTTGAAATTTTACTGTACCCACTGAACATTGAAATTTTCCGTCAGGGTTTTCTCGGCTTCTATGCAAGGGAATGATTTTATATTTGGTCTGCTGCTTCATAATGATTAGTTGTATCGTGTAAGCAATTTTCAGATCTGCCGTACAGCCACTTCCTGTTTGCCGATACTTTGAAATTTTACTGTACCCACTGAACATTGAAATTTTCCGTCAAGGTTTTCTCGGCTTCTATGCAAGGGATTGATTTTATATTTCATCTGGAGCCTGATAATGATCAGTTGTATGGTGTATGCAATTTTCAGATCTGCAGGTCCAGACCCGGTATTGGTCTTGGCTTGTTACTTGGAAGAATTACAGAGAACAAAGTTGTAGAGGAAATGAGGGTTGCAGTTCTGTTATGGTTATTAGTGTTCGAGTAATTCAGTAATTTATTTTCTTATTTTTTTTAATTAACAGTTGAGACTTACATATTTAGAATTAATAGAATTTGTGGAATTAACTCTCTGCACACTGATGTCCAAACATAAAAATTTCAATATACAAATGTTTCCCATAATGCAACTAAGAATTTAATCAATATAATCTTGTTTGACAGAGCTCAATGAGCTCTGTCAAACAAGATTAAATTGGTTGAACTCCTAGTTGCATTATGGGAAAAATTTGCTGAATGAAATTTTAGTGCTTTAAGTTTTATTATTTGTGTGGCATCCCAAACGAACAAGAAAGTTAAAGAACAAAACGGTCAGTCAGACGTTATCCTTGTTCAAGTGTAATGTCAAAAATATCCATATCACTCCTTCATGACCTTTCATCATGAATATTAATTATCCAAACAAACTCTCCCACAATTCCCTTCAAGCATACTTATGAATGTTAATATGTGTAGTGTTTGTTAATTAAAACTAAAGCATTTCTTAGGTTGTACGATAAAAGTTTCCAGCTTCAAAGCATGTTAACCCTTTGTCTTAAAAACTTCCCTACATGATGGCTTTGCTGTGTATATATATGACTATTTGTTAACCCTTTACCTAACATAACGGGAAACACCGGCCAGCGCTATTCTAAAAAATCGCCAATTAATTTTCATTATTTTTTTCATTTTTTGTCTCAAAAACATAGGTTATGACCCCTCGTTGGAACGAGCTCGTTGAGATCGTTCCAACGAGGGGTCATAACCTATGTTTTTGAGACAAAAAATGAAAACAATTAGTTATTCAAGAATTATTTTTGCATTTGTCGTCTGCTTTTCAGGTAAAGGGTTAATAAATACATAACACATAAATACCAATTAGTCGACGACCAAAATTGTAATTGATTATTGATTAGTCAATTATTCATGGCACCCGTAGATAGTAGACATTGTTATTATTTGATTCATGATATATGGTATTCATCATCCTTAGGGGAGTCAGATTGACGTTTGTTAAAATCAAGTCCCTGGGTTAATATTTGGGCTCCCTATTGGAGCCCAAATCTTAACTTAGTCCAATATGAGGAATAATCTTTAAAAATCTGCTTCTTGAGATACAATCAGAATCTTTTGATATCTGGTATACAGCATCCTAAGAGGGGTTCGGATTGAATTTATTCTAATAAAGTCCCTGGTTGATATGTGTGTGGGGGGGGGGGGGGGGAGGTGGTGGGGGGTGCAAATTTCAACATAGTGTTAAATTTGTAATATTCTCAAAATCATCTTCTCCAAAACCACCAGTCAAAATCTTTTGATATTGGTTTACAACATCACTAGGGGGTGGAGTTGGGGGCAATTTCAAGTTTTTTTTCAAATAAAGACCTTGAGTTACTATTTCGGCTCACTGTGGGAACTTTAATTTTAACTTGATGCAAAAGAGCAATAGTCTGTAAAGTCTTCTTGAGAACCACCTTTCAGTACATTTTGATACTTGGTATACAACACCCGAGGAGGGCTCATATTTAGGTTTGTTCAAATTAAGTCCCTGGATTCATTTTTGGGCTCCCTTTGAGACTCCAGATTTTAACTTACTGCAATATGACAGGTAATCTTTAAAAATATCTTCTCCTTCAAAACTACCATTCAGAATCTTTTGATATTTGGTATACACTCTGGAAGCACCGGTGATTCAGTAGGTAGAGATGCAGACTACAAGCCAAGAGTTCCTCGGTTCGAATCCCAACAACCGCGTTGTGTCCTTGGGAAAGGCACTTAATCCCAGTTGCCCATGTGGGGGCACGGTGGTGTTGTGTACTAAGGAGTACTGCACGTCGGTGGTGCACACATGGTTACCCGGAGGTCCGTTGGCTGAAACATTGCTTGTGCACAGGCCACATGTACAGAATTTGATAGCCTGACTATGGTTATAACGTGTAGATTAACACGCAGATCGACATGCTATTTGTGCGCATTTCATGACAGGACTTCTAGTTTTAACTGTACCTCTATTAATAATACATACAGATATGAAATTTCATACATTATAACGTATCCAGAAGATACTCTCATACAAAGGAACACACCCTCCGAACATCCCCCTATCCTATAAGAAGGTTTTAGGTCACACTGCAACCTTGATGATGTTCCTATTAAATACAGTTGTTACAATTTCAAAGTTCAACCTTTAGGCCACACAAAGTAGATCTTCTGTTTCTCAGGCCATTATTTGTAAAATTTCATGCGTGCGAGCGGGTTTTTATTTTATTTTTTATTTCTGTAATTATTTCTTTGCCACCAAAAGTTCATGTCCTTGGTATGTTTTAGGTCTCATAATCTACGGAGAAGCATGGGTGGTGGTGTTTTCGTCCCTTGAAAGCAAGAAGGCTAAAGCATTGCAAAGCCTTCTTGCACTCAAGGGACAAGTTTATCAATTTTTTTTAACTTTGGTAAAATATCAGACATAAACCATTTAATTTTTTTTTTTTTTTCAAGTTTGCATTGGTTATAAAAAGAAAGCATGCGGCAGCCAAAAGGACCATGCGGGAGGGCCTGAGAAACAGATTTTTAATTTTTTGGGGCCTTACCAAAAATAACGTCACAGTGACATCTTTTTCATGAACGTTTAATATCTGCCATACTATTCAAGTCTTCTACTCAAATTTTTAAAAATACACTCTCCAATAAAAACATATCTAAAAATGCAATCAGTTTTTGCTGACATAAAAATTGTCAGGTCTGCAGTGACTGCCGGGAAGAAAATGCAAAAAAAAGGTAAGTGAATGATCACTGTCTTCATTTTGATTTTACGAGAGTGAAAAATTCCAGAGAGTGATTTTAACCCCTTACCTACAATGACAGCTCAAACTGACCAGCACTATACACGAATATGGCCATACATTTTTGCTATTAAAACATAGCTTATGACTCCTCATTTGAACAAGCTCATTGAGCTCATTCCAATGAGGTGTCGTAAGATATGTTTTAAGCAAAAAATGAAAGATTTTAGTTATGTGATTTAATGTTTTGCAAGTATCATCTTCAAGTTGGGTTTTGTAACGGGTGATTGAAATGCAATATATAGCTTGATGTTTAAACATACAGTTAAAACTAGAAGTCCTGTCACGAAATGTGCGCTTATCTAGGCTTAATAGCGCATTGGAATTGCGCACAATTGCCATATCGAATGGCATCCAAACCCCGACTGGTTCCCCTGGTTGCTCATAACAAACACAAGCAATGTTTCTGCCAATGGACCTCCGGGTAACCCGGAGGTCAATTGGCTGAAACATTGCTTGTGCACAGGCCATATGTACAGAATTTGATAGCCTTATTATGGTCATAACGCGTTGATTAACGTGCAAATCGACGTGCTATTTGTGCGCATTTCATGACAGAACTTCTAGGTTTAACTGTAATTTCTATGCATATCATGAAGGCAAGTGATTAATTGTGCCCCTAGTGAAACGTTTAGGAGCGTGAGAGTGATCACTCTCCTTTCCCGTCAGTCTCTGGGCAGCCATGGCATTGATGGTCGGTTGTCAACATCCAAAACATTAAAGTTCCTTCGACTTGGATGAAATACTAGTATGTTATAGAGCTCCACAAGTAAAGAGATAGATATTTTTTTTTTTTTTTTTGACTTAACTTTTTTTGACTTAACACCGGTTTGGAAGTTTTTACATCACTTTGTGTTATTACATCCCTACCACTTGGTGACAGCCTTACCTCTATATCTGCTGACATGTACCACTGTAATCCATTACATACACCTACATTAATGACTAAACAGTTTTCTTCGGTACATTTATATAACCATGGACGTAACACACAGATCATTACGATGTCAAATGTGACAAAAATGTGAAAAATGCTACCATTCTCCCCTTTAGTGACAGCCCTACATCTATATGTGGTAACAGGTAATATAATATATTACATGGACCTCAGTTAATAATTGGATGGAGCCCTTATTGTATTTATATTACCATGGAATCAACACATACACATATAATGTATTAGGGCTTCACGGTTTTTCGATATACTGGTATTATACCGGTATTGCTAAAAATACTGAGTCGATATCGACTGAATTTAAAAGTATCGGTATAGGTATAGCGTCTGTCACGGTATATATATTTTTATACTGTACCAATGACCCAGACATAGCTGGTGCTAACTCTTAAAATATAGGGCCAAACACAAATTTTGCCCCCCAATCCCCAAAATTTGCATCTAAAACTAAAGAAAACATGTCCTGAAAGGCCCTCCACACCTCGCCCCCACTGCGCATGCGCAGTGGCAAGGACGTTCCGAAATTGGCGCCATTTATCATTCTAAGTTTGGCCCTTCATCAGTTAACATCTGACTGATCTTTGTGCTTTTAAATCTCAGTTTAAATGATGCCAGACACATAAATATTAGTGAAATGGTGATTCTAAGGAGGATAGAAAAGGAGGAGAGGAAAAGAATGTGTGACAGAATATTATCAGGGCTGTAACTTAAAATTTTTTAATGAAATTATGTTAAGTTACCTATTTTCAAGGCAGCAGCCATTTTGTTGTCATTCTGATCATTTAGTTACACTGTTTTTTCAAGTGTTTTTCCTCTCTCCCTGTCCTTTAAGTTCCCCCTTGCTATTCTCCCATGCTTTTGGCATAGTTTCTGTAATTATTATTACTAAAATTTCTTGGGAGTTTTAGCTTAATAACAGAATGAATTCTGTTCTTTCCCCATGTTTACGTCTTCACCTACGGGTGGTTAGGCGTTGTGTTCTGCATCTACCATCTGATGTTCTGCAGTTTCTTCCCTGGAAGTCTCTGTTTTGTATCAGATGGTGTATTTTTGGTAACTGATTTCGGGCCTGGGTGCCTGGAGTCTTATTTTAGTGTTTTTACACTCATTGTTTACATTTACAACAGCCCTCTGTGTGAGGGGGGGATTTCTAAATAATAATATCTTTATGTTATTTTAATCATAACTAGATACATTATTATTGTTCGTAAGTGTTGAATAAATTGTTTAAAATATTTTTAAAATTTTTGTCCACACTTAGGCTTGGGATCCATTGGGGCTCAACGTTACTTTTCAGAAACTTGGGCTGTTCTGAAAAAATATTTTTTCAAAATATTTTGATTTCAATTATTTTTTCTATATTAATGGATCATATTATTATTATGTATTTTGATTGCCAGGGGTTAGTGCGAGTACCAGGACTTGTTTTCTTTTCACATTGAAAGGATATTGATCAATTGTTTTAAGAGGAAGTCTTCCTCTGACCTTATTATCATTCTATATGTGGTCAGTGTACTCGCATTAACTCCTGTTCTGTATCGTATGATTTCGATGACAATATGGGAAGCGTATGTCACGGTATGTTGTTGGGGATTTGGACACTCCGGTCCTTTCCCCGCAGGGTCACTCTACTTTATCAATTTCTATTTCAGACGATCAAGATTAGGGTGATGTATCTGTGATGTCTTCCAACAGTGTGCCTCCGTCGTCACAATTAATGAAGGGCTAGCGGAAAAGTGCTCATGTAATACGCCAATTGCCTAAGAGGACCCTAGTAGGTTCGACGGCCTTTGACGTCCGCTAGCTCGCCCGGTGTAGCGTCCATTCACCGAATGGTTCGGCAGCCGGGTTCGTCCGTTGTGGTCTAGAAGGAATTTTGGGGTGATGCGAGCACTATAAAATTAACTTAATGCACACCCAGTGACGGCGGATCGGAGGGAGAACGGAGGAAGCCTTTTAGTCCGGTTCATAGCTCGTTCCGGTCCATCCGGACGGCAAGCGAGAGAGGCCCCTCTCTCGTTCAACAACATCTGGCCCCAGATGTTGTGGTACAAATGTGTCGTTAGCGGAGCATACGTCCGTCGCTCGGGACGCTCCGTTGTATAGGCAGTCCGCTGAGACTGCTAAGGCTTCCTCTTCTCGTCAGCGCACACGACCGCACCTTGGCTGCGTGACCGCCGATATATTACCAGCTTCGCCGATCAAGGATTCTTCGGCGACCAGGTCACACCATCCGGCAGCCAGGGATTCGAGACCGATGGACTCCGGACGTTCGCATAGGAAGTATGCGGGAGCCATCTGATGCGGAGCTGCCCTCGGCGAAGCACCGATAGACTGCGCCTCCGCAGGTCTCGACGCCGGACATTCTTGTGCACATAGCACAGCTTATCGCAGCATCCCAGCAGCCGACAGAAACGGTGTCGGATCGAGAATTATCCGACAGCGCTGGGTCGGTAGCCGGAGACTCGAGGCCTGCAGACTCCGGACGTTCGCATAGGAAGTGTGCGGGAGTCAACGTACACGGAGCTTCCAGCGGCAATGCATCGTAAGTCCGCTACTGCACAGGCCTCGGAAACGGACGTGCTTTCCTTAATAGCACAGTTTATCGCAGCATCCCAGCATCAACTGAATCTGTTGCATATATTTTATCCGACGATGCTGGGTCGGGACGCTCCGCGGAAGCGGGTACGGACGTCCGAAAGTTTCATCCGGTCCGACGGGATACCGAAAGGGATTCGGTGGATTTCAAGCTTTCCCTTTCGGAACAACATATGCTGCGATGCCGGATAAGAAACTGATAGCGTCGGTGGACTTAGAAATTTTTGGTTCGGTTCAGGGACATCGTCCCTCAGTTCCAACATAGTCCAATAATGTCACACAAACTTTCGAATTATTGAACGACGCTATATATATTATTATTTTATGCTTGCTATCCAAGCATTTCTGGTTTCTTGTTCGAAGAGTTATGGAGATGTCTTTCAAAAGTGTGCCTCTGTCGTCATAGTTAATGAAGAGTTAGCGGCAATAAGTGCTCATGGAATATGTCTATAGCTTACGGAGTGACATTCGCTAGCTCACCCGGTGTAGCGTACATTCATCGAATGGTTCGGCTGCCGGGTTCGTCCGTTGCGGTCTAGGAAGGAGATTTGGGTGATGCGAGCACTTTAATTACTTTAGTACTCACCCAGTGACGGCAGATTGAGGACAGATCGGAGGAAGCCAACAACATAGGGGACCGCATGTTGTGGTTCAGATATTTTACATTCGGAGCATATGTCCGTTGCTCGGGACGCTCCGTTATATTGACAGTCCGAGAGACTGTCTTTAATGCTTCCTCATCCTCACAGCAGGGCACACGACCGCACATTGGCTACGTGACCTCGAGTATCCGATCAGTTTCGGCATTCAGTGATTCCACAGCGAATAGGTCGCGCCATCCGGTAGCCAAGGGACACGAGGCCTATACACTCCGTTCGCTCGCGTATTGGAAGTATGCACGGGGTAACGATCTCGGAGCTTCCTGCGGCAATGCATCGTAAGACCGCTGCTCCTCAGGCCTCAGTGACGGACGTGCTATCCGAGTTAGCACAGTTGTTTCGCAGCATCCCAGCAATTGACGGTTTCTCGGTCGAATCAGGAATTATCCGACGGCGCTGGGTCGGTGCGGTCCGCGGTTGCATCAAGCTACGGACGACCGAACGCTTTATAGGGTCCGACAGGATGGCGAAAGGGATTCGAAAGATTTCGAGTTTTCCCTTTAGTAGTATCGGAAGATGCCTTTCATATCTTCTGGCATTTCTTCCAGTGATTATTTTTCGGACTTCATTGCTGCGATCTTGGATAAGAGACTTATAGCGTCATTGGACTCGGATTTTTCGATCGGTACAGGGACTTTGTCCCTGACTTACCGACGCAGTCCAATATTGTCATTACAACATGTGTTTTATTTTTCGACGCTATATATATTATATATATATACAAGCCTGCTACTAAGCATGATAGTTTAGTTTCTTGTCCGCGTGGCTCATTTCTGCCATTTTATCTTTTTTACATATAGTTTATTTTGGCAGAGCAGGGCATACCGAGAGTTCATATGCGTCTAGACGGTGTGATTAAAGACTGCATATATTCTTTTTCGCCGTTTATGTCTTTTCCAATTTCAATGTTGGGAACGACATTATGTATAGTAGACTTAACTTAGACGCTTTATTATACGTAATCCGCCTTACTGAGGCGTTATCATTACGTTTTCAAGAAAAGATTTACGGGATATTATTCTCAATGTAATTTCTTTTGAGGGCAGTAGTTTGTTCACGTATAACTCCGCCCTTCAGTGGCTGATTGGAGTTGGTTAGACGTGATGCAGCCCTAGCTACATCCACGCGTGGATAGTAGGTTAAGAACTCTCTCAGAGTCGCTTCGTTCTCGGAGGAGCTTCTCTTCGACGGCAACTTTCCGGCAATCCATGAATTGCTTGATTTATACATTCTCTTGTCTATCTAGTGTTACAAGAGATTCAGACTGGGGCAAACATTCGGTGGTTGACTCAGAGAGTGCCGCCGCAGTTGCCGGACCCTAGTGTGACTGTTATGACGGTTGCCAGTCAAACAGATTGGGATATATACTGATCCCTATGGATTCGAAGTGCCAGGGTCTTTGGGTTCCGCAGTCTTTTAGCTATCAGTTTAACTTCCGCGGAATAATGTTTTTTAGGCTTGCTTTATGTCATTGCATGAACATTATTCAGAAACGCATGCCCAAATTCCTGTCCTTTAATTCGACAGTAGTGGCGTATCTCCGGAACCAGGGAGGCACTCTTTCGTTTCCGTTATTCAATTTAATGGAAAGAATCCGTCTGTTGGTTATAGTACACCAAGTTCAGTTTTGGTCCGTCATATTCTGGGTCGTCTGATTGTTTTATCGCACTCCCGTTCTCTTACGGGTCGCTTGTTGCTGTCAGAATGGACTCTCAACAAACAAGTATTTAATCAGATTTGCTATCTATGGGAGCGCCCAATGATGTTTTATTTATGACACAGCTTGCTAATCAATTGCAGACGTATGTGTTGGCTTGTCCAGATCTCTGAGCTAATACTGTTAACGCTCTATTGATCTATAGGACGCAATGATAGGATACGCGTATCCTCCGGCGCTGTTGTTTTAGCAGGTATTGCTAAGATAAACAACCACAATACATTTCTGTTGATAGCATCTCTATCTTCACAGAGATCATGAGTAATTTACTCTCTTGTCTACTGTGGATCTTAACGTGAAATCTTCCTCTATGTGAGGATCTTTTTTCACTGGGTAAATCGTGTCATCTTTATCACAACCAGCAAGGTCGCAACCTTCATGTATTCCGTTGTGTGGTCCGTATTGCATTGTAAGCTCTGTACTGGACGAGCTTTGGACGCGATTTCTTACTATAAGAGATCCTCTTCTTCGCTATTCTATGCGACTAAAGTGGAGGCTCTTCCGTCGTGGTGTAGGGATCATTATGTTCATATGGTTGATCCCTCCATACTACGCATTGCTAGTTTTTAGTATACTTGTTTCACAAGATCTACTGCAGCCTGTTGTTATTTAGGTTATAGGTTTATGTTACCTCATACCTATGCACTCTACGATAGTTTACAATTGAGTCTTTTGTCTCTTTACCTAAGTCAGTTAGTAACTTTTTGATAAATAGACTTAGAATCTTTAGATTAAATTCCTATACGGATTTTAACTTCGGTTCTTATTTAGCTAAGTAATCATTTGAGCCTCTGGAAACAGTAGTTTTCAAATTCTGACCTTTTAGACAGTAATTCTGTTGGTTTCTCTTTTCTGTAGAGTCAGTGAGTTTCATGCACTATCGATGGATGATTTTCACTTTCATAGTTTCGGAATCAATACTTCCGTTACTATTTAGGTTGGATTGTTGCATAAGAGTTAGGCTCCTATTATCCGGAACCTATTATTTTAAGGTCCTTCCGTCTTCGTATGGGCATAGGCCTTTACTCTTTCCGGGTACAGTTTATGTATTTATAAACAGATATCTGTTTATTACAAGGGCGTAAGCTTCTTCTGTCTTTGATGTCTAGTAGAAGGACGTTACGCTCCATTTTATTGTTAATGGATTCTATTAACTAGCGTACGGCTTATGGTATATCATTGGCTTAGCAGTTGTGCTTAAGATTTCGGCTCATGAAGTAAGAGTTCTTCTACTTCTTGGGCTTACATTAATAGTGTTGCTATTATAGATTTTTGAAGGCTGCTCATTGCGCTCAGCCATCCATTCATGAATTTTATCTCAGAAATATCGAGTCCATTTCTGGAGGCCTCTATTGTTAGGTCTATTATCTACTGCTCAGAATGTCATTCACTTAACAGTTGCTACTATAGCTAGGTAGGCTGTCTGTTTCGGCAGTGTCTCCGTTCGGCTGCCCTCTTCGCTCTGGGCTATTTGACCCAGGGCAAGAAAAAGGGGGGGGGGGGGGGAGGGTGTTCCCTTGGGTCACCTGTTTTTACTATGAAAACAAGGGGATACCTCCTCCGGAGTTAGTAATTCTGAGCTGTTATTGGGATGGTTGTTTAGTGAGAAGTTTAAGTTTATAAAATTCATTCAAGTCTTAGTTTTTAAAGTATAGCTTTTGAATATTGCATATGTCAACGGACATGATTATGCAATTCTCACACACTTTTAGGAGTATAAGAGTCTCTATTCTCTAGACTTAGTTTATTATTGGCTTACTTTAAAAATTATTAGTATAAGGATTATTGGATATTAATAGAGTACATGGATGTATGAAGCTCAATTTTTGGAAGGTGTTGTATCTTTCTAATTTATCATAAATAAGAAAGATACATGTAAGGCCTATTACTTCTTTTCCCTACAGGGGATGACTCTATTTTATTTTATTGAGCGTATTCCATTTTGCTCTATGTCCTTGGCCCTCCAGCCTTTTTACTATTCAGCTATGTCTGGGTCATTGGTACAGTATAAAAATGTTAAAAAATTTATAGTAATTTATATATTTTTTATACTTACCAATGACCCAGACGGGGATGGCCCTCCCAGGAGTTGGGAACTCTTGCCTCCCCGCTGAGTCCATAGCGCTTACCAGGCACTGGTTATTAGAATGATAAATGGCGCCAATTTCGGAACGTCCTTGCCACTGCGCATGCGCAGTGGGGGCGAGGTGTGGAGGGCCTTTCAGGACATGTTTTCTTTAGTTTTAGATGCAAATTTTGGGGATTGGGGGGCAAAATTTGTGTTTGGCCCTATATTTTAAGAGTTAGCACCAGCTATGTCTGGGTCATTGGTAAGTATAAAAAATATATAAATTACTATAAATTTTTTAACTTTTTTTGGCTACATCTGTTTAAAAAATGAAGTAATTCCACTTCAATTGATAAACGAAATTAGGCGAAATTAGACAATCTGGCAAAAGTGTGAGGGAAGTTCATAATAATTGTCACCTTGGGCAATCTTTAGTTTTAATCCATAAATTATATTACAATACTATATTTTTATACTGTACCAATGACCCAGACATAGCTGGTGCTAACTCTTAAAATATAGGGCCAAACACAAATTTTGCCCCCCAATCCCCAAAATTTGCATCTAAAACAAAAGAAAACATGTCCTGAAAGGCCCTCCGCACTTCGCCCCTACTGCGCATGCGCAGTGTCAAGGACGTTCCGAAATTGGCGCCATTAATCATTCTAAGTTTGGCCCTTCATCAGTTAACATCTGACTGATCTTTGTGCTTATAAATCTCAGTTTAAATGATGCCAGACACATAAATATTAGTGAAATGGTGATTCTAAGGAGGATAGAGAAGGAGGAGAGGAAAAAAATGTGTGACAGAATATTATCAGGGCTGTAACTTAAAATTTTTTAATGAAATTATGTTAAGTTACCTATTTTCGAGGCAGCAGCCATTTTGTTGTCATTCTGATTATTTAGTTACACTGTTTTTTAAGTGTTTTCCTCTCTCCCTGTCCTTTAAGTTCCCCCTTGCTATTCTCCCATGCTTTTGGCATAGTTTTTGTAATTATTATTACTAAATTTTCTTGGGAGTTTTAGCTGAATAACAGAATGAATTCTGTTCTTTTCCCCATGTTTACGTCTTCACCTACGGGTGGTTAGGCGTTGTGTTCTGCATCTACCATCTGATGTTCTGCAGTTTCTTCCCTGGAAGTCTCTGTTTTGCATCAGATAGTGTATTTTTGGTAACTGATTTCGGGCCTGGGTGCCTGGAGTCTTATTTTAGTGTTTTTACACTCATTGTTTACATTTACAACAGCCCTCTGTGTGAGGGGGGGATTTCTAAAAAATAATATCTTGATGTTATTTTAATCATAACTAGATACATTATTATTGTTCGTAAGTGTTGAATAAATTGTTTAAAATATTTTTAAAATTTTTGTCCACACTTAGGCTTGGGATCCATTGGGGCTCAACGTTACTTTTCAGAAACTTGGGCTGTTCTGAAAAAATATTTTTTCAAAATATTTTGATTTCAATTATTTTTTCTATATTAATGGATCATATTATTATTATTATGTATTTTGATTGCCAGGGGTTAGTGCGTGTACCAGGACTTGTTTTCTTTTCACATTGAAAGGATATTGATCAATTGTTTTAAGAGGAAGTCTTCCTCTGACTTTATTATCATTCTATATGTGGTCAGTGTACTCGCATTAACTCCTGTTCTGTATCGTATGATTTCGATGACAATATGGGAAGCGTATGTCACGGTATGTTATTGGGGATTTGGACACTCCAGTCCTTTCCCCGCAGGGTCACTCTACTTTATCAATTTCTATTTCAGACGATCAAGATTAGGGTGATGTATCTGTGATGTCTTCCAACAGTGTGCCTCCGTCGTCACAATTAATGAAGGGCTAGCGGAAAAGTGCTCATGTAAATGCGCCAATTGCCTAAGAGGACCCTAGTAGGTTCGACGGCCTTTGACGTCCGCTAGCTCGCCCGGTGTAGCGTCCATTCACCGAATGGTTCGGCAGCCGGGTTCGTCCGTTGCGGTCTAGAAGGAATTTTGGGGTGATGCGAGCACTATAAATTAACCTATGCACACCCAGTGACGGCGGATCGGAGGGAGAACGGAGGAAGCCTTTTAGTCCGGTTCATAGCTCGTTCCGGTCCATCCGGACGGCAAGCGAGAGAGGCCCCTCTCTCATTCAACAACATCTGGCCCCAGATGTTGTGGTACAAAATGTGTCGCAAGCGGAGCATACGTCCGTCGCTCGGGACGCTCCGTTGTATAGGCAGTCCGCGGAGACTGCTAAGGCTTCCTCTTCTCGTCAGCGCACACGACCGCACCTTGGCTGCGTGACCACCGATATATTACCAGCTTCGCCGATCAAGGATTCTTCGGCGACCAGGTCACACCATCCGGTAGCCAGGGACACGAGGCCTGCAGACTCCGGACATTCGCATAGGAAGTGTGCAGGAGTCAACGTACACGGAGCTTCCGGCGGCAATGCATCGTAAGACCGCTACTGCACAGGCCTCGGGAACGGACGTGCTTTCCTTAATAGCACAGTTTATCGCAGCATCCCAGCATCAACTGAATCTGTCGCATATATTTTATCCGACGATGCTGGGTCGGGACACTCCGCGGAAGCGGGTACGGATGTCCGAAAGTTTCATCCGGTCCGACGGGATACCGAAAGGGATTCGGAGGATTTCGAGCTTTCCCTTTCGGAACAACATATGCTGTTGTGTATGTCATCTGACTTGGTCTTCTACAGCTTCTTTCGTCGGACCAGAATGCTGCGATGCCGGATAAGAAACTGATAGCGTCGGTGGACTTAGAAATTTTTGGTTCGGTTCAGGGACATCATCCCTCAGTTCCGACATAGTCCAATAATGTCACACAAACTTTCGAATTATTGAACGACGCTATATATATTATTATTTTATGCTTGCTAACCAAGCATTTCTGGTTTCTTGTTCGAAGAGTTATGGAGATGTCTTTCAAAAGTGTGCCTCTGTCGTCATAGTTAATGAAGAGTTAGCGGCAATAAGTGCTCATGGAATATGTCTATCGCCTACGGAGTGACATTCGCTAGCTCACCCGGTGTAGCGTACATTCATCGAATGGTTCGGCTGCCGGGTTCGTCCGTTGCGGTCTAAGAAGGAGATTTGGGTGATGCGAGCACTTTAATTACTTTAGTACTCACCCAGTGACGGCAGATTGAGGACAGATCGGAGGAAGCCTGTTAGTCCGGTTCCTGGCTTGTCCAGGTCCGTCCGGGCTGTGAGCGAGAGAGGTCCCTCTCTCGTCCAACAACATAGGGGACCGCATGTTGTGGTTCAGATATTTTACATTCGGAGCATATGTCCGTCGGTCGGGATGCTCCGTTATATTGACAGTCCGAGAGACTGTCCTTAATGCTTCCTCATCCTCACAGCAGGGCACACGACCGCACATTGGCTACGTGACCTCGAGTATCCGATCAGTTTCAGCATTCAGTGATTCCACGTGAATAGGTCGCGCCATCCGGTGGCCAAGGGACACGAGGCCTATACACTCCGTTCGCTCGCATATTGGTAGTATGCACGGGGTAACGATCACGGAGCTTCCAGCGGCAATGCATCGTAAGACCGCTTCTCCTCAGGCCTCAGTGACGGACGTGCTATCCGAGTTAGCACAGTTGTTTCGCAGCATCCCAGCAATTGACAGTTTCTCGGTCGAATCAGGAATTATCCGACGGCGCTGGGTCGGTGCGGTCCGCGGTTGCATCAGGTACGGACGACCGAACGCTTTATAGGGTCCGACAGGATGGCGAAAGGGATTCGAAAGATTTCGAGTTTTCCCTTTAGTAGTATCGGAAGATGCCTTTCATATCTTCTGGCATTATCTTCCAGTGATTGTTATTTCGGACTTCATTGCTGCGATCTTGGATAAGAGACTTATAGCGTCATTGGATTCGGATTTTTCGATCGGTTCAGGGACATTGTCCCTGACTTACCAACGCAGTCCAATATTGTCATTACAACATGTGTTTTATTTTTCGACGCTATATATATATATATATACAAGCCTGCTACCAAGCATGATAGTTTAGTTTCTTGTCCGCGTTGCTCATTTCTGCCATTTTATCATTTATACGAATAGTTTATTTTGGCGGAGCAGGGCATACCGAGAGTTCATATGCGTCTAGACGGTGTGATTAAAGACTACATATATTCTTTTTCACCATTTATGTCTTTTCCAATTTCAATGTTGGGAACGACATGATGTATAGTAGACTTAACTTAGACGCTTTATCATACGTAATCCGCCTTACTGAGGCGTTATCATTACGTCTTCAAGAAAAGATTTACGGGATATTATTCTCAATGTAATTTCTTTTGAGGGCAGTAGTTTGTTCACGTATAACTCTGCCCTTCAGTGGCTGATTGGAGTTGGTTAGACGTGACGCAGCCCTAGCTACATCCACACGCGTGGATAGTAAGGTTAAGAACTCTCTCAGAGTCGCTTCGTTCTCGGAGGAGCTTCTCTTCGACGGCAACTTTTCGGCAATCCATGAATTGCTCGATTTACACATTCTCTTGTCTATCTAGTGTTACAAGAGATTCAGACTGGGGCAAACATTCGGTGGTTGACTCAGAGAGTGCCACCGCAGTTGCCGGACCCGAGTGTGGCTGTTATGACGGTTGCCAGTCAAACAGATTGGGATATAATACTGATCCCTACGGATTCGAAGTGCCAGGGTCTTTGGGTTCCGCAGTCTCTTAGCAATCAGTTTTCTTCCGCGGAATAATGTTTTTTAGGCTTGCTTTATGTCATTGCATGAACATTATTCAGAAACGCATGCCCAAATTCCTGTCCTTTAATTCGACAGTAGTGGCGTATCTCCGGAACCAGGGAGGCACTCTTTCATTTCCGTTATTCAATTTAATGGAAAGAATCCGTCTGTTGGTTATAGTACACCAAGTTCAGTTTTGGTCCGTCATATTCCGGATCGTCTGATTGTTTTATCGGACTCCCGTTCTCTTACGGGTCGCTTGTTGCTGTCAGAATGGACTCGCAACAAACAAGTATTCAATCAGATTTGCTATCTATGGGAGCGCCCAATGATGATTTATTTATGACACAGCTTGCTAATCAATTGCAGACGTATGTGTTGGCTTGTCCAGATCTCTGAGCTAATGTTGTTAACGCTCTATTGATCTATAGGACGGAATGATAGGATACGCGTATCCTCCGGCGCTGTTGTTTCAGCAGGTATTGCTAAGATAAACAACCACAATACATTTCTGTGGATAGCATCTCTATCTTCACAGAGATCATGGGTAATTTACTCTCTTGTCTACTGTGGGTCTTAACGTGAAATCTTCCTCTATGTGAGGATCTTTTTTCACTGGGTAAATCGTGTCATCTTTATCACAACCCGCAAGGTCGCAACCTTCATGTATTCCGTTGTGTGGTCCGTATTGCATTGTAAGCACTGTACTGGACGAGCTTTGGACGCGATTTCTTACTATAGGAGATCCTCTTCTTCGCTATTCTATGCGGCTAAAGTGGAGGCTCTTCCGTCGTGGTGTAGGGATCATTATGTTCATATTGTTGATCCCTCCATACTACTCATTGCTATTTTTTAGTATACTTCTTTCACAAGATCTACTGAAGCCTGTTATTATTTAGGTTATAGGTTTATGTTACCTCATACCTATGCACTCTACGATAGTTTACAATTGAGTCTTTGGTCTCTTTATCTAAGTCAGTTAGTAACTTTTTGATAAATAGACTTAGAATCTTTAGATTAAATTCCTATATGGATTTTAACTTCGGTTCTTATTTAGCTAAGTAATCATTTGAGCCTCTGGAAACAGTAGTTTTCAAATTCTGACCTTTTAGACAGTAATTCTGTTGGTTTCTCTTTTACTGTAGAGTCAGTGAGTTTCATGCACTATCGATGGATGATTTTCACTTTCGTAGTTTCGGAATCACTACTTCCGTTACTATTTAGGTTGGATTGTTGCATAAGAGTTAGGCTCCTATTATCCGGAACCTATTATTTTAAGGTCCTTCCGTCTTCGTATGGGCATAGGCCTTTACTCTTTCCGGGTACAGTTTATGTATTTATAAACAGATATCTGTTTATTACTATGGGCGTAAGCTTCTTCTGTCTTTGATGTCTAGTAGAAGGACGTTACGCTCCATTTTTTGTTAATGGATTCTATTAACTATCGGTACTGCTTATGGTATATCATTGACTTAGCAGTTGTGCTTAAGATTTCGGCTCATGAAGTAAGAGTTCTTCTACTTCTTGGGCTTACATTAATAGTGTCGCTATTATAGATTTTTGAAGGCCGCTCATTGCGCTCAGCCATCCACATTCATGAATTTTATCTCAGAAATATCGAGTCCATTTCTGGAGGCCTCTATTGTAGGTCTATTATCTACTGCTCAGAATGTCATTCACTTAACAGTTGCTACTATAGCTAGGTAGGCTGTCTGTTTCGGCAGTGTCTCCATTCGGCTGCCCTCTTCGCTCTGGGCTATTTGACCCAGGGCAAGAAAAAGGGGGGGGGGAGGGTGTTCCCTTGGGTCACCTGTTTTTACTATGAAAACAAGGGGATACCTCCTCCGGAGTTAGTAATTCTGAGCTGTTATTGGGATGGTTGTTTAGTGAGAAGTTTAAGTTATAAAATTCATTCAAGTCTTAGTTTTTAAAGTATAGCTTTTGAATATTGCATATGTCAACGGACATGATTATGCAATTCTCACACACTTTTAGGAGTATAAGAGTCTCTATTCTCTAGACTTACTTTATTATTGGCTTACTTTAAAAATTATTAGTATAAGGATTATTGGATATTAATAGAGTACATGGATGTATGAAGCTCAATTTTTGGAAGGTGTTGTATCTTTCTAATTTATCATAAATAAGAAAGATACATGTAAGGCCTATTTCTTCTTTTCCCTACAGGGGATGACTCTATTTTATTTTATTGAGCGTATTCCATTTTGCTCTATGTCCTTGGCCCTCCAGCCTTTTTACTATTCAGCTATGTCTGGGTCATTGGTACAGTATAAAAATGTTAAAAAATTTATAGTAATTTATATATTTTTTTTTCAATACTTCCGTTACTATTTAGGTTGGATTGTTGCATAAGAGTTAGGCTCCTATTATCCGGAACCTATTATTTTAAGGTCCTTCCGTCTTCGTATGGGCATAGGCCTTTACTCTTTCCGGGTACAGTTTATGTATTTATAAACAGATATCTGTTTATTACAAGGGCGTAAGCTTCTTCTGTCTTTGATGTCTAGTAGAAGGACGTTACGCTCCATTTTATTGTTAATGGATTCTATTAACTAGCGTACTGCTTATGGTATATCATTGACTTAGCAGTTGTGCTTAAGATTTCGGCTCATGAAGTAAGAGTTCTACTTCTTGGGCTTACATTAATAGTGTTGCTATTATAGATTTTTGAAGGCTGCTCATTGCGCTCAGCCATCCACATTCATGAATTTTATCTCAGAAATATCGAGTCCATTTCTGGAGGCCTCTATTGTTAGGTCTATTATCTACTGCTCAGAATGTCATTCACTTAACAGTTGCTACTATAGCTAGGTAGGCTGTCTGTTTCGGCAGTGTCTCCGTTCGGCTGCCCTCTTCGCTCTGGGCTATTTGACCCAGGGCAAGAAAAAGGGGGGGGGGGGGGAGGGTGTTCCCTTGGGTCACCTGTTTTTACTATGAAAACAAGGGGATACCTCCTCCGGAGTTAGTAATTCTGAGCTGTTATTGGGATGGTTGTTTAGTGAGAAGTTTAGGTTTTTAAAATTCATTCAAGTCTTAGTTTTTAAAGTATAGCTTTTGAATATTGCATATGTCAACGGACATGATTATGCAATCCTCAGACACTTTTAGGAGTATAAGAGTCTCTATTCTCTAGACTTACTTTATTTATTGGCTTACTTTAAAAATTATTAGTATAAGGATTATATTGGATATTAATAGAGTACATGGATGTATGAAGCTCATTTTTGGAAGGTGTTGTATCTTTCTAATTTATCATAAATAAGAAAGATACATGTAAGGCCTATTACTTCTTTTTCCCTACAGGGGATGACTCTATTTTATTTTATTGAGCGTATTCCATTTTGCTCTATGTCCTTGGCCCTCCAGCCTTTTTACTATTCAGCTATGTCTGGGACATTGGTACAGTATAAAAATGTTAAAAAATTTATAGTAATTTATATATTTTTTATACTTACCAATGACCCAGACGGGGATGGCCCTCCCAGGAGTTGGGAACTCTTGCCTCCCCGCTGAGTACATAGCGCTTACCAGGCACTGGTTATTAGAATGATTAATGGCGCCAATTTCGGAACGTCCTTGACACTGCGCATGCGCAGTAGGGGCGAAGTGTGGAGGGCCTTTCAGGACATGTTTTCTTTTGTTTTAGATGCAAATTTTGGGGATTGGGGGGCAAAATTTGTGTTTGGCCCTATATTTTAAGAGTTAGCACCAGCTATGTCTGGTTCATTGGTAAGTATAAAAAATATATAAATTATTATAAATTTTTTAACTTTCTATACGAACTTTCACATAATAAAGCACCCATTTGTAAGTACATTGACTACGTAAACATGTCAGCCTGGGTGAACACTGTTGAGTGAATCTTGTGTAAACACTTATGATGCAAGTTAATCCTTCCTCAAGAAATTCAAACTATATAAACGAAGAATGCATTTAAAGCGACCGCATCATTTCACAGCCCGTAATTAACTATATTTTATCTTACTCAAAATAGAAACCCATTTATCTTTAGAAAACTCTTCATAAAAATTTTCCATGTCAAATTCGAATTAACTGAGAAGCTACCGAGAAGGCTGATGACTTTGTCTGATCTGTATTTTAAATCGATCAGAAATGTCATCAGTCTGAGGACCTATATGCAGCACCAAGAGAATCAATGGCGATGAGTTAGAATGCGGTTGATATTACGGCATACGTTCTGTTCATGTTCTGAACATGGGGACAGAATGCACATGTTTTCATCATGTGAGATCACATGAGATCGAATGCTCATAAAATAGAACGAGCTCGTTCCAATGAGGGTCATAACCTATGTTTTGGAGACAAAAAATGAAAAAAAATAGTTATTCAAGAATTTTTTTTGCAAGTGTCGTCTGCTTTTCATGTTAGGTAAAGGGTTAGGTAATAGTTGAGAGGTATCCTGCTCACATTTATATGGCCATTGGTGCATCACACAGATAAAGTTAAGTCATAATTGAGAGGTACCCTGCTCACATTTATATGGCCATTGGTGCATCACACAGATAAAGTTAAGTAATAATTGAGAGGTACCCTGCTCACATTTATATGGCCATTGGTGCATCACACAGATAAAGTTAAGTCATAATTGAGAGGTACCCTGCTCACATTTATATGGCCATTGGTGCATCACACAGATAAAGTTAAGTAATAATTGAGAGGTACCCTGCTCACATTTATACGGCCATTAGTGCATCATTCAAATAAAGTTAAGTAATAATTGAGAGGTACCCTGCTCACATTTATATGGCCATTGGTGCATCACACAGATAAAGTAAAGTCATAATTGAGAGGTACCCTGCTCACATTTATATGGCCATTGGTGCATCACACAGATAAAGTTAAGTCATAATTGAGAGGTACCCTGCTCACATTTATATGGCCATTGGTGCATCACACAGATAAAGTTAAGTAATAATTGAGAGGTACCCTGCTCACATTTATATGACCATTGGTGGATCACACAGATAAAGTTAAGTCATAATTGAGAGGTACCCTGCTCACATTTATATGGCCATTGGTGCATCACACAGATAAAGTTAAGTAATAATTGAGAGGTACCCTGCTCACATTTATATGGCCATTGGTGCATCACACAGATAAAGTTAAGTCATAATTGAGAGGTACCCTGCTCACATTTATATGGCCATTGGAGCATCACACAGATAAAGTTAAGTAATAATTGAGAGGTACCTTTCTCACATTTATATGGCCATTGGTGCATCACACAGATAAAGTTAAGTAATAATTGAGAGGTACCGTGCTGACATTTATATGGCCATTGGTGCATCACACAGATAAAGTTAAGTCATAATTGAGAGGTACCCTGCTCACATTTATATGGCCATTGGTGCATCGCACAGATAAAGTTAAGTCATAATTGAGAGGTACCCTGCTCACATTTATATGGCCATTGGTGCATCACACAGATAAAGTTAAGTCATAATTGAGAGGTACCCTGCACACATTTATATGGCCATTGGTGCATCACACAGATAAAGTTAAGTAATAATTGAGAGGTACCCTGCTCACATTTATATGGCCATTGGTGCATCACACAGATAAAGTTAAGTCATAATTGAGAGGTACCCTGCTCACATTTATATGGCCATTGGTGCATCACACAGATAAAGTTAAGTAATAATTGAGAGGTACCCTGCTCACATTTATACGGCCATTAGTGCATCATTCAAATAAAGTTAAGTAATAATTGAGAGGTACCCTGCTCACATTTATATGGCCATTGGTGCATCACACAGATAAAGTAAAGTCATAATTGAGAGGTACCCTGCTCACATTTATATGGCCATTGGTGCATCACACAGATAAAGTTAAGTCATAATTGAGAGGTACCCTGCTCACATTTATATGGCCATTGGTGCATCACACAGATAAAGTTAAGTAATAATTGAGAGGTACCCTGCTCACATTTATATGACCATTGGTGGATCACACAGATAAAGTTAAGTCATAATTGAGAGGTACCCTGCTCACATTTATATGGCCATTGGTGCATCACACAGATAAAGTTAAGTAATAATTGAGAGGTACCCTGCTCACATTTATATGGCCATTGGTGCATCACACAGATAAAGTTAAGTCATAATTGAGAGGTACCCTGCTCACATTTATATGGCCATTGGAGCATCACACAGATAAAGTTAAGTAATAATTGAGAGGTACCTTTCTCACATTTATATGGCCATTGGTGCATCACACAGATAAAGTTAAGTAATAATTGAGAGGTACCGTGCTGACATTTATATGGCCATTGGTGCATCACACAGATAAAGTTAAGTCATAATTGAGAGGTACCCTGCTCACATTTATATGGCCATTGGTGCATCGCACAGATAAAGTTAAGTCATAATTGAGAGGTACCCTGCTCACATTTATATGGCCATTGGTGCATCACACAGATAAAGTTAAGTCATAATTGAGAGGTACCCTGCTCACATTTATATGGCCATTGGTGCATCACACAGTTAAAGTTAAGTAATAATTGAGAGGTACCCTGCTCACATTTATATGGCCATGGGTGCATCACACAGATAAAGTTAAGTAATGATTGAGAGGTACCCTGCTCACATTTATATGGCCATTGGTGCATCACACAGATAAAGTTAAGTCATAATTGAGAGGTACCCTGCTCACATTTATACGGCCATTGGTGCATCACACAGATAAAGTTAAGTAATAATTGAGAGGTACCCTGCTCACATTTATACGGCCATTAGTGCATCATTCAAATAAAGTTAAGTAATAATTGAGAGGTACCCTGCTCACATTTATATGGCCATTGGTGCATCACACAGATAAAGTAAAGTCATAATTGAGAGGTACCCTGCTCACATTTATATGGCCATTGGTGCATCACACAGATAAAGTTAAGTCATAATTGAGAGGTACCCTGCTCACATTTATATGGCCATGGGTGCATCACACAGATAAAGTTAAGTAATAATTGAGAGGGACCCTGCTCATATTTATATGGCCATTGGTGCATCACACAGATAAAGTTAAGTCATAATTGAGAGGTACCCTGCTCACATTTATATGGCCATTGGTGCATCACACAGATAAAGTTAAGTAATAATTGAGAGGTACCCTGCTCACATTTATACGGCCATTGGTGCATCACTCAGATAATGTTAAGTAATAATTGAGAGGTACAAAGTTAAGTCATAATTGAGAGGTACCCTGCTCACATTTATATGGCCATTGGTGCATCACACAGATAAAGTTAAGTCATAATTGAGAGGTACCCTGCTCACATTTATATGGCCATTGGTGCATCACACAGATAAAGTTGAGTCATAATTGAGAGGTACCCTGCTCACATTTATATGGCCATTGGTGCATCACACAGATAAAGTTAAGTCATAATTGAGAGGTACCCTGCTCACATTTATATGGCCATTGGTGCATCACACAGATAAAGTTAAGTCATAATTGAGAGGTACCCTGCTCACATTTATATGGCCATTGGTGCATCGCACAGATAAAGTTAAGT
This sequence comes from Pictodentalium vernedei, assembly GCA_031216915.1. Lineage (NCBI taxonomy): Eukaryota > Metazoa > Mollusca > Scaphopoda > Dentaliida > Dentaliidae > Pictodentalium > Pictodentalium vernedei. The sequence goes on from CM062294.1 coordinate 573,435,467, forward strand.
CATAATTGAGAGGTACCCTGCTCACATTTATATGGCCATTGGTGCATCACACAGATAAAGTTAAGTCATAATTGAGAGGTACCCTGCTCACATTTATATGGCCATTGGTGCATCACACAGATAAAGTTAAGTCATAATTGAGAGGTACCCTGCTCACATTTATATGGCCATTGGTGCATCACACAGATAAAGTTAAGTCATAATTGAGAGGTACCCTGCTCACATTTATATGGCCATTGGTGCATCACACAGATAAAGTTAAGTCATAATTGAGAGGTACCCTGCTCACATTTATATGGCCATTGGTGCATCACACAGATAAAGTTAAGTCATAATTGAGAGGTACCCTGCTCACATTTATATGGCCATTGGTGCATCACACAGATAAAGTTAAGTCATAATTGAGAGGTACCCTGCTCACATTTATACGGCCATTGGTGCATCACTCGGATAAAGTTAAGTAATAATTTCCCCGTGGGAACCCCGGGTAGTAAGCAGCACTTGTTTACTGTGGTAAACCAGTTCCGCTTTACTAGTAAAATAGGACCCAGTCACCAATGCTTGGGGTGAAAGTCCTCTAAAATGGGCATCATGTAGATCAACGATTGACTAAACTTTACTTCATCTCCATGTTGTGTCACGATTAACCATGGTGCATAAATATGTGACGTTAACCACCAACAAACAAACAAGCAAGTAATAATTGACAGGTACCCTGCTCACATTTATATGGCCATTGGTGCTTCACACAGATAATGTTAAGTCATAATTGAGAGGTACCCTGCTCACATTTATATGGCCATTGGTGCATCACACAGATAAAGTCGTCATAATTGAGAGGTACCCTGCTCACATTTATATGGCCATTGGTGCATCACACAGATAAAGTTAAGTCATAATTGAGAGGTACCCTGCTCACATTTATATGGCCATTGGTGCATCACACAGATAAAGTTAAGTAATAATTGAGAGGTACCTTGCTCACATTTATACGGCCATTGGTGCATCACTCAAATAAAGTTACGTAATAATTGAGAGGTACCCTGCTCACATTTATATGGCCATTAGTGCATCACACAGATAAAGTTAAGTCATAATTGAGAGGTACCCTGCTCACATTTATATGGCCATTGGTGCATCACACAGATAAAGTTAAGTCATAATTGAGAGGTACCCTGCTCACATTTATATGGCCATTGGTGCATCGCACAGATAAAGTTAAGTCATAATTGAGAGGTACCCTGCTCACATTTATATGGCCATTGGTGCATCACACAGATAAAGTTAAGTCATAATTGAGAGGTACCCTGCTCACATTTATATGGCCATTGGTGCATCACACAGATAAAGTTAAGTCATAATTGAGAGGTACCCTGCTCACATTTATATGGCCATTGGTGCATCACACAGATAAAGTTAAGTCATAATTGAGAGGTACCCTGCTCACATTTATATGGCCATTGGTGCATCACACAGATAAAGTTAAGTCATAATTGCGAGGTACCCTGCTCACATTTATATGGCCATTGGTGCATCACACAGATAAAGTTAAGTCATAATTGAGAGGTACCCTGCTCACATTTATATGGCCATTGGTGCATCACACAGATAAAGTTAAGTCATAATTGAGAGGTACCCTGCTCACATTTATATGGCCATTGGTGCATCACACAGATAAAAATAAGTAATAATTGAGAGGTACCCTGCTCACATTTATATGGCCATTGGTGCATCACACAGATAAAGTTAAGTCATAATTGAGAGGTACCCTGCTCACATTTATATGGCCATTGGTGCATCACACAGATAAAGTTAAGTCATAATTGAGAGGTACCCTGCTCACATTTATACGGCCATTGGTGCATCGCTCGGATAAAGTTAAGTAATAATTTCCCCGTGGGAACCCCGGGTAGTAAGCAGCACTTGTTTACTGTGGTAAACCAGTTCCGCTTTACTAGTAAAATAGGACCCAGTCACCAATGCTTGGGGTGAAAGTCCTCTAAAATGGGCATCATGTAGATCAACGATTGACTAAACTTTACTTCATCTCCATGTTGTGTCACGATTAGCCATGGTGCATAAATATGTGACGTTAACCACCAACAAACAAACAAGCAAGTAATAATTGACAGGTACCCTGCTCACATTTATATGGCCATTGGTGCTTCACACAGATAAAGTTAAGTCATAATTGAGAGGTACCCTGCTCACATTTATATGGCCATTGGTGCATCACACAGATAAAGTCGTCATAATTGAGAGGTACCCTGCTCACATTTATATGGCCATTGGTGCATCACACAGATAAAGTTAAGTCATAATTGAGAGGTACCCTGCTCACATTTATATGGCCATTGGTGCATCACACAGATAAAGTTAAGTAATAATTGAGAGGTACCTTGCTCACATTTATACGGCCATTGGTGCATCACTCAAATAAAGTTACGTAATAATTGAGAGGTACCCTGCTCACATTTATATGGCCATTAGTGCATCACACAGATAAAGTTAAGTCATAATTGAGAGGTACCCTGCTCACATTTATATGGCCATTGGTGCATCACACAGATAAAGTTAAGTCATAATTGAGAGGTACCCTGCATCACACAGATAAAGTTAAGTCATAATTGAGAGGTACCCTGCTCACATTTATATGGCCATTGGTGCATCACACAGATAAAGTTAAGTCATAATTGAGAGGTACCCTGCTCACATTTATATGGCCATTGGTGCATCACACAGATAAAGTTAAGTCATAATTGAGAGGTACCCTGCTCACATTTATATGGCCATTGGTGCATCACACAGATAAAGTTAAGTCATAATTGCGAGGTACCCTGCTCACATTTATATGGCCATTGGTGCATCACACAGATAAAGTTAAGTCATAATTGAGAGGTACCCTGCTCACATTTATATGGCCATTGGTGCATCACACAGATAAAGTTAAGTCATAATTGAGAGGTACCCTGCTCACATTTATATGGCCATTGGTGCATCACACAGATAAAAATAAGTAATAATTGAGAGGTACCCTGCTCACATTTATATGGCCATTGGTGCATCACACAGATAAAGTTAAGTCATAATTGAGAGGTACCCTGCTCACATTTATATGGCCATTGGTGCATCACACAGATAAAGTTAAGTCATAATTGAGAGGTACCCTGCTCACATTTATACGGCCATTGGTGCATCACTCGGATAAAGTTAAGTAATAATTTCCCCGTGGGAACCCCGGGTAGTAAGCAGCACTTGTTTACTGTGGTAAACCAGTTCCGCTTTACTAGTAAAATAGGACCCAGTCACCAATGCTTGGGGTGAAAGTCCTCTAAAATGGGCATCATGTAGATCAACGATTGACTAAACTTTACTTCATCTCCATGTTGTGTCACGATTAGCCATGGTGCATAAATATGTGACGTTAACCACCAACAAACAAACAAGCAAGTAATAATTGACAGGTTCCCTGCTCACATTTATATGGCCATTGGTGCTTCACACAGATAAAGTTAAGTCATAATTGAGAGGTACCCTGCTCACATTTATATGGCCATTGGTGCATCACACAGATAAAGTCGTCATAATTGAGAGGTACCCTGCTCACATTTATATGGCCATTGGTGCATCACACAGATAAAGTTAAGTCATAATTGAGAGGTACCCTGCTCACATTTATATGGCCATTGGTGCATCACACAGATAAAGTTAAGTAATAATTGAGAGGTACCTTGCTCACATTTATACGGCCATTGGTGCATCACTCAAATAAAGTTACGTAATAATTGAGAGGTACCCTGCTCACATTTATATGGCCATTGGTGCATCACACAGATAAAGTTAAGTCATAATTGAGAGGTACCCTGCTCACATTTATATGGCCATTGGTGCATCACACAGATAAAGTTAAGTCATAATTGAGAGGTACCCTGCTCACATTTATATGGCCATTGGTGCATCGCACAGATAAAGTTAAGTCATAATTGAGAGGTACCCTGCTCACATTTATATGGCCATTGGTGCATCACACAGATAAAGTCGTCATAATTGAGAGGTACCCTGCTCACATTTATATGGCCATTGGTGCATCACACAGATAAAGTTAAGTCATAATTGAGAGGTACCCTGCTCACATTTATATGGCCATTGGTGCATCACACAGATAAAGTTAAGTAATAATTGAGAGGTACCTTGCTCACATTTATACGGCCATTGGTGCATCACTCAAATAAAGTTACGTAATAATTGAGAGGTACCCTGCTCACATTTATATGGCCATTAGTGCATCACACAGATAAAGTTAAGTCATAATTGAGAGGTACCCTGCTCACATTTATATGGCCATTGGTGCATCACACAGTTAAAGTTAAGTCATAATTGAGAGGTACCCTGCTCACATTTATATGGCCATTGGTGCATCGCACAGATAAAGTTAAGTCATAATTGAGAGGTACCCTGCTCACATTTATATGGCCATTGGTGCATCACACAGATAAAGTTAAGTCATAATTGAGAGGTACCCTGCTCACATTTATATGGCCATTGGTGCATCACACAGATAAAGTTAAGTCATAATTGAGAGGTACCCTGCTCACATTTATATGGCCATTGGTGCATCACACAGATAAAGTTAAGTCATAATTGAGAGGTACCCTGCTCACATTTATATGGCCATTGGTGCATCACACAGATAAAGTTAAGTCATAATTGAGAGGTACCCTGCTCACATTTATATGGCCATTGGTGCATCACACAGACAAAGTTAAGTCATAATTGAGAGGTACCCTGCTCACATTTATACGGCCATTGGTGCATCACTCAGATAAAGTTAAGTAATAATTTCCCTGTGGGAACCCCGGGAAGTAAGCAGCACTTGTTTAGTGTGGTATACCAGTTCCGCTTTACTAGTAAAATAGGACCCAGTCACCAATGCTTGGGGTGAAAGTCCTCTAAAATGGGCATCATGTAGATCAACGATTGACTAAACTTTACTTCATCTCCATGTTGTGTCATGATTAGCCATGGTGCATAAATATGTGACGTTAACCACCAACAAACAAGTAATAATTGAGAGGTACCCTGCTCACATTTATATGGCGATTGGTGCATCACACAGATAAAGTTAAGTCATAATTGAGAGGTACCCTGCTCACATTTATATGGCCATTGGTGCATTACACAGATAGAGTTAAGTCATAATTGAGAGGCACCCTGCTCACATTTATATGGCCATTGGTGCATCACACAGATAAAGTTAAGTCATAATTGAGAGGTACTCTGCTCACATTTATATGGCCATTGGTGCATCACACAGATAAAGTTAAGTAATAATTGAGAGGTACCCTGCTCACATTTATATGGCCATTGGTGCATCACACAGATAAAGTTAAGTCATAATTGAGAGGTACCCTGCTCACATTTATATGGCCATTGGTGCATCACACAGATAAAAATAAGTAATAATTGAGAGGTACCCTGCTCACATTTATATGGCCATTGGTGCATCACACAGATAAAGTTAAGTCATAATTGAGAGGTACCCTGCTCACATTTATATGGCCATTGGTGCATCACACAGATAAAGTTAAGTCATAATTGAGAGGTACCCTGCTCACATTTATACGGCCATTGGTGCATCACTCGGATAAAGTTAAGTAATAATTTCCCCTTGGGAACCCCGGGTAGTAAGCAGCACTTGTTTACTGTGGTAAACCAGTTCCGCTTTACTAGTAAAATAGGACCCAGTCACCAATGCTTGGGGTGAAAGTCCTCTAAAATGGGCATCATGTAGATCAACAATTGACTAAACTTTACTTCATCTCCATGTTGTGTCATGATTAGCCATGGTGCATAAATATGTGACGTTAACCACCAACAAACAAACAAGCAAGTAATAATTGACAGGTACCCTGCTCACATTTATATGGCCATTGGTGCATCACACAGATAAAGTTGTCATAATTGAGAGGTACCCTGCTCACATTTATATGGCCATTGGTGCATCACACAGATAAAGTTAAGTCATAATTGAGAGGTACCCTGCTCACATTTATATGGCCATTGGTGCATCACACAGATAAAGTTAAGTAATAATTGAGAGGTACCTTGCTCACATTTATACGGCCATTGGTGCATCACTCAAATAAAGTTTCGTAATAATTGAGAGGTACCCTGCTCACATTTATATGGCCATTGGTGCATCACACAGATAAAGTTAAGTCATAATTGAGAGGTACCCTGCTCACATTTATATGGCCATTGGTGCATCACACAGATAAAGTTAAGTCATAATTGAGAGGTAACCTGCTCACATTTATATGGCCAATGGTGCATCGCACAGATAAAGTTAAGTCATAATTGAGAGGTGCCCTGCTCACATTTATATGGCCATTGGTGCATCACACAGATAAATTTAAGTCATAATTGAGAGGTACCCTGCTCACATTTATATGGCCATGGGTCCATCACACAGATAAAGTTAAGTCATAATTGAGAGGTACCCTGCTCACATTTATATGGCCATTGGTGCATCACACAGACAAAGTTAAGTCATAATTGAGAGGTACCCTGCTCACATTTATACGGCCATTGGTGCATCACTCAGATAAAGTTAAGTAATAATTTCCCTGTGGGAACCCCGGGAAGTAAGCAGCACTTGTTTACTGTGGTATACCAGTTCCACTTTACTAGTAAAATAGGACCCAGTCACCAATGCTTGGGGTGAAAGTCCTCTAAAATGGGCATCATGTAGATCAACGATTGACTAAACTTTACTTCATCTCCATGTTGTGTCATGATTAGCCATGGTGCATAAATATGTGACGTTAACCACCAACAAACAAGTAATAATTGAGAGGTACCCTGCTCACATTTATATGGCCATTGGTGCATCACACAGATAAAGTTAAGTCATAATTGAGAGGTACCCTGCTCACATTTATATGGCCATTGGTGCATTACACAGATAGAGTTAAGTCATAATTGAGAGGCACCCTGCTCACATTTATATGGCCATTGGTGCATCACACAGATAAAGTTAAGTCATAATTGAGAGGTACTCTGCTCACATTTATATGGCCATTGGTGCATCACACAGATAAAGTTAAGTAATAATTCAGAGGTACCCTGCTCACATTTATATGGCCATTGGTGCATCACACAGATAAAGTTAAGTCATAATTGAGAGGTACCCTGCTCACATTTATATGGCCATTGGTGCATCACACAGATAAAGCTAAGTAATAATTGAGAGGTACCCTGCTCACATTTATACGGCCATTGGTGCATCACACAGATAAAGTTAAGTCATAATTGAGAGGTACCCTGCTCACATTTATATGGCCATTGGTGCATCACACAGATAAAGTTAAGTCATAATTGAGAGGTACCCTGCTCACATTTATATGGCCATTGGTGCATCACACAGATAAAAATAAGTAATAATTGAGAGGTACCCTGCTCACATTTATATGGCCATTGGTGCATCACACAGATAAAGTTAAGTCATAATTGAGAGGTACCCTGCTCACATTTATATGGCCATTGGTGCATCACACAGATAAAGTTAAGTCATAATTGAGAGGTACCCTGCTCACATTTATACGGCCATTGGTGCATCACTCGGATAAAGTTAAGTAATAATTTCCCCTTGGGAACCCCGGGTAGTAAGCAGCACTTGTTTACTGTGGTAAACCAGTTCCGCTTTACTAGTAAAATAGGACCCAGTCACCAATGCTTGGGGTGAAAGTCCTCTAAAATGGGCATCATGTAGATCAACGATTGACTAAACTTTACTTCATCTCCATGTTGTGTCACGATTAGCCATGGTGCATAAATATGTGACGTTAACCACCAACAAACAAACAAGCAAGTAATAATTGACAGGTACCCTTCTCACATTTATATGGCCATTGGTGCTTCACACAGATAAAGTTAAGTCATAATTGAGAGGTACCCTGCTCACATTTATATGGCCATTGGTGCATCACACAGATAAAGTCGTCATAATTGAGAGGTACCCTGCTCACATTTATATGGCCATTGGTGCATCACACAGATAAAGTTAAGTCATAATTGAGAGGTACCCTGCTCACATTTATATGGCCATTGGTGCATCACACAGATAAAGTTAAGTAATAATTGAGAGGTACCTTGCTCACATTTATACGGCCATTGGTGCATCACTCAAATAAAGTTACGTAATAATTGAGAGGTACCCTGCTCACATTTATATGGCCATTGGTGCATCACACAGATAAAGTTAAGTCATAATTGAGAGGTACCCTGCTCACATTTATATGGCCATTGGTGCATCACACAGATAAAGTTAAGTCATAATTGAGAGGTAACCTGCTCACATTTATATGGCCATTGGTGCATCACACAGATAAAGTTAAGTCATAATTGAGAGGTACCCTGCTCACATTTATATGGCCATTGGTGCATTACACAGATAAAGTTAAGTCATAATTGAGAGGTACCCTGCTCACATTTATATGGCCATTGGTGCATCACACAGATAAAGTTAAGTCATAATTGAGAGGTACCCTGCTCACATTTATATGGCCATTGGTGCATCGCACAGATAAAGTTAAGTCATAATTGAGAGGTACCCTGCTCACATTTATATGGCCATTGGTGCATCACACAGATAAAGTTATGTCATAATTGAGAGGTACCCTGCTCACATTTATATGGCCATTGGTGCATCACACAGTTAAAGTTAAGTAATAATTGAGAGGTACCCTGCTCACATTTATATGGCCATGGGTGCATCACACAGATAAAGTTAAGTAATAATTGAGAGGTACCCTGCTCACATTTATATGGCCATTGGTGCATCACACAGATAAAGTTATGTCATAATTGAGAGGTACCCTGCTCACATTTATACGGCCATTGGTGCATCACACAGATAAAGTTAAGTAATAATTGAGAGGTACCCTGCTCACATTTATACGGCCATTGGTGCATCATTCAAATAAAGTTAAGTAATAATTGAGAGGTACCCTGCTGACATTTATATGGCCATTGGTGCATCACACAGATAAAGTAAAGTCATAATTGAGAGGTACCCTGCTCACATTTATATGGCCATTGGTGCATCACACAGATAAAGTTAAGTCATAATTGAGAGGTACCCTGCTCACATTTATATGGCCATGGGTGCATCACACAGATAAAGTTAAGTAATAATTTAGAGGGACCCTGCTCACATTTACATGGCCATTGGTGCATCACACAGATAAAGTTAAGTCATAATTGAGAGGTACCCTGCTCACATTTATATGGCCATTGGTGCATCACACAGATAAAGTTAAGTAATAATTGAGAGGTACCGTGCTCACATTTATACGGCCATTGGTGCATCACTCAGATAATGTTAAGTAATAATTGAGAGGTACAAAGTTAAGTCATAATTGAGAGGTACCCTGCTCACATTTATATGGCCATTGGTGCATCACACAGATAAAGTTAAGTCATAATTGAGAGGTACCCTGCTCACATTTATATGGCCATTGGTGCATCACACAGATAAAGTTAAGTCATAATTGAGAGGTACCCTGCTCACATTTATATGGCCATTGGTGCATCACACAGATAAAAATAAGTAATAATTGAGAGGTACCCTGCTCACATTTATATGGCCATTGGTGCATCACACAGATAAAGTTAAGTCATAATTGAGAGGTACCCTGCTCACATTTATATGGCCATTGGTGCATCACACAGATAAAGTTAAGTCATAATTGAGGGGTACCCTGCTCACATTTATATGGCCATTGGTGCATCACACAGATAAAGTTAAGTAATAATTGAGAGGTACCCTGCTCACATTTATACGGCCATTGGTGCATCACTCGGATAAAGTTAAGTAATAATTTCCCCGTGGGAACCCCGGGTAGTAAGCAGCACTTGTTTACTGTGGTAAACCAGTTCCGCTTTACTAGTAAAATAGGACCCAGTCACCAATGCTTGGGGTGAAAGTCCTCTAAAATGGGCATCATGTAGATCAACAATTGACTAAACTTTACTTCATCTCCATGTTGTGTCATGATTAGCCATGGTGCATAAATATGTGACGTTAACCACCAACAAACAAACAAGCAAGTAATAATTGACAGGTACCCTGCTCACATTTATATGGCCATTGGTGCATCACACAGATAAAGTTGTCATAATTGAGAGGTACCCTGCTCACATTTATATGGCCATTGGTGCATCACACAGATAAAGTTAAGTCATAATTGAGAGGTACCCTGCTCACATTTATATGGCCATTGATGCATCACACAGATAAAGTTAAGTAATAATTGAGAGGTACCTTGCTCACATTTATACGGCCATTGGTGCATCACTCAAATAAAGTTTCGTAATAATTGAGAGGTACCCTGCTCACATTTATATGGCCATTGGTGCATCACACAGATAAAGTTAAGTCATAATTGAGAGGTACCCTGCTCACATTTATATGGCCATTGGTGCATCACACAGATAAAGTTAAGTCATAATTGAGAGGTAACCTGCTCACATTTATATGGCCATTGGTGCATCGCACAGATAAAGTTAAGTCATAATTGAGAGGTACCCTGCTCACATTTATATGGCCATTGGTGCATCACACAGATAAATTTAAGTCATAATTGAGAGGTACCCTGCTCACATTTATATGGCCATGGGTGCATCACACAGATAAAGTTAAGTCATAATTGAGAGGTACCCTGCTCACATTTATATGGCCATTGGTGCATCACACAGACAAAGTTAAGTCATAATTGAGAGGTACCCTGCTCACATTTATACGGCCATTGGTGCATCACTCAGATAAAGTTAAGTAATAATTTCCCTGTGGGAACCCCGGGAAGTAAGCAGCACTTGTTTACTGTGGTATACCAGTTCCGCTTTACTAGTAAAATAGGACCCAGTCACCAATGCTTGGGGTGAAAGTCCTCTAAAATGGGCATCATGTAGATCAACGATTGACTAAACTTTACTTCATCTCCATGTTGTGTCATGATTAGCCATGGTGCATAAATATGTGACGTTAACCACCAACAAACAAGTAATAATTGAGAGGTACCCTGCTCACATTTATATGGCCATTGGTGCATCACACAGATAAAGTTAAGTCATAATTGAGAGGTACCCTGCTCACATTTATATGGCCATTGGTGCATTACACAGATAGAGTTAAGTCATAATTGAGAGGCACCCTGCTCACATTTATATGGCCATTGGTGCATCACACAGATAAAGTTAAGTCATAATTGAGAGGTACTCTGCTCACATTTATATGGCCATTGGTGCATCACACAGATAAAGTTAAGTAATAATTGAGAGGTACCCTGCTCACATTTATATGGCCATTGGTGCATCACACAGATAAAGTTAAGTCATAATTGAGAGGTACCCTGCTCACATTTATATGGCCATTGGTGCATCACACAGATAAAGCTAAGTAATAATTGAGAGGTACCCTGCTCACATTTATACGGCCATTGGTGCATCACTCAGATAAAGTTAAGTAATAATTGAGAGGTACCCTGCTCACATTTATATGGCCATTGGTGCATCACACAGATAAAGTTAAGTAATAATTGAGAGGTACCCTGCTCACATTTATATGGCCATTGGTGCATCACACAGATATAGTTAACTAATAATTGAGAGGTGCCCTGCTCACATTTATATGGCCATCGGTGCATCATTCAGATAAAGTTAAGTCATAATTGAGAGGTACCCTGCTCACATTTATATGGCCATTGGTGCATCTCACAGATATAGTTAACTAATAATTGAGAGGTACCCTGCTCACATTTGTATGTCCATGGGTGCATCTCACAGATCACTATAACATCAAATGTTACGAAAATATGAAAAACCCTATGCCCCTCCCCTTTAGTGCAGCCATACCACTGCATCTGGTAACATGTACCTTTGTAATATATTACAAACAGTACGTGTATTATCACTAAATCACCTGCAGATTGAAGATTGGGGGCGCGGTGGCTCAGTTGGTAGAGGTGCAGGCTGCAAGCTGAGTGGTTCTCGGTTCAAATCCCACCTGCGGCAACCGCATTGTGTCCTTGGGCAAGACACTTCACCCCCATTGCTCCCGTGGGGGCACAGTGACGCTGTGTACTAAGGCGTACTGCATGTCGATGGTGCACCTGTCTTCAACCAATGTTAACCCTGCTTGTGTGGAGTTGGTATGTTGGGGAGCTGACAGTTGCTCGCCGTTGCTCGGTGGTTCTCTCTGGGTACTCCGGCATCCTCCACCCGTAAAACTGTCATGGTTAGCAATTGTGCAGAAATATGTGACCTTAAACACCAATAAATAAATAAATAAATAGATTGAAGATTCCACCCAAGGAATAATTGCAAATTTATTGCAAAGCATAACAAGCACAAGCAAAGTTCCAGCCAATGGACCTCCGGGTTAAACCCGGAGGTCCATTGGCTGAACATTGCTTGTGTTTTTTGTACAGAATTTGAAAGTGATAGTTTGGGTGATAATTCCTCTCCATTGGTGATTTTGTTACAATTCACTCTCTATGTATTAATAACTAGAAGGTGCTCTCGTCATATTTATATGATCATGGATATAACACACAGATAACTATGACATCAAATGTGACAATAATCTTATAAACACCACCTCACTCCAAATTAGTGACAGCTCTACATCTATATCTCTTAACATGTACCACTATAATATATTTCATACACCTCAGTTAATAATTGGGAGGTGCCCTCATTGCATTTATATCCCCACGGAAGCAACAGAGATAATGCACTTACATCAAATAGGCTAGAGGTACGAGAAGTGCTATCCCTTCCCATTCATTGACAGCCCAACCTCAATATCTGATAACATTGTTAAAATTAAGCCCCTTGGTTCATATTTGGGCTCAATACAGGAGCCCAACTTTTAACTTGGTGCAATACTCTTCAATGAATCTTCTTCAGGATCGCCACTCAGAATCTTATGATATTTGGTGCACAACAGAGGCTCAGTTTCAAGATCGAGCAAATTAAGTCCCTCAGTTATTTGGTTTCTCTATGGGAGCCCAAATTTTAACTTAGTCCAATATGGCGAAAAACATTTAAAAATCTTTTTCAGAATGTTGATGTTTTAGCGTTAATGGAATATCCATGCGTTATTTCCTTGATTGCATATAAATCTTAGAAAAATGAATGATACACAGGTTTTCTCAGCTTTGAATTCCTCAGTTTTTATACGGCCGCTCATATGAGCGGGCTATATTATGGTATGGCGATGTCCATCTGTCCAACAGTCCATCCGGGCAGACATATGGGGTTTAGGTGGCTATTTGCTGGTAGAAGTGGGGGTTAGGTGACTACCGCAATTTATATGACTAGTCACATAGTTAAATGCCATTATTCTAGGGTGGGGTTTAGAGTTGGGGTGGGGTGGGGTTAGGGTCAGTAAAGGGTAGGGTTAGGGTTTGCTAGCACCTCAAAAGTTTTTCACCCAAAAAGTTATTTTAATACAATGGACATGCATTTTAGTTAAAATAGACTAGGAATATATTGAATTTTCATTAGTCTAGGGTGGGGTTTAGAATTGGGGGTGGGGGGAGGGGGTAGGGTTAGGGTCATTAAAGGGTAGGGTCAGGGTTTGCTACCACCCCAAAAATTTTCCCCAAAATCACTTTTAATTTTATGGACATGCATTTTATTGTAGTCCCATAAAAATGGCCACATAACTACCAATCATTAGTCCGCCCGTCCGTTAGCTTTTGTTTGTCCACGTGATAACTTGAAAACAATACATCCAACAAATACTATTTTGTTATGGTTGATTAGTCATGACTAGAGGATGGTTCCTTTCGATAACCAGCATTCAGGCATATCCAGTATAGCCACCACGGCAGCGATCTTGGATTTTCAGGGATTTTTTATTGTCCACGCGATAACTTGAAATCTATAGATCCAACAGATGCTGCATTTTAATGGTTGATTAATCATGACTAGAGGATGGTTCCTTTCAATAACCAGCATTCTGGCATGTCAAAGATGGTCGCCATGGCAGCCATCTTGGATTTTTAGGGATTTTTGATTGTCCATTTGATAATCCAACAGATACCATTTTTTTATGGTTGATTAGTCATGACTAGAGGATGGTTCCTTTCGATAACCAGCATCATTGTCCATCCGTCATCCATTTGTCTGTCTGTCTGTCGTACAGTCTGAACATCCATCCATCCATCTGTCTGTTAAATTTTGTCTGCCCACGTGATAACTTGAAAACAATACATCCAACAGATACAGTTTTTATGCTCCCGACTTAAATCAAACTTCACACAATTATAAGGGAGAATGTGTCACACACCATAGCTGGGTTCGTACCTTCAAGGTCAAGGTCATCCGTCCATCCGTCCGTTATCTTTTATTTGTCCATGCTATAACTTGAAAACAATACATTCAACAGATACTGTTTTTTATGGTTGATTAGTCATGACTAGAGGATGGTTCCGTTTGATAACCAGGATTCTGGTATGTCAAATATGGCCACCATGGCAACCATCTGGGAGTTTTGGTGATTTTTGATTCTCCACGCAATAACTTGAAAACAATATATTCATCCTTAATGGGCCGTAAGCCAGGAATGTACAATTATTTTGGAATGAATTATTGACCTTTTGTTCAACTAAAAATTTCTTCATAATTGCAATTTCTTCATAGGCAGTTGTATATTGATCCACCGCCTGGCTGTGCACTTGTTGTTATGGGAGTAACAGTGGTTGAAAATCCTTTCCCTGAAAAATCATTCGTGTTTTGTCAGGTGAATGCTTCAGCCACCACCCCCCCCCCCCCCCCCGCCCCTGTCTTGTGTGGTGTTTTGTGAGATGTGTGCTTCAGGCCCCCAGGGGGTCTCTTGTCTTGTCAAACTATCGATATTTAATGTCTTCCATTTTCATGAAATGTTAGGCCAAGTACACTGGGAGAAAGTTGGGAAATTGCAGTGGTTCAATATAAATGTGGTATATAATAGTAGACGAAAGCCTTGGTTCATAAATGTGGTATATAATAGTAGAAGAAAGCCATGGTTGATAAATGCGGTATATAATAGTAGAAGAAAGCCATGCTTGATAAATGTGGTATATAATAGTAGAAGAAAGCCATGGTTGATAAATGTGGTATATAATAGTAGAAGAAAGCCATGATTGATAAATGCGGTATATAATAGTAGAAGAAAGCCATGCTTGATAAATGTGGTATATAATAGTAGAAGAAAGCCATGGTTGATAAATGTGGTATATAATAGTAGAAGAAAGCCATGGTTGATAAATGTGGTATATAATAGTAGAAGAAAGCCATGGTTGATAAATGTGGTATATAATAGTAGAAGAAAGCCATGGTTGATAAATGTGGTATATAATAGTAGAAGAAAGCCATGGTTGATAAATGTGGTATATAATAGTAGAAGAAAGGCATGGTTGATAAATGTGGTATATAATAGTAGAAGAAAGCCATGGTTGATAAATGTGGTATATAATAGTAGAAGAAAGCCATGGTTGATAAATGTGGTATATAATAGTAGAAGAAAGCCATGGTTGATAAATGTGGTATATAATAGTAGAAGAAAGCCATGGTTGATAAATGTGGTATATAATAGTAGAAGAAAGCCATGGTTGATAAATGTGGTATATAATAGTAGAAGAAAGCCATGGTTGATAAATGTGGTATATAATAGTAGAAGAAAGGCGTGGTTGATAAATGTGGTATATAATAGTAGAAGAAAGCCATGGTTGATAGTATATTGCCTGTTTGAGTGGCTCTTAAAAAAGAAATTATACTCATTGTTTAACTCTTAGAAGTCAGGGAATCAGAATGAATTTATTGAACACGACATACCGCCGCGGAAAACTTACAGTAAGCAGGTGCTTCTAGTCAAGTGTCATCTGCCTATTCAGGCAGACAGCACTTGACTAGAAGCACCTGCTCAGTGTTTAATTCTCCCCCAGCCCAAAGATAGCTGAACCATCACAGCCAGAGTACCTGTCGAATTACATCACAGGCAAGAAAACCCAACTCTCGGCTTCTAAGAGTTAAAGAGGCTGAGCAGTGTTTATTAGATTACTAGTATTTATTACTGTATAGGATATGTATGTTTGTACAGTTTGTTATCTTAGGATTTCTTAACAGCATCTAGATATACATCGAATTGAGAAAGAAGCTGAAATGGGCCAAAACCTTTCTTCACGTGTTCTGGTGAGTTCATTAATAGTATAAAACTCAGTGTTATCTCCACCATGTTATCTTAATGTGTTCTTGTTAGTTCATTAATAGTATGGAGCAAGGTGTTATCTCCATCACGTTATCGTCATGTGTTCTGGTGAGTTCATTAATAGTTTGAAGCAAGGTGTTATCTCCATCATGTTACCTTCATGTCTTCTTGTGAGTTCATTAATAGTATGGAGCAAGGTTGTTATCTCCATCATGTTATCTTCTTGTGTTCTCATGAGTTTATTAATAGTATGAATCAAGGTGTTATCTCCACCATGTTATCTTCCTGTGTTCTTGTTAGTTCAATAATATTATGGAGCAAGGTGTTATCTCCACCATGTTATCTTCATGTGTTCTGGTGAGCTCATTAATAGTATGAAGCAAGGTGTTATCTCCATGATTTTATCTTCTTGTGTTCTGATAAGTTCATTAATAGTATGAAGCAAGGTGTTATCTCCACCATGTTATCTTCATGTGTTCTTGTTAGTTCATTAATAGTATGAAGCAAGGTGTTATCTCCACCATGTTATCTTCCTGTGTTCTTGTTAGTTCATTAATAGTATGGAGCAAGGTGTTATCTCCATCATGTTATCTTCATGTGTTCTGGTGAGTTCATTAATAGTATGGAGCAAGGTGTTATCTCCACCATGTTATCTTCCTGTGTTCTTGTTAGTTCATTAATAGTATGGAGCAAGGTGTTATCTCCACCATGTTATCTTCATGTGTTCTGGTGAGTTCATTAATAGTATGGAGCAAGATGTTATCTCCATCATGTTATCTTCATGTGTTCTGGTGAGCTCATTAATAGTATGAAGCAAGGTGTTATCTCCATCATGTTATCTTCTTGTGTTCTGATGAGTTCATTAATAGTATGAAGCAAGGTGTTATATCCACCACGTTATCTTCATGTGTTCTTGTTAGTTCATTAATAGTATGGAGCAAGGTGTTATCTCCACCATGTTATCCTCATATGTTCTGATGAGTTCATTAATAGTATGAAGCAAGGTGTTATCTCCACCATTTTATCTTCATGTGTTCTGGTGAAGTCATTAATAGTATGAAGCAAGGTGTTATCTCCATCATGTTATCTTCATGTGTTCTGGTGAGTTCATTAATAGTATGGAGCAAGGTGTTATCTCCATCATGTTATCTTCATGTGTTCTTGTTAGTTCATTAATAGTATGAAGCAAGGTGTTATCTCCACCATGTTATCTTCTTGTGTTCTTGTTAGTTCATCAGTAGTATGGAGCAAGGCGTTATCTCCATCATGTTATCTTCTTATGGTTTTGTGAGTTCATTAATAGTATGGAGCAAGGTGTTATCTCCACCATGTTATCTTCATGTGTTCTGGTGAGTTCAT
The DNA here is from genome assembly GCA_031216915.1 of Pictodentalium vernedei. Classification (NCBI taxonomy): domain Eukaryota; kingdom Metazoa; phylum Mollusca; class Scaphopoda; order Dentaliida; family Dentaliidae; genus Pictodentalium; species Pictodentalium vernedei. Next base: position 573,453,081 of record CM062294.1, read on the forward strand.
TAATAGTATGAAGCAAGGTGTTATCTCCATCATGTTATCTTCATGTGTTCTGGTGAATTCATTAATAGTATGGAGCAAGGTGTTATCTCCACCATGTTATCTTCATGTGTTCTGGTGAGTTCATTAATAGTATGGAGCAAGGTGTTATCTCCACCATGTTATCCTCATATGTTCTGGTGAGTTCATTAATAGTATGGAGCAAGGTGTTATCTCCACCATGTTATCTTCTCGTGGTCTTGTGAGTTCATTAATAGTATGGAGCAAGGTGTTATCTCCACCATGTTATCTTCTTGTGGTCTTGTGAGTTCATTAATAGTATGAAGCAAGGTGTTATCTCCATCATGTTATCTTCATGTGTTCTTGTTAGTTCATCAGTAGTATGGAGCAAGGCGTTATCTCCATCATGTTATCTTCTTGTGGTTTTGTGAGTTCATTAATAGTATGGAGCAAGGTGTTATCTCCACCATGTTATCTTCATGTGTTCTGGTGAGTTCATTAATAGTATGAAGCAAGGTGTTATATCCACCATGTTATCTCCATGTGTTCTTGTTAGTTCGTTAATAGTATGGAGCAAGGTGTTATCTCCACTGTGTTATCTTCATGTGTTCTGGTGAGTTCAGTAATAGTATGGAGCAAGGTGTTATCTCCATCATGTTATCCTCATGTGTTCTTGTGAGTTCATTAATAGTATGAAGCAAGGTGTTATCTCCATCATGTTATCCTTATGTGTTCTTGTTCCTCGGTTCGAATCCCACCTGCGGCAACCGCGTTGTGTCCTTGGACAAGACACTTCATCTCCATTGCCCACGTGGGGGCACGATGACACCGTGTACTAAGGCGTACTGCACGTCGATGGTACGCATGTCTTCAACCAATCTAACCATGCCTGTGCTGCAGTGCGGAGTTACAATGTTGGGGAGCTGGCAGCTGCTCGTCGTTGCTCGGTGGTTCTCTCCGGGTACTCCGGCTTCCTCCACCCGTAAAACTGTCACGGTCATGATTAGCCATTGTGCATAAATATGTGACCTTAAAACATCAATAAATTAATAAATAATGTGTTCTTGTGAGTTCATTAATAATATGAAGCAAGGTGTTACCTCCATCATGTTATCTTCATGTGTTCTGGTGAGTTCATTAATAGTATGGAGCAAGGTGTTAACTCCATCATGTTATCTTCATGTGTTCTTGTGAGTTCATTAATAGTATGAAGTATGGTTTTATCTTCATCATGTTATCTTCATGTGTTCTTGTGAGTTCATTAATAGTATGAAGTATGGTGTTATCTTCATCATGTTATCGACATGTGTTCTGTTGAGTTCATTAATATATTACTCAAAGTTTTCTAAGCACCAAATATTTGAAATTTGCTTATGACATATTTGCAATATTTTTGGTGGATGTGATTGAGGGATGTATTGAGATGGGCCCCAGTGTTTACATTACCTCTCTGGACAGGCAGACTTTTCATGACAGTCATGAAAAGCATGTACCCCTTGATTTTCATGATGTTTTCGTGTACTGTCTACATGTACATGGAATGTATAGGGTATTTAATCTTCATTTCAACACAAACCCCTGTGATTTAATGATTGAATATGGCAATTGCAAATGTAAGAAGACATTTGTCTGAAGCAGAAAGGTGGTGGGCTGTAGGGATGGTGGAGCAAGGGGCTGCCCATCATCAGGTCGGTGAAGCCCTTGGTGTGCACCATACGGTGATCACCAGAGCCTGGGCAAGACTTCAGCAGTATGGCACACCAGTAAGATGGCATGATGGTGGCAGAGACAGGGCAATATCTGCAGCTTAAGACTGGTTTTTGATCATTCAGGCCCGTAGGAACTGCTTTGCCACAGCAACCCAGCTTTGCAGCGACCTTCAGAATGCATCAGGGGTTAAATGTTTCGAAGCAGACTATCCGGGCAAGGTTTCACGAAGGTGGTTTCTAATCGAGAAGACCATGTCTTCGCATTCTGCTGTCCCAGAACCACCACCAGAAACGATATGAATGGGCCATGGACCACGGTGGATGAACCAGAAAAGATTGGCGACCTGTCCTTTTTACAGATGAGTCAAGGTACTGCCTAGACCATGCATGTAGGCGTTCTAGGGTATGGAGACGACCAGGAGAGCAATTCCATGCAGCCAACATTGTTGAGCATGACCGCTATATTGGAGGGTCAATCATGGTCTGGGGCGGCATCAGCAGGAATGGATGTCCAGGGCTCTGTGTCCTTGAATGTGGTACATTGACTGTACAGCGGTATATTGATGAGATCCTGGATCTCCAAGTCAGATTGTATGCAGGTGCAGTGGGTTATAGATTCATTCTGATGGACGATAATGCCCATCCTCATGTTGCCCATGCTGTCAGGGAGTACCGACATAGGGAGGGGATTGGGCATATGGACTGGCCAGCAAGATCCCCTGACCTCAATTCAATCGAACATGTCTGGAATGAGTTGCAGCTTGCAATTTCAGCCTGTCCAGTCCAGCCAAGAAGTGTCCAGGAGCTTGGGGCCATGCTGGTCCAAGAATGGAACAACATCCCATAAAGGACCACCAGGAACCTGATTGGGAGCATGAGAATGCTTTGCCAATCTGTAATTAACAGTAATGGGTCTCATACTCGATATTGAACCGTCAACTTTTTGGCAAATTTGAAAAATTTCCTCTTTTCCCAATAATATCTATTTTCCATGGTTATCGTATTCAAAAGCTAAAAAATAATGTCAAACACAAATAAAATCTTAATTTCTGTACTTAAATCATTAAAGATATCATTAAATAAAACATTTGTACACTTTTCATCACAATATTTAACAGGTAGTTGGATATACTTGGTGCCAAGCAAACTTTGAGTAGTATATTTTTATTTGTAGGTTATCAGAAGTTCTTGCTGATAGTTAGCCACTGAGTTTTATATTTTTACTTGTAGGTTATCAGAAGTTATCAGAAGTCCTTGCTGATCAGTTAGCCACTGAGTTATATAGTTTTACTTGTAGGTTATCCGGATTACTTGCTGATCAGTTAGCCACTGAGTTTTATATTTTTACTTGTAGGTTATAAAAGGATCAGAAGACAATCCTTCACAGTACATGAATTTTATGAATACAGTATTTACTGCACAAAAACAGGTTTGTACCCAACTTAGTTACATATTTACTGTACAGAAACGTGTTTGTACCTACCTAACTTAGTTACAATTTACTGTACAGAAACGTGTTTATACCCAACTTAGTTACATTTTACTGTACAGAAACATATTTGTACCAAACTTAGTTACATTTCACTATACAGAAACGTGTTTGTACCCAACTTAGTTACATTTTACTGCCCAGAAACGTGATTGTACCCAACTTAGTTACATATTTACTGTACAGAAATGTGTTTGTACCAAATTTAGTTACATATTTACTGTACAGAAAAGTGTTTGTACCTAACTTAGTTACATATTTACTGTACAGAAACGTGTTTGTACCTAACTTAGTTACATTTTACTGTACAGAAATGTGTTTGTACCTAACTTATTTACATATTTACTGTGCAGAAACGTGTTTGTACCTAACTTATTTGCATATTTACTGTACAAAAATGTGTTTGTACCTAACTTAGTTACAAATTTACTATACAGAAACATGTTTGTACCTAAGTTAGTTACATATTTACTGTACAGAAATGTGTTTGTACCAAATATTTAGTTACATATTTACTGTACAGAAAAGTGTTTGTACCTAACTTAGTTACATATTTACTGTACAGAAATGTGTTTGTACCAAATTTAGTTACATATTTGCTGCACAGAAATGTGTTTGTACCTAACTTAGTTACATATTTACTGTACAGAAACGTGTTTGTACCTAACTTAGTTACATATTTACTGTACAGAAATGTGTTTGTACCTACTTTAGTTACATATGTACTGTACAGAAACATGTTTGTACCTAACTTAGTTACATATTTACTGCACAGAAACATGTTTGTACCTAACTTAGTTACATGAAATGTGTTTGTACCCAACTTAGTTACATTTTACTGCATAGAAACATGTTTGTCCCCACCTTAGTTACATTTTACTGTACAGAAATGTGTTTGTTCCCAACTTAGTTACATTTTTACTGCACAGAAATGGGTTTGTACCAACTTAGTTAAATACATTTTTACACTACAGAAACGTGTTCGTTCCCAACTTTGTTACATTTTTCCTGCACAGAAATGGGTTTGTACCAAATTAGTGACATTTTTACTGCACAGAAATGGTTTGTACCTATTTACTTCACAGAAACTTGTTTGTACCCACCTTGGTTACATTTTTACTGCACAGAAACAGGTTTGTACACCACTTAGTTATATTTTACTGCACAGAAATGGGTTTGTACCTAACTTAGGTACATATTTACTGCACAGAAATGGGTTTGTACCTAACTTAACAAAGTCAAGATAACCTATTGCCATCACACGTCCGGAAGTCTGTTAGTCTGTGAGTCCGTAAGTCTGTGAGTCTGTTCACATTTTCCTTTAGCACAGGCTACACCCCGTAGTTCTTATCCGATCATCACAAAATTCCATATGCAGTTTTGGGGTCATGTCTAGATGAGAATGTCCCTTTTTAGTGGTGACTGGTCAATGATATGGCTGCCCACGTCCAAAAAACTTTAGCACAGTCTACAGGTCAGTCATATTTATGAAGGAATTTCATTGTAACCTGGTAGGATGACTCTGTATAATGTCTAGATGAGAATATCCCCTTTTCGGTCATGATCTGTCAACCATGATGGCTGCCCAATCCCGAAACCCAATAACCTTTAGCACAGTCTACAGATCATATTTTATATGGAGTGATTTGATTGTAACTTGATAGGATGAGACTGTATGATGTCTAGATGAAAACTTCCCCATTTGGTCATGATCTGTCAACCATGACCTCTGCCCGAGTCCATAACCCGAAAACCTTTAGCGCAGTCTACAGGTCATATTTATGGAGGGATTTCATTGTAACTTGGTAGGTTGACTCCACATAATATCTAGGTGAAAATGTCCCCTTTTCATCAGGATTGGTCACCTGTGACGGCTACAGGGGCCCGAAGCTCGAAAACGTTTAGCACAGTCTACCGGTCGTATACTACTCAAAGTTTGCAAAGTACCAAGTATATCCAACTACCTGTTTTAATTTTAGTTGAAATATTGTAATGAAAAGTGTATATATTTTTTATTTAATTACATCTTTAATGATTTAAGTACAGAAATTAAGATTTTGTTTGTGTTTGACATTATTTTTTTGCTTTTGAATACTATAACCATGGAAAATGGATATTATTGGTAAAAGAGGAAATTTTTCAATTTGCCAAAAAGTTGACGAAGCAAACTAGTATGGGTTAAATATCGAGTATGAGACCCATTACTTTTAATTACAGCTTGACAATGCCTTCTCATGCTCCCAATCAGGTTCCTGGTGGTCCTTTGTGGGATGTTGTTCCATTCTTGGACCAGCATGACACCAAGCTCCTGGACACTTCTTGGCTGGACTGGACGGGTTGAAATTGCAAGCTGCAACTCATTCCAGACATGTTTGATTGGATTGAGGTCAGGAGATCTTGCTGGCCAGTCCATACACTCAATCCCCCTGGCCAGTCCATACACTCAATCCCCTCCCTCTGTCGGTATGCCCCGACAGCATGGGCAACATGAGGACGGGCATTATCGTCCATCAGAATGAATCTATCACCCACTGCACCTGCAAAACTTTGACGTGGACATCCAGGATCTCACCAATATACCATTGTGCAGACCACGTTTAAGGACACCTGGCTCTGTACATCCATCCCAGCTGATGCTGCCCCTGACCATGATTGACTCTCCACCATAGCGGTTATGCTCAGCAATGCTGGCTGCATGGAATCTCTCTCCTGGTCTTCTCCATACTCTAGAATGCCTATCTGTGTGGTCTAGGCAATACCTTGACTCATCTGTAAAAAGGACAGGTCACCAATCTTCTCTGGTCCATCCAACGTGTCCCATTCATATCGTGCCTGATGGTTCTGGGACAGCAGAATGCGAATACATGGTCTTCTCGATCGGATACCACCTTCGTACAACCTTGCTCGGATAGTCTGCATCAAAACATTTACCCCAGATGCATTCTGAAGGTCACTGCAAAGCTGGGTTGCTGTGGCAAAGCAGTTCCTACGGGCCTGAATGATCAAAAAACGGTCTTCAGCTGCAGATGTTGCCCTGTCTTTGCCACCACCATGCCATCTTACTGGTGTGCCATACTGCTGAACTCTTGCCCAGGCTCTGGTGATCACCGTCTGGAGCACACCAAGGGCTTCACCAACCTGTCGATGGGTAGCCCCTTGCTCCACCATCCCTACAGTCCACCACATTTCTGCTTCAGACAAATATCTTCTTACATTTGCATTTGCCATATTCAATCATTAAATCTCAAGGGTTTGTGTTAAAATGAAGATTGAATACCCTACACATGTCATGTACATGTAGACAGTACACGAAAACATCATGAAAATCAAGGGGTACATGCTTTCCATGACTGTCATGAAAAGTCTGCTTGTCAAGAGATCTAATGTAAACACTGGGGACCATCTCAATACATTCCTCAATCATATCCACCAAAAATATCGCAAATATGTCACAAGCAAATTTCACAATGATGTGTCAAATATTTGGTGCTTAGGAAACTTTAAGTAGTATATTTATGAAGGGATTTCATTATAATTTAATCATTTGCCCCATCTCTGCATTTGATTGGTTGAAAGCATACAGCGTGAAAGTCGTCAAAATCGTATAAACCAAATCATGTAATGATTTGGAATGTCTACACGTTCTTACATCTGATCCAACTTTGAAGATTCTGGAAGCCCTGCCCACTCAATCCAATTGTCACCATGAGGGCGTGATGGCAGACTGATAGATGGATAACAAGCTTGTAAACTAAGATCAGTGATTGATTTTTCATCGTCTCCAGTCAGCGAGAATATAATGATAATTTCTTGGAAACAATTGAATTTAATAAATAATATATAAAAAATATACCGAAGTGGGAGACGAATAAAAGATCATGCATCCAAACATGATTTTGGGAAAACTTACAAAAATTGTTTTTAATGATATTGTTACGTGACTTGATAAATATTTGTTGTCTGCGATCGAAAATCAAAACAACAAACAAAACTCCGAAGTTTTTTCAGATTTATTCATGCAAATTCAAGATTTTCTTTTACGATGGCCAATGAATGGTATGGAAATTTCAATATCGGTGATTGGCAGAATTTATAAATTTGAGAGAAGGGACAAATCATGAGTTTAACAATTTATTTAACTGGTAGAGTGCTAAATTATTTTTGCCCATCAAATCTTGTACACCTGTATTTGCCTTGTTACAATTTATGGGAGAGTGCCTGCGGGCACTCTCCCATAAATTGTAACAAGGCAATCCCTTACAGATTAAATAATATCACTTGAAAGATAATACAAAGGACATGCACTGAATATGAGCCTTCAAGCTGAAGAACCTACACTTGAGAATAAAGCCCAGATATGGGCTTCCAGAACTCTACCAGTTAAGCAAACGCCAAGATTTGTTCGGATTTCAGATGAACAGTTGAATGAATATGATGAATGTAGACAGTTAAAGTAAAAAAAAAGTGCACAAAATGGGGTATTAAAATGTTCAACGACTGTGTGTTGAAACGTTGGGTAGAGAAGTGGACCTACATTTAGTAGAGACTGAAGAACTGAATGAGCATTTAAAACATTTTTATGCAGAGGCTCGACCTAAACAAATTTCGCAAAGAATTTCTGAAATGCCGCCTGAACAAGCCGGTGTTTATCACAAAAATATCATGAAATCTGTGAGGTCAGCGATAAATAGACATTTAAAAGATATAAATAGGGATGTGGACATTGTTAGGGATAAGGTTTTCAAGGGAGCAAACAATGTACTTGACGGAAAACTGAAATTCAATTTGAAACATTGTTTGTCAAGACCTACCCAACACAAAGCAATAATTGGCAAATGTGATTTGGAAAAAGTAAAGACCTACCCTACCTTCACTCAAGAAACAATCCTGTGTTGTTGCGTTATCGTGTTTGGTTTAACTTGGCTGCACATTTTGTGACAAGAGGTTTAGAATTTGATCAGCAGCTAACTTTGAATTCGTTCAAGTTTGAGGTGGATGAACAAAACAGACATTATGATAAATTAAGCCATGAGACTGCACAGAAAAATTACAAGGGTGGTGTAGTTAATGACAAAGCCCCAGCTGATAAGCGGATGTCTGCAACGTATGATGGATTCTGTCCAGTGCGTTCTCTTCAGCTTTTAATTTCAAAAACAGATCAAACTGCCAAAAGCCTCTTCAACCATTGTTCCAAAGACTCTATGATGAACCCGGAATCACATTCGGTCTGGTACAGTCCTGTGCCCGTGAAACAGTATCAGTTCACAAGATTGACATCAGTAGGAATTCTAAATGCTCTCAAAACTACACTGCGCACTCCATCAGGGCGACTAGTATTCAGATTATGAATGATGCAGGACTCGAGCTCTGACACATAACGCATATGAGTGGTCATCGAAATGTGAGTTCTGTGTGCAGTTACACTCGCGACTGTTCAGTTGCACAGAAACATAAAATTAGTGACACACTTTCAGCTGTTGCCAATCACACAAAATTCGACATAAACTTATCGACTCCGCCAACTTTCCAAGAAATGAATGTCCAAAATGTTGTCAAACAGGCGCCAAACAATGTATTGTCAACTGGTGTAATTTCTGATTCCTCTTTTCTGAACTGCACATTCAGTTTTCTGAGTGACAACTAACTTTTCAAGTAACTTGATGACATAGTGCAAAACTTTGATTGAGATGGACCAATGAAACGTAGAATTTGACAAATTGACAATGATTGACGTGACCTGTTTGTGGCACACTTTCCTGAGTTTGACTGTTGTCTTTTGTGAAAATTAAAAGTTTTTCATTCACATACACATAGTTTTTATATTTTAATATTACAGCCGGATTAAATTATAAGAAATAACTGTTGTTTTCCTTCGGTTTATGCGATATAAACCGAAAATTTTCAGCACAAGCTTAATCCTAACTCGCTATGCTGAAACCAAAGGAAAACAACAGTTATTTCTTAAGTAATTTGGTAGGATGACTCCAGATAATGTTTAGATGAGAACGTCCCCTTTTGGTCATGATCATTCAACCGTGATGGCTGCCCAAACCCAAATCCCAAAAACCTTTAGCCAGACTACGGGTCATATTTATGAAGGGATTTCATTGTAACTTGATAGGATGACTCGTTTTGGAATAATTTCACTGCAACTTGGTAACTTTTGGTTGACATACATTAACTGTGAGGGCCACATTAACCCACCCCTCAATTCTTTAATACGGTCCACACACAAATTATTATTTTTTATTGAAAACATAACATTTAGGGAACAGAAATTAATACATTCTCAATTATCACAATTCTTGTCTTATTTCATAATACTTTCAAAAACATTGAACATTATCCTTATCATCAAACACAACACACAGTCAAGTTAAGCTACAGTGTCATTGACACTTTCATTACTGCACAGAAACACGTTTGTCCCCAACTTAGTTGCATATTTACTGCACAGAAACAGGTTTGTACCTAACTTAGTTACATATTTACTGTACAGAAACAGGTTTGTACCTAACTTAGTTACATTTTTACTGCAGAGAAACGGGTTTGCACCTAACTTAGTTACATTTTTACTGCAGCGAAACGGGTTTGCACCTAACTTAGTTACATTTTTACTGAACAGAAACAGCTTTGGAGTGAGTTTGTTGTCGATAACCTGTGCTCCTTAGCTTGAAGAAAACACGAGGTAACAAAAATTTCTGAGTTGAGAAAACTAATTTGTACTCGGTCACCACATATGCAAAGTGTTTTTTTTTTTGAGTCGGCTGGAAGTCCAGCATTGTTGCATGCTGGATATGATGCAAGCAAAAATACAGGAAATTGTATTTTACAGGGTTTACTCATATGACCTGTATGACCCCTTGACCCAAGATTAGGTTGAGGGTCTATTTGTATGATGTCAAAAAAATTTGTATGATGTCAAAAAAATGTTGCTGCGACCAACGTTCTTAGAACTCAGTTTAGTCAGACCTCAATATTTACCTTTGGCACACCCTACAGGACACATTTATGATTGGATTACTCTGAAACCTGGTATGTTTGTTTGGGGAGACCTCTAGATGGGAGCTCTCGATTTTCTTCAATTTCTGTCAAAAAATGTTGCCGCGACCAACGTTCTTAGAACTTAGTTTAGTCAGAAGACCTCAATATTTCCCTTTGGCACACCCTACAGGGCACATTTATGATTGGATTGCTTTGAAACCTGGTATGCTTGTTTAGGGTGACCTCTAGATGCGAGCTATCGATTTTCTTCAATTTCCGTCGCAAAATGTTGCCACGGTCAACGTTCTTAGAACTTAGTTTAGTCAGACCTCAGTATTTCCCTTTGGCACACCCTACAGGGCACATTTATGATCGGATTGCTTTGAAACATGGTATGCTTGTTTGGGGAGACCTCTAGATGGGAGCTATCGATTTTCTTCACTTTCCGTTGAAAAATGTTGCCGCTGCCAACGTACTTAGAACTTAGTTTAGTCAGACCTCAATATTTCCCTTTGCCACACCCAACAGGGCACATTTATTAGCTCAACTTGACAGAGTCAAGCTGAACTATTGCCATCACTTCTTGTCCGTAGGTGTACGTACTTATGTACATACGTACGTTAGTACGTAGTCCACAATTTCCTTTGGCACACCTCACAGGTCGCATTTATTTTCATTTCTTTTAAAAAATTATTGTCGTTTTCACCAGCCTTTGAACTTCCTGCGTTTGTGTAGCAACTTATCCCTTTTACACTCTCTGCAGGGCATATTTATGAATTTCCATAAAAAAGAGAAAAAAACATTGCCACAAGCAATGACATTCAAACTTAGTGCATTTGTGCATTAACATCCTCCTTTGGCATGCCTCAGAGGGTCCATTCATTATCAGGTTTTTTTTAAAATTTTGTATGCTTTTGCAGGATGACAAAGATAGGAGCTATCGACTTTCTTTTCATTTCCATCAAAAACTGTTGCTGTTAGGAACAGTCTTTGAATTTATTGCATTTGTGCATCAACATTCCTCTTGACATGGCCTGCAGGCCACATTTATCAGGATTTTTTTTTTAACTTGGTGTGCTCATTGGGCGAGACCTTTAGATAAGAGCTATTGATTAGCATTCATTTCTGTGAAAGAAGTTGCCATTTACAATAACCTCTGAACTTACTGCATTTGTGTATCAACATTCTTCCTTTAGCCAGTCTTACAGTTTACATTTATAAATTCAAGGATTACTCTTGATGTTGTGCACACACAATGTTGTTATGTTGAAATTTCACCAAATAACATTGGTATCAGTGATCTTCAATTTTGCCATTTCACTTATAACTTACCATGTTCAAGTTTGTCAAGTTGAGCTGCAGTGTCATTGACACGTTCATTATGTTTTAAAATGAGTTTTGAAGGATTTTGAGTGATTTTATGCAAAAAAATGAAGTCATTGTATGACCCTTATGACCCCTTGACCCCAGGATAGGATGGGGGTGTATTTGAGTGATATTTTTAGCTCACTTGAGCAAAGCTCAGGGGGAGCTTTATTAATCACTTTCCATCTGCCCATCCATCGTCTGTCGTCAGTCTGGCGGTAACTTGACATTATCGACTTCTCAGAAACTACATGACCAAATTGAACCAAATTGGTGTGCATGTTCCTTATCATATGTCAATTCTAGTTTGTTCAAATAAATTTGCCACAGACACAGAGGGCACCACAAAGGGGCATAACTCTGATAGTCCCCATATATTTAAAAACATTATATAAAAAAATCACAAGGGGCATAACTCTGATAGTACCCATTTATTTAAAAAATTAAAAAGGTCTTCTTCATAACAACCAATTAAAATCTTTGGATATTTGGGGGGCAGGGGGAGGGGGGGGGGGTCAGATTCAAGTTTGTTCAAATGGAGTCCCTCAGGTAATATTTGGGCTCAATATAGGAGCCCAAATTTTAACAATAAAGAATATATACAAATTTTCTTCTTCAGATCCACCGATCAGAATTCTTTCATATTTGGTATATAACATCTCTAGGGGTAGGGACAGATTCAAGTGTGGTCAAATCAAGTCCCTGGGTGATTATTTGGGCTCCCTATTGGTACGCAAATTTTAACTTAGTGCAGTTTAAGGACATCACTTTAAAAATCTTTGTCTTCAGATCCACTGGTCAGAATCCTTTCATATTTGGTATACAACATCTCAGGGGGTTCAATTCTGATCTCCTTCCTGGCCATAGCATTCAGTATTCAGTTTAATATTCAGTTCTGACCTTCCTGGCCATGGTGTTCAGTTCTGACCTCATTCCTGACCATGGTGTTCAGTTCTGACCTCATTCCTGACCATGGTGTTTAGTATTCAGTTCTGATCTCATTCCTGGACTTAGTGTTCAGTATTCAAAGGGAGCTAAACTTATCACTTGCCGTCTGTCGTCCGTCGTCGTCCGTCTGGCGTCGTGAACATTTTTCAAACGACTTCTCCTCTGAAACCGCTATTGCTCAAAACTTGGTATGGATGTTCATTACCATATGTCAATTCAAGTTTGTTCAAATGAAATGGACATGCCCACTTGGGGGCATAACTCCAATAGCACCCTATGTATATTAGAGAAATTACTAAAAAATCTTCTTCTCCCGCACAAGTGGGCAGAATCATTTAATATTTGGTATACAGCATTATGGGGTGGATTTGATTCAAGTTTCTTCAAATCGGCCCCTGGATTCATATTTGGGCTCACTATGGAAGCCCGAATTCGAACTTAGTGCATTTCAGGCAAATTTCTTAAAAAATCTTCTTCTCCAGATCCAGCAGGCTGAATCTTTTGATATTTGGTATGCAACATTGTGGGGTGGAACTGATTCAAGTTTGTTCAAATCGGCCCCCTGGATTTACATTTGGACTCAGTTTAGAAGCCCGAATTCGAACTTAGTGCATTTCAGGCAAATTTCTTAAAAAAATCTTCTTCTCCAGATCCAGCAGGCAGAATCTTTTGATATTTGGTATGCAACATTGTGGGGTGGATCTGATTCAAGTTTGTTCAAATCGGCTCCCTGGGTTCATATTTGGGCTCGGCATAGGAGCCAGAATTCGAACTTAGTGCATTACAGGCAAATTTCTTAAAAAATCTTCTTCTCCAGATCCAGCAGGCAGAATCTTTTGATATTTGGTATGCAACATTGTGGGGTGGATCTGATTCAAGTTTGTTCAAATCCGCTCCCTGGGTTCATATTTGGGCTCAGGATAGGAGCCCAAATTTGAACTTAGTGCATTTCTGGCAAATTTCTTTAAAAATCTTCTTCTGAAGATCCAGCAGGCAGAATCTTTTGATATGGGGTATGCAGCATGCTTAGGGGGGGTGAGATTCAAGTTTGTTCAAGCCAAGTCCCTGGGTTCATATTTGGGCTCACTGTGGTAGCCCGAATTATAACTTAGTTCAAAATGAGGAATTTTCTTTAAAGATCTTCTTCTTCAGATCCAGCTCTCGGAATGTTTTGATATTTTGTATGCAGCATCCTTGGAGGGGAGGGTGGGGGGGGGGGGAGATTCAAGTTTGTTCAAGCCATGTCCCTAGGTCCATATTTGGGCTCACTGTGGGAGCTTGAATTGTAACTTAGTTTGAAATGAGAAATTTTTTTAAAAAAATCTTCTTTTTCAGATGCAGCAGTCGGAATCTTTTGATATGTGGCGTGTAGCATCCTTAGGGGGGTGAAATTCAAGTTTGTTAAAGTCAAGTCCCTGGGTCCATATTCGGGCTCCCTGTGGGAGCCCAAATTATAACTTAGTTCAAAATGAGGAATTTTCTTTAAAAATCTTCTTCTTCAGATCCAGCAGATGAATGCTTTTGATATTTGGTATGCAGCATCCTTAGAGTGGGGGGGGGGGGGGGGGGGGGGGGGGGGGGGGGAGATTCAAGTTTTTTCAAGCCATGTCCCTAGTTTGATAAAGTTTGTCACTCATGATTTCATTACTTTGTAGTGTTGATGAGTCTAACTGAATGTGACCCCAAATACTTCTTTGAACCACTTTGGCCGGTGAGCGATTAAGGCACCTTGGGGCCTCTTGTATTTTAAAAGGCTACATGGGAAATGGTGATCTTTTTCACAGGGCTAGAATGAAGCTCATTCTAGCCCCGTGTAAACATTTCCCCACTTGGCTAATTCAATGAACTGTAAAAAAGTGTAATTAAATTGAACGTTCAGGTATTTACCTGGTGAATAATCAAATAATTCATTTATATTGGGATCCAGTTTTTATCAACCTACCAGGGGGCACGATGACGCCGTGTACTAAGGCGTACTGCACGTCAATGGTATGCATGTCTTCAACCAATCTAACCCTGCGTGTGCTGCAGTGTGGAGTTATGATATTGGGGAGCTGGCAGCTGCTCGTCGTTGCTCGGTGTTTCTCTCCGGGTACTCCGGCTTCCTCCACCCGTAAAACTGTCTCGGTCATGATTATCCAATGTGCATAAATATGGGACCTTAAACATCAATAAATAATAATAATAAATATCAACCTACCAAAATTGTCATATTATTATTAACACTTCCAGTAATTATCTTAAAAGATACATGTAGTAGCATTTAGAATTAAGAATAAGATATTTCATGGCATAATTATGATAATGGTGCCCAATTTAGTTGTCTGCTGTCAAATTCCAAGTGGGGTATTCCACACTTGGTGCAGTTGTTGATATTTTAATCAGATTACACTGCCAAAATTAAATGCTATTTAATTAATCCATTCCATCTTGTATTCAAATCAAACGTAAATGATCAGCTTACGATATTTAGAATCTGTTACTATAACCCTTTACCTAACATGAAAAGCAGACGACACTTGCAAAATAAATTCTTGAATAATTAATTTTTTTCTTTTTTGTCTCAAAAACATAGGTTATGACCCCTCGTTGGAACGAGCTCAATGAGCTCGTTCCAACGAGGGGTCATAACCTATGTTTTTGAGACAAAAAATGAAAATATTTTGAAAATTAATTGGCGATTTTTAGCTCACCTGACTGAAAGTCAGGGTGAGCTTTTCTGATCACTTTTCGTCCGTCGTCGTGAAGGTTGTGTTTGGGCCTTTTTCTCCCAAATCACTGGCCGCATATTAATGAAATTTCATGTGAGCAGGGGCTATATAAGGGCATTTTGATTTTTTGTCAAATTAGGTTTCAGCTCATATTGAGCAGAGGGATGGGGCAAAAATGCTCCATTTCTTAAAAAATCTTCTTCTCAAGAACCAGCAATAGCAGAAACTTGATATTTGGTATGCAGCTTCCTTTTGAGGTGTAGACTCAAATTTGTTCAAGAGAAGTTTGTCGGGCATTATTTGCCTTTGTTATGGGAGGGGCAAAAATTTTGGCCACGCCTAAAATTTCTATTTTCAGAACCGTCAGGTCGATTTGAACCAAATTTGATATGAGGTGATAATGGGTCATAAGTAGTTGATTGATGCAAAAAAAATTTTCTCATTGCCCCGTGGGAACCTCGGGAGCTAAAAATAGGAAAAACATTAAAACTGCCATATCTCCAAAACTACACGGCACAGGGAATTCTTATTTTGTATAAAGCTTACTTTTATCTAGTAGAATAGAGTGGTTAAAAAAAATCCCTATCGGTTTGATCACAAGGTACTTTTTTCAGGACTTTGAAAAAGTGCTGAGTCAGCACTTTTTAACACTGTAGGCAATGGGAAAAAGATTAAAAAATCTTCTTCTCCAGATCCAGCAGGCAGAATCTTTTGATATTTGGTATGCAACATTGTAGGGTGTATCTGATTCAAGTTTGTTCAAATCGGCCCCCTGGGTTCATATTTGGGCTCAGTACAGGAGCCCGATTTCGAACTTAGTGCATTTCAGGCAAATTTCTTAAAAAATCTTCTTCTCCAGATCCAGCAGACAGAATCGTTTGATATTTGGTATGCAACATTGTGGGGTGGATCTGATTCAAGTTTGTTCAAATCGGCTTCCTGGATTCATATTTGGGCTCACTATAGAAGCCCGAATTCGAACTTAGTGCATTTCAGGCAAATTTCTTAAAAAATCTTCTTCTTCAGATCGAGCAGGCAGAATCTTTTGATATTTGGCATGCAACATTGTGGGGTGGATCTGATTCAAGTTTGTTCAAATTTGCCACCTGCATTTATATTTGGGCTCAGTATAGAAGCTCCAATTCGAACTTAGTGCATTTCAGGCAAATTTCTTAAAAAATCTTCTTCTCCAGATCCAGCAGGCAGAATCTTTTGATATTTGGTATGCAACATTGTGGGGTGGATCTGATTCAATTTTGTTCAAATCGGCCCCCCTGGATTCATATTTGGGCTCACTGTAGAAGCCCAAATTCGAACTTAGTGCATTTCAGGCAAATTTCTTAAAAAATCTTCTTCTCCAGATCCAGCAGGCAGAATCTTTTGTTATTTGTTATGCAACATTGTGGGGTGGATCTCATTCAAGTTTGTTCAAATAGGCCCTCTGGGTTTATATTTGGGCTCAGTATAGAAGCTTGAGTTCGAACTTAGTGCATTTCAGGCAAATTTCTTAAAAAATCTTCTTCTCCAGATCCAGTGGGCAGAATCTTTTGATATTTGGTATGCAACATTGTGGGGTGGATCTGATTCAAGTTTGTTCAAATCGGCCCCCTGGATTCATATTTGGGCTCACTATAGAAGCCCGAATTCGAACTTAGTGCATTTCAGGCAAATTTCTTAAAAAATCTTCTTCTCCAGATTCAGCAGGCAGAATCTTTTGATATTTGGTATGCAACATTGTGGGGTGGATTTGATTCAAGTTTGTTCAAATCGGCTTCCTAGATTCATATTTGGGCTCACTATAGAAGCTCGATTTTGAACTTAATGCATTTCAGGCAAATTTCTTTGAAAATCTTCTTCTCAAGATCCAGCAGGCAGAATCTTTTGATATTTGGTATGCACCATGCTTAGGGGGTGAGATTCAAGTTTGTTCAAGCCAAGTCCCTAGGTCCATATCTGGACTCACTGTGGGAGCTTGAATTGTAACTTAGTTCAAAATGAGGAATTTTCTTTAAAAATCTTCTCAAGATCCAGTAGGCAGAATCTTTTGATATTTGGTATGCACCATGCTTAGGGAGTGAGATTCAACTTTGTTCAAGCCAAGTCCCTAGGTCCATATTTGGACTCACTGTGGGAGCCCGAATTATAACTTAGTTCAATATGAGGAATATTCTTTAAAAATCTTCTTTTTTTTTTTAGATCCACTGGTCAGAATCTTTGGATATTTGGTTTAAGCTTTTCTTAGGAGGAGCAGATGCAACTTGTTGAAATGAATTCTCTGGGTTGATATTTAGGCTACCATGTCAGGTGAGCGCCCTCAGGCCCCTTGGGGCCTCTTGTTGAGAATAGCGCTGGCCGGTTTTGGCCATTGCGTTGGGTAAAGGGTTAATGTATAACTAAATTTTCCAAAGTTTAACCTCCTGTTGAGCCAAAACTACACTAAATCAGGAGTGATTACGAGTTGGAATTGCCTGAAGGTTTATTGGACAAGTGGACAGTGTTGATTCATTTATTAACACTTACTGTGTACCAGTAAATATTTATTTACCCAGTCTGTCCAAAAACAATACTGTATATTCTGTACATACAAAATATGAATATAAAAGGGGGCGCGGTGGCTCAGTAGGTAGAGGTGCAGGGTGCAAGCCGAGAGGTCCTCGGTTCGAGTCCCACCTGCGGCAACCGCGTTGTGTCCTTGGGCAAGACTCTTCACCCCGCTTGCCTACATGGGGGCACGATGACGATGTGTACTAAGGTGTACTGCACGTCGATGGTGCGCATGTCTTCAACCAATCTAACCCTGCCTGTGCTGCGGTGCAGAGTTCAGAGTTACGATGTTGGGGAGCTGACAGCTGCTCGTCGTTGCTCGGTGGTTCTCTCCGGGTACTCCGGCTTCCTCCACCCGTAAAACTGTCACCGACATGATATGACCCTGGCTGTTAATGTGTCGTTAAACCCAAATTAAAAAAAAAAAAAAATGAATATAAAAATAAATTATAATGTTTTATACAAGGCTTCTTTTCCTTCCTTGTAGGACTGTGCTCAGTTATATTCTTAGTCAGTCAGATTCCCCTGTGGTGTAAGATAGGTTAACTTGGGAGACCACTTACCCGTTACACTATTATAGCTTGTTTCACAGAGCTCATGGAGCTCTGTGAAACAAGATATAATAGATTAAATGCTACGTTTGTCTCCAGAATACAGGAAAGTGACACAATCCCTGTTAATTGAATACTCCTGTTAACTGAATAATTTTCAATGGCAAATTGGCAATTAACAGAGTTGCACTGTATTGTCATGGGGTTCTTAGTTTCCCTGGTCTGGTACCTGCTTCAGCATGTCCTCCTTGCGATATATGATGCACCATCTCTGCCTGTTTATTCAGCCAACATTAAACAATGGTGGGTAGGTTGATAAGAAATAGAAATTGTAAAGTAAATTTAATACCTACCACAATATCGGATGCCCTTCCCATGCAAAATTTGGATTCTTGCCTCCCCTCATTGGTGGAATCGTCAGGATTGGTTTGATATATATGATACATGCTACTCTGGAACTCTCAAGTACAGGAACAAGGAAGAACCCCCACCCCAACAGTGCACTGTTCACTCCCCCATGATGAAATTTCTGTCTTTTTTGTGCCATTCGCACTGATGTGGTTTCTTAAAGGTTTTCTTTTAAGAAATTTCAAATAATATAGCTTGAGACTTTTGGAGAAGTGATCGGCAAAACATTAACTGGTAGAGTGCTGAATTATTTTTGGTCATCCAAATTTTTCCAGGTCTCTTTGCCTTGTTACAATTTATGGGAGAGTGCCTAATGGCACTCTCCCATAAATTGTAACAAGGCAAATCCTCACAGACTAAATAATTTCATTTCAAAAATAATATGATGCACAGAATATGAAGCGTTTAAGTTATGGCACATGCACTACAGACTAAAGCCCAAAATGGGCTTCCAGCACTCTACCAGTTAATGGCTCAGTAATTACGGAATTGGACTTCAAAATGAAAGATTCACGTTTTTTGATTGATTGATTGATTTTTTTTTATTTATTTTGCAGTGTAAGTACATGCATGATGTACAATATAATAATGTGGTACTAAAATATACAAAAATATACAAACAGGCATAATTATAAAGTACACAGCAGGGAGGTGTCATAGCCAGATTCACATCAGAGGTAACTGCATTGTGTCCTTGGACAAGCTTAACCCTCTAAAAAATCGGTAATTTGACCTGGAGGTCAAAGGTCAAGGTCATATGTGGGTAATGATGGTACACGACACATCGCCTCATGGTGATACATAATAGACCAAATAGGCCAAATAGATCTATAAACGAAGGAAAACTTGGGAGAATCAAGGTAATTTCTCAACAGGTTACAAGATTTATTATTCAATTAACAGGAGTTTACACTATAACCTGTATTCAGTTCAAATTTGTGCTGGAGGTATGGTAAATGGTTTTGTGTTGGGAAATTATATTCAATTAACAGGGTTATTCAGTTTATATAACTGTATATAAGGCAGGGCTGTACAGCAGTTGATCGCCTCTGATGAATTTCACATTAAACGAAACCGGTCAGGCAAAACAAGTCTTGTAAGGTATAATTTAACCCTTTACCCAAATGAATCGGCCTCATCCGCCCGCGTAATATGCAAATTTAGCAGTTGAAAAAATATTATTTTTCAAAAAACTTCAACAAAACCATAACATGTGACCCCTCGTTGGAACTAGCACGTCGAGCTCGTTCCAACGAGGGGTCACATGATATGGTTTTGTTGATATTTTTTGAAAAATTTAAAAAAATGATATTTAAAATAATAAATTTTGATATCGTCTGTGTTGGGTAAAGGGTTAAAGTGATAAGCCCTCTTGAAGTCGTTTGAGTAGTTATTAAATTGATACAAACTATAATAATTAACAAATCGTCAAATGAACAAATTTTTTCTCTTGGTTAAATTATAAATTTTTCATTGATTTAAAAATGATTTTGTTGTTTCTTGTTGTAGAATGTGGTAATAGATAGCTGTATATTGGACAATGAATCTGGATTATTACAGCAGGTAAGTGGAGATGTTGACTTGTTAAGATTTTTTATGCTTCCCGAAGAAATTTCAGGGGAGCATATAATTACCGCTTTGTCTGTCCATCCGTCTAAAACCAATAAGTTCCGGATGGTATCTCTAGCTTACTTTGATGTATGATCTTATAATTTTTCAACCTTACTACCTACCCTGAACTGCAGGTTATGTTCGATTTTCACCATTATGGCCTTTACCATTCCAGAGATATACCCCTTGAAAAGTTGCAAAATGGTAAAATCAATGGTTTCTAGATTTTAACTCTGGTTTGCTTTGATATACGAGCATATAATTTTGCAATGTTACTATATACCATGAAATGCAGGTCAAGTTCAAATTTCTCTGTTATGACATTTACTGTTCCAGAGTTATGCCTCTTGAAAACTCACAAATGGTAAAATCAATGGTTTCCGGATGATAACTCTAGATTGCTTTCATGTATGATCTTATAATTTTGCAACATTACTATATACCATGAAATGCAGGCCAAGTTCGATTGTCATTGTTTGGACACTTACAGTTCCAGAGTTATGCCCTTTTGAAAAGTCGCAAAATGGTAAATCATTGGTTTCCGGATAATAATTCTTAATTCATTTTGATGTATGTGACCTTATAATTATGCAACATTACTACCTACCATGAAATGTAGGTCAAGTTTGATTTTCACCATTATGGCATTTGCTATTCCAGAGTTATGCCCCTTGAAAACTCTATATATTGGGACACTCTATAATTTAGGACACACATTTTTTCCAGAAAAATATTTTTTTTTATGCTCCAATGTTTGGGACACTCAGGAGACTTGTTTCCAGTTGGCCCAGTCACCTGAAAACGGTACAAAATGCTCAATATTAAAGCTAAGTTTGTGTTTAATTTTCCTTTTTAAACAATAAAAAATTGATAATACATACTGATTTCTGTTGTTTTTATTTAAATCTGTTCCTAAGTTTTAATATTTACAGTCTGGACTGACATGAGGAAGACTATTTAATATTACATAGTGACAGTCTTCAACCCTTTACTGAACGCTAGTGGCAGATGACACTCATAAAAAGAATTCTTGTGTAACTAAAAATTTTAATTTTTTGCTTCCAAAACGTAGCTTATGACCCCTCATTAGAACGTGTGCAATGCGCTCGTTCCAATGAGGGGCATAAGCTATGTTTTGGAAGCAAAAAATGAAAATCTAAAAAAAAATTGGATGGCAATTTTCGTATATAGTGGAAAACGAATCACACACAACTTGATTCAGCATCAAAACAAGACCAGGTTGTGTTTTTATGTGTACCCATACTATGTATGGTACACATAATGCTGGCATCCGGGGTTGCCATCCGTCGTTCGTCCATCCTTTGTCCATCTGTCTGTCCGTCCGGCGTCCATATCCATTTCTTTGTCATTCGATAACTTGAAAAATATTGCTTGGATTGTCAAGTTACTTTATATTTGTGTTCAGGTTACCGATGTGCCGAGCTGTATAGTTTTTGGTGTAAATCTGATAATTTGATCCTGAGATATTAACCCTTTATCCTTCAAATTGAAAATTCCTCCAATCCCTTTGGTATTCGATAACTTGAAAAATATTCCTTGGATAGTCAAGTTACTTTGTATTTGTGTTCAGGTTACTGATGTGCCGAGCTGTATAGTTTTTGGTGTAAATCTGTTATTTTGATCCTGAGATATTAACCCTTTATTCTTCAAATTGAAAATTCCTCCAATCCCTTTGGCATTCGATAACTTGAAAAATATTGCTTGGATTGTCAAGTGATTGTCAAGTTACTTTATATTTGTGTTCAGGTTACTGATGTACCGAGCTGTATAGTTTTTGGTGTAAATCTGTTATTTTGATCCTGAGATATTAACCCTTTATCCTTCAAATTGAAAATTCCCCCAATCCCTTTGGCATTCGATAACTCAAAAAATATCAATCCGATTGTCATGTTACTTTATATATGTCTTCAGGTTACTGATGTGCTGTGCTGTATAGTTTTTTATGTAAATCTGATAATTTGCTCCGGAGATGTTAACCCTTTATCCATCATATTAGACACTCCACCAGTCCATTTCTATATGTACCCATACCATGTATGGTGTACATAATGTCGGCATCCGGGTGGCCCTCCGTCATACAGCTTTCTACTAGTTGTGCGTATGGGTACACATCTGACGATTTCATCGGCCTATTTTTTCCCCATTTTCTAAGATGTGGGACATCTGTGAAAATATTTATTTTTAGGTGTCCCAATACATAGAGTAAATACGGTAGTATTTAAAGTGATAAAACATTTCTTATTTATTTATTTATTTATTTATTTATTTATTATTGTTGTTCAAGGTCACATATTTCTGCACAATGCCTCATCATGATCACAACAGTTTTACAGATAGAGGAAGCCGGGGTACCTGGAGAGAATCACCGAGCAACGGCAAGCAATTGTCAGCACCCCAACATACTAACTCTACAAAAGCAGTGTTAGTATTAGTTGAAGACAAGTGTACCAGCAATGTGCAGTATGCCTTAGTACACAATGCTACTGTTACTGACCCCAGGGGGTGAAGTGTCTTGCCAAAGAAGACAACGCAGTTGCCTCAGTTGGGATTCAAACCGAGGCCCTCTTGGCTTGCAGCCTGCACCTCTACCTACTGAGTCACCGTGCCCCAAAACATTTTTTACGGTATCTTATTAAATGCCCAGGGCATGTATAATCAAACCTGCTTATACATTCACCCTATTTAAGCAGTGACCTGTCTTCAAAAGCCAGTTTAATCTCCTTTCCAAAAACCTTTTAATACAGGTTTACTGTTACCCTTGTCCTTCCAGATGTTTTGGTATTATTTTTATGCTTCCGAGAGCCTCTCGGGAGCATTATGTTTTCACCATGTCTGCCCATCTATCCGTTAACTTTTGGTTCCCATCCAATAACTAAAGAACCCCTTATTTGATAAAATCATAATTTTAGCAATATCTGAAGAACCGCTTATTTGATAAAATCATAATTTTAGGGGTTTCTTGTTGATAGCTAGACAATGCTTCCTTTCTCTTTTGATCCAGCTAGCCAATTCAATATGACAGCCATGAGTGTGTAATAATCCCGAATATTATAATATGGCATATCTATATAAAAAAGAATTGGCTATATAGTAAAGGCATTTTTATATGACAGTTTGATAATGAGAAGGAGCAAATGTGGAAGGGGTATCAATAACTGCTTCAGGAAAATGATTGCTTCAGTTTATGTTATTTTGTTTGAGACCAAAATGTGTTAATTCATTTGTTGGGGCGCAGTGGCTCAGTAGGTAGTGGTGCAGACTGCAAGCCGAGACGTCCTCGGTTCGAATCCCACCTGCGGCAACCGCGTTGTGTCCTTGGGCAAGACACTTCACCCCCATTACCCATGTGGGGGCACAGTGACATCGTGTACTAAGGCATACTGCACGTTGATGGTGCACTTGTCTTCAACCAATGCTAACCCTGCTTGTGTGAAGTTAGTATGTTGGGAAGCTGACAGTTGCTTGCCGTTGCTCGGTGGTTCTCTCCGGGTACTCCGGCTTCCTCCACCCGTAAAACTGTCATGGTCATGATTAGCCATTGTGCAGAAATATGTGACCTTAAACCGCAATAAATAAATAAATATTAAATATAAATAATTCATTTGTTTATATATAGCTGAAAAATAACTCAGAATAGAGTCCATCATGCATTTGGGAACCATATTAAGTTGCTCGCTAAGGTTGACATTTAATTACAGTTATTTCTGTTTCATAATAAAAAAAAGTAATTTAAAAAATGAACATTTCATTAAACTTATTTTTTACAACAATTCTTTATTTCTAATGAGCATTTGATAAAAAATTAATAATTTAAGGATATTCCTCATCATTAAAACATCTTTAAACATTTTTTTTGAAACCCCACCAAAAGTTTTGAACTATTTTTCAGTGTGTTTTAATGCCCTTAACTTTAAAATTTATGTCCTTACTTTTTAGGAATAGCTTTTATTAAGATAATAATGACCCATTAAGGCTATTAAAAATTCATTTTAGGCCCTTAATTTTAATCAAAAATTGTATTTAATATAATGATGACCTTTTAATTTCATTGAAAGGTTATTCTTTTGGTCCTTAATTTTAAGCAAAAATTGTATTTAATAAAATAAAGACCTTTTAATGTCATTAAAAGGTTTCATTTAATCCTTAATTTTAAAGAATTGTGTTTATTTAAAAAAATTAATTACCCTTAATGCCATTAATTCATGATGCTTTATTTTCTATTTACAAAAATTCATGATTTTGAGGGCCATTAATTAATGAAAGTGATTTCCGAGATATAGTTTTAAATACATCATTCCTTAAAACTTCATTAATTTGCTGTTTTTTATTGACTTTTGCAGAGGTCCTTAAAAAATTTAAAAACAAAAATTAAGTACCTATTTTAATGTTTTCCTTAATTTTTAATGCCATTTTAAGGGTTTTTTAAGGCATTGTGCATGGAGTAATATCACTAGATGTTCGGGCTGCAACGATATGCTTCCCAAACGATACAATAGGTATCGCGATTCAATCTGCACAATATGATATGTATCATGGATACACATGATTTCTCATGGCCTGCAACTACAACATTCAAATACTTTTGAACAATATGTATTCATTTCCAGTAGCTTCATTTTTATTATGAATATTTGAATGCATTCTTTAAGCAATATGTAACTTCGCAAAGTGATGACCATTGGCATACATTTATTTCAGGTTTTGATTTTATGTCCTGTTTTCCGGTGTTTTTTCCTCTCAGAAAATATGTTCAAACAATTTAATCCCTTATATCTTGTTTGACAGAGCTCTGTGAGCTCTGTCAAACAAGATATAAGGGATTAATCAAATAAGTATTTAGCAAATTAGACAGAATTCACCAACCTTTGGTTAACTGAATAATCCTTTGGTTATGGCATATTTATCACTGTCAATAGGGGGCGCAGTGGCATTGCAGTAACCGGTTCTCATCAGATCACCGAAGTTAAGCAATGTCAAGCCTGGTTAGTCCTCGGATGGGTGACCACCTGAGCGATCAATTCAGACTTCCGCGTTGTGTCCTTGGGCAAGGCATTTAACCCCAAATGGCCATATGGGGGCACGATGATGCCATGTACTAAGGCATACTGCACGTCAATGGTGCGCATGTCTTCAACCAGTCTAACCCTGCCTGTGCTGCAGTGCGGAGTTACAATGTTAGGGAGCTGGCAGCTGCTCGTCATTGCTCTCCGGGTACTATGGCTTCTTCCTAGGGCTGTCACGATTTTTGAATTTAGGAATCAATTAATCATCACAAATAATCAATTATAATTGATTAATCGTACATAGATGACCCCGTCCCCACATTTCCCTCTCTTTAAGTCGTTAAAAATGAAGTTCACGTCAGTTGACCTTCCTCAAGTAAACAACGAAGACGATCCTCTTTTAGATACATTCAAAGGTTTGATGTTTTGAACTTTTGAACCGTCAGTGTAATAATCAAGACCGGTCGTCCGTTGCGAACGTCACAAGTTCGCAACTGCCGACCGGTCTTGATTATTACACTGATGGTTCAAAAGTTCAGAACATCAAAGCTTTGAATGTTCCTAAAAGGCAAATGTTTCTAATGGCTTCTTGAGATTTAACGCCAACGTTCTTCTTGACCCTTTACCTTAAGAAACAATAGTTTTTTTCATTTTTTGTACCCCAACCCTTCGGGGGACTATTGTAATCAGCAGTGTCCGTCTGTCCGTCCGTCTGTCCATGCGTGCGTGCGTGCGTCCGTCCGTCCGTCCGTCCGTCCGTCACACCCTTGTCCGGATGATAACTTTAGTTTGGATGATTTTACTGAAACTAAATTTGGTATGTGTCTTACTTGGGTGGAATTGCAAGTTCGAAAATGGGCACGCTCCACTGATTTCTACTGGATTTATTCCCCTTTTTCGACTTAAAAAATACAGTTTTTGTGTTGTCCGGATGACAACTTTAGTTAGGATCATTTGATTGAAATGAAATTTAGTATGCCGCTTATTTGGGTGGAAGTGCAGGTCAAGTTCGAAAATGGGCACGCTCCACTGATTTTTACTGGATTTATTCCCCTTTTTCGACTTAGAAAATACGGTTTTTGTGTTGTCTTTACTTTGGATCATTTGATTGAAACGAAACTAAGTATGTGGTTTAATTGGTTGGAAATACAGGTCAAGTTAAAAAATGGCCATGCTCTGCGAACAAATTACATCCTAACAGCTCCCTTGAATTTGCCATCTTGGTCGGGGGACCAGGGGCGTTGCCCTTGTTTTTAATTATTAAATGTCTGAAACGGGGTAAAATTTACCGATTCTTCGACAACGAAAAATACTAATTGATTTTGGCGTGATCGATCAGCAATCGAATAATCATGACAGCCCTACTTCCTCCACCTGTAAAACTGTTATGGTCATGATTAGCCATTGTCTATAAGTATGTGACCTTAAACACCAACAAATAAATAAATAATCACTGTCAGTGCTGGTGTGCAAAAAAGAAGAGCTTCACTGCACAAGCTTTCAAAAGCTACGAAATTGTTTAGCCTGATATTATTTATATTTATCGTACCGTGATACATTGTGAACAACGATACGTATTAAATCATGAGCAGTGAATCGTGGTTTGGGCGCCCTACTAAATGTAGATGCTAATCAAATCCTTCTTTAAACAACTGTGTCGGGTGAGTGCCTCAGGCCTCATGGGGCCTCTTATTTTCATTTCCCATTCCGGTTCCACATTTCATTTCGATTATCTTACCGACTATTGAAGGCTTGAATTTCTCTCTCAACTTGGGATTCATTATATTTTTTAAATTCTTTCAACCTTTTCTTATCGCACATGATTCAGGTGTTCACATCGGGATATTTAGTGTATCAGAGATTGTGACTGTAGGCCACTCGATCCATTGTATTGATGTTTTTGCACCATAATTTTAGTACAGTGGAGCCCACTTAATTGGATATCTCTTAATTGTATATCCCTGTTAATTGAATATAATTTCCCAACACAAAACCATTTACCATACCTCCAGTACAAAATTGACCTGTTAATTGAATATAGGATATAGAGTAAACTCCTGTTAATTGAATAAAAAATCTTGTAACCTTTCAAGAAATTACCCTGACTCTCCCCAGTTTTCCTTTGTTTATGGACCTATTTGGCCTCAGCACATCCAATTCAGGCTTTTAATCTATTATATCTTGTTTGACAGAGCTCATGGAGCTCTGTCAAACAAGATATAATAGAGTAAATGCTATGTTTGTCTCTAGAATACAGAAAAGTGACAATCCATGTTAATTGAATACTCCTGTTATTGAATAATTTTCATTGGTAAAGTGGCTATACAGTTAACAGGGTTCCACTGTATTGGATAAGTGTTCAATCTCTTGTTCAGTGTGCAAAATTTTAAAAATGAGTAGCCGACTGACCATTCACATGGTTTGGGGATGTCTAACCGAACGTTTGGCTATGTAAAAATTCTTCGGCAAACTGCTTCTTTATCGTTAACAAGTATTCACATATTGCTTGGAATTGAAATATATATAGCGTCTCAAGGCAAAAAGTCTATAAATCTATTAAGACACAAGAAGAGCTGGTTAAGTTACTCATACTTTACCATGCAAGATGCAATATTTTCTAACTGGTCATCTGTTTGCATAGATTTAAATTTGCATAACCACCACGCAAATGAAATGAGCGTTTTCAACAAATTTTGTACACTGTTGTTCATTTCCGTATCAGACCCTGTGAATCGGATGTCCTGACAGATACATTTCAAAGGAAAATCATTGGTGAGTCTGTTAATCAAACCTCCACCATTTTTAATGAATCAAGTTTTTGTTGAACCGAATACCTTACAGCATCTGTCTATTATTTTTATTATGTACTCTACACATCTTATCCACGTTTTTAGATGTCTTACTATTTTTATACTATAAACCAATGGCCCAGACTTAGCTGCTACAAACTCAAAATTATCAGTCATTACAATATTTCAACTAAAATGTAAAACAGGTAGCTGGATATACTTGGTGCTTAGCAAACTTTGAGTAGTATTTTTCGTCACTGTATTTTAGGCAAGTAACATTGTGGAGGAATCTATCTAGTTATGTCTCCCCTTCCCAGAAGGGAGACATATTGTTTTAGTGCATATTCTTCTTCTTCTTCTTCTTCTTCTTCTTCTCATACAAACTTTGTCCGGGCTATAACTTTTTTGTCTTTTGACCTACACCTTAGATACTTGGCATGTGGATGTATCACCATGAGCTGGTGTGCAGTGTACCATAGTGACCTTCATGTGACCTTGACCTTTGACCTGAAGGTCAGATTTATGTGTTTTTTTAAGGGAAACATCACACAAACTTTGTCCGGGCCATAACTTTTTTATCTTTTGACCTACACCATAGATACTTGGCATGTGGATGTATCACCATGAACCGGTGTGCAGTGTACCATAGTGACCTTCATGTGACCTTGACCTTTGACCTGAAGGTCAGATTTATGCGCTTTTTTAAGGGAAACTGTCTGGACCAGAACTTTTTTGTATTTCGAGTCAGGCTTTAGATATTTGGCATGTGGATGTATCACCATGAGCCGGTGTGTAGCGTACCATTGTGACCTTCATGTGAGCTTGACCTTTGACCTGAAGGTCAGATTTGTGCTTTTTTCAAGGAAACTTTGTCCAGGCCAAAACTTGTTTGTCCTTTGAGCCAGGCTTTAGATATTTGGCACGTGGATGTATCACAATGAGCTGGTGTGTCACATACCATTGTGACCTTCATGTGACCTTGACCTCAAGGTCAAATTTTTGTACTTCAAATAGGGAGTAATTGTCCAGACCAGAATATTTTTATACTGTACCAATGACCCAGACATAGCTGGTGCTAACTCTTAAAATATAGGGCCAAACACAAATTTTGCCCCCCAATCCCCAAAATTTGCATCTAAAACTAAAGAAAACATGTCCTGAGAGGCCCTCCACACTTCGCCCCTACTGCGCATGCGCAGTGTCAAGGACGTTCCGAAATTGGCGCCATTTATCATTCTAAGTTTGGCCCTTCATCAGTTAACATCTGACTGATCTTTGTGCTTTTAAATCTCAGTTTAAATGATGCCAGACACATAAATATTAGTGAAATGGTGATTCTAAGGAGGATAGAAAAGGAGGAGAGGAAAAGAATGTGTGACAGAATATTATCAGGGCTGTAACTTAAAATTTTTTAATGAAATTATGTTAAGTTACCTATTTTCAAGGCAGCAGCCATTTTGTTGTCATTCTGATTATTTAGTTACACTGTTTTTTCAAGTGTTTTTCCTCTCTCCCTGTCCTTTAAGTTCCCCCTTGCTATTCTCCCATGCTTTTGGCATAATTTCTGTAATTATTATTACTAAAATTTCTTGGGAGTTTAGCTGAATAACAGAATGAATTCTGTTCTTTCCCCATGTTTACGTCTTCACCTACGGGTGGTTAGGCGTTGTGTTCTGCATCTACCATCTGATGTTCTGCAGTTTCTTCCCTGGAAGTCTCTGTTTTGCATCAGATGGTGTATTTTTGGTAACTGATTTCGGGCCTGGGTGCCTGGAGTCTTATTTTAGTGTTTTTACACTCATTGTTTACATTTACAACAGCCCTCTGTGTGAGGGGGGGATTTCTAAATAATAATATCTTTATGTTATTTTAATCATAACTAGATACATTATTATTGTTCGTAAGTGTTGAATAAATTGTTTAAAATATTTTTAAAATTTTTGTCCACACTTAGGCTTGGGATCCATTGGGGCTCAACGTTACTTTTCAGAAACTTGGGCTGTTCTGAAAAAATATTTTTTCAAAATATTTTGATTTCAATTATTTTTTCTATATTAATGGATCATATTATTATTATGTATTTTGATTGCCAGGGGTTAGTGCGAGTACCAGGACTTGTTTTCTTTTCACATTGAAAGGATATTGATCAATTGTTTTAAGAGGAAGTCTTCCTCTGACCTTATTATCATTCTATATGTGGTCAGTGTACTCGCATTAACTCCGGTTCTGTATCGTATGATTTCGATGACAATATGGGAAGCGTATGTCACGGTATGTTGTTGGGGATTTGGACACTCCGGTCCTTTCCCCGCAGGGTCACTCTACTTTATCAATTTCTATTTCAGACGATCAAGATTAGGGTGATGTATCTGTGATGTCTTCCAACAGTGTGCCTCCGTCGTCACAATTAATGAAGGGCTAGCGGAAAAGTGCTCATGTAATACGCCAATTGCCTAAGAGGACCCTAGTAGGTTCGACGGCCTTTGACGTCCGCTAGCTCGCCCGGTGTAGCGTCCATTCACCGAATGGTTCGGCAGCCGGGTTCGTCCGTTGCGGTCTAGAAGGAATTTTGGGGTGATGCGAGCACTATAAAATTAACTTAATGCACACCCAGTGACGGCGGATCGGAGGGAGAACGGAGGAAGCCTTTTAGTCCGGTTCATAGCTCGTTCCGGTCCATCCGGACGGCAAGCGAGAGAGGCCCCTCTCTCGTTCAACAACATCTGGCCCCAGATGTTGTGGTACAAATGTGTCGTTAGCGGAGCATACGTCCGTCGCTCGGGACGCTCCGTTGTATAGGCAGTCCGCTGAGACTGCTAAGGCTTCCTCTTCTCGTCAGCGCACACGACCGCACCTTGGCTGCGTGACCGCCGATATATTACCAGCTTCGCCGATCAAGGATTCTTCGGCGACCAGGTCACACCATCCGGCAGCCAGGGATTCGAGACCGATGGACTCCGGACGTTCGCATAGGAAAAGTATGCGGGAGCCATCTGATGCGGAGCTGCCCTCGGCGAAGCAGCGATAGACTGCGCCTCCGCAGGTCTCGACGCCGGACATTCTTGTGCACATAGCACAGCTTATCGCAGCATCCCAGCAGCCGACAGAAACGGTGTCGGATCGAGAATTATCCGACAGCGCTGGGTCGGTAGCCGGGGACTCGAGGCCTGCAGACTCCGGACGTTCGCATAGGAAGTATGCGGGAGTCAACGTACACGGAGCTTCCAGCGGCAATGCATCGTAAGTCCGCTACTGCACAGGCCTCGGGAACGGACGTGCTTTCCTTAATAGCACAGTTTATCGCAGCATCCCAGCATCAACTGAATCTGTCGCATATATTTTATCCGACGATGCTGGGTCGGGACGCTCCGCGGAAGTGGGTACGGACGTCCGAAAGTTTCATCCGGTCCGACGGGATACCGAAAGGGATTCGGTGGATTTCAAGCTTTCCCTTTCGGAACAACATATGCTGCGATGCCGGATAAGAAACTGATAGCGTCGGTGGACTTAGAAATTTTTGGTTCGGTTCAGGGACATCGTCCCTCAGTTCCGACATAGTCCAATAATGTCACACAAACTTTCGAATTATTGAACGACGCTATATATATTATTATTTTATGCTTGCTATCCAAGCATTTCTGGTTTCTTGTTCGAAGAGTTATGGAGATGTCTTTCAAAAGTGTGCCTCTGTCATCATAGTTAATGAAGAGTTAGCGGCAATAAGTGCTCATGGAATATGTCTATCGCTTACGGAGTGACATTCGCTAGCTCACCCGGTGTAGCGTACATTCATCGAATGGTTCGGCTGCCGGGTTCGTCCGTTGCGGTCTAGGAAGGAGATTTGGGTGATGCGAGCACTTTAATTACTTTAGTACTCACCCAGTGACGGCAGATTGAGGACAGATTGGAGGAAGCCAACAACATAGGGGACCGCATGTTGTGGTTCAAATATTTTACATTCGGAGCATATGTCCATTGCTCGGGACGCTCCGTTATATTGACAGTCCGAGAGACTGTCTTTAATGCTTCCTCATCCTCACAGCAGGGCACACGACCGCACATTGGCTACGAGTATCCGATCAGTTTCGGCATTCAGTGATTCCACAGCGAATAGGTCGCGCCATCCGGTAGCCAAGGGACATGAGGCCTATACACTCCGTTCGCTCGCATATTGGAAGTATGCACGGGGTAACGATCTCGGAGCTTCCTGCGGCAATGCATCGTAAGACCGCTGCTCCTCAGGCCTCAGTGACGGACGTGCTATCCGAGTTAGCACAGTTGTTTCGCAGCATCCCAGCAATTGACGGTTTCTCGGTCGAATCAGGAATTATCCGACGGCGCTGGGTCGGTGCGGTCCGTGGTTGCATCAAGTTACGGACGACCGAACGCTTTATAGGGTCCGACAGGATGGCGAAAGGGATTCGAAAGATTTCGAGTTTTCCCTTTAGTAGTATCGGAAGATGCCTTTCATATCTTCTGGCATTTCTTCCAGTGATTATTTTTCGGACTTCATTGCTGCGATCTTGGATAAGAGACTTATAGCGTCATTGGACTCGGATTTTTCGATCGGTACAGGGACTTTGTCCCTGACTTACCGACGCAGTCCAATATTGTCATTACAACATGTGTTTTATTTTTCGACGCTATATATTTATATATATATACAAGCCTGCTACTAAGCATGATAGTTTAGTTTCTTGTCCGCGTGGCTCATTTCTGCCATTTTATCTTTTTTACATATAGTTTATTTTGGCAGAGCAGGGCATACCGAGAGTTCATATGCGTCTAGACGGTGTGATTAAAGACTGCATATATTCTTTTTCGCCGTTTATGTCTTTTCCAATTTCAATGTTGGGAACGACATTATGTATAGTAGACTTAACTTAGACGCTTTATTATACGTAATCCGCCTTACTGAGGCGTTATCATTACGTCTTCAAGAAAAGATTTACGGGATATTATTCTCAATGTAATTTCTTTTGAGGGCAGTAGTTTGTTCACGTATAACTCCGCCCTTCAGTGGCTGATTGGAGTTGGTTAGACGTGATGCAGCCCTAGCTACATCCACGCGTGGATAGTAGGTTAAGAACTCTCTCAGAGTCGCTTCGTTCTCGGAGGAGCTTCTCTTCGACGGCAACTTTCCGGCAATCCATGAATTGCTTGATTTATACATTCTCTTGTCTATCTAGTGTTACAAGAGATTCAGACTGGGGCAAACATTCGGTGGTTGACTCAGAGAGTGCCGCCGCAGTTGCCGGACCCAAGTGTGGCTGTTATGACGGTTTCCAGTCAAACAGATTGGGATATATACTGATCCCTACGGATTCGAAGTGCCAGGGTCTTTGGGTTCCGCAGTCTTTTAGCTATCAGTTTAACTTCCGCGGAATAATGTTTTTTAGGCTTACTTTATGTCATTGCATGAACATTATTCAGAAACGCATGCCCAAATTCCTGTCCTTTAATTCGACAGTAGTGGCGTATCTCCGGAACCAGGGAGGCACTCTTTCGTTTCCGTTATTCAATTTAATGGAAAGAATCCGTCTGTTTGTTATAGTACACCAAGTTCAGTTTTGGTCCGTCATATTCTGGGTCGTCTGATTGTTTTATCGCACTCCCGTTCTCTTACGGGTCGCTTGTTGCTGTCAGAATGGACTCTCAACAAACAAGTATTCAATCAGATTTGCTATCTATGGGAGCGCCCAATGATGTTTTGTTTATGACACAGCTTGCTAATCAATTGCAGACGTATGTGTTGGCTTGTCCAGATCTCTGAGCTAATACTGTTAACGCTCTATTGATCTATAGGACGGAATGATAGGATACGCGTATCCTCCGGCGCTGTTGTTTTAGCAGGTATTGCTAAGATAAACAACCACAATACTTTTCTGTTGATAGCATCTCTATCTTCACAGAGATCATGAGTAATTTATTCTCTTGTCTACTGTGGATCTTAACGTGAAATCTTCCTCTATGTGAGGATCTTTTTTCACTGGGTAAATCGTGTCATCTTTATCACAACCAGCAAGGTCGCAACCTTCATGTATTCCGTTGTGTGGTCCGTATTGCATTGTAAGCACTGTACTGGACGAGCTTTGGACGCGATTTCTTACTATAGGAGATCCTCTTCTTCGCTATTCTATGCGACTAAAGTGGAGGCTCTTCCGTCGTGGTGTAGGGATCATTATGTTCATATGGTTGATCCCTCCATACTACTCATTGCTATTTTTTAGTATACTTGTTTCACAAGATCTACTGCAGCCTGTTGTTATTTAGGTTATAGGTTTATGTTACCTCATACCTATGCACTCTACGATAGTTTACAATTGAGTCTTTTGTCTCTTTATCTAAGTCAGTTAGTAACTTTTTGATAAATAGACTTAGAATCTTTAGATTAAATTCCTATACGGATTTTAACTTCAGGTTCTTATTTAGCTAAGTAATCATTTGAGCCTCTGGAAACAGTAGTTTTCAAATTCTGACCTTTTAAACAGTAATTCTGTTGGTTTCTCTTTTACTGTAGAGTCAGTGAGTTTCATGCACTATCGATGGATGATTTTCACTTTCATAGTTTCGGAATCAATACTTCCGTTACTATTTAGGTTGGATTGTTGCATAAGAGTTAGGCTCCTATTATCCGGAACCTATTATTTTAAGGTCCTTCCGTCTTCGTATGGGCATAGGCCTTTACTCTTTCCGGGTACAGTTTATGTATTTATAAACAGATATCTGTTTATTACAAGGGCATAAGCTTCTTCTGTCTTTGATGTCTAGTAGAAGGACGTTACGCTCCATTTTATTGTTAATGGATTCTATTAACTAGCGTACTGCTTATGGTATATCATTGGCTTAGCAGTTGTGCTTAAGATTTCGGCTCATGAAGTAAGAGTTCTTCTACTTCTTGGGCTTACATTAATAGTGTTGCTATTATAGATTTTTGAAGGCTGCTCATTGCGCTCAGCCATCCATTCATGAATTTTATCTCAGAAATATCGAGTCCATTTCTGGAGGCCTCTATTGTTAGGTCTATTTTCTACTGCTCAGAATGTCATTCACTTAACAGTTGCTACTATAGCTAGGTAGGCTGTCTGTTTCGGCAGTGTCTCCGTTCGGCTGCCCTCTTCGCTCTGGGCTATTTGACCCAGGGCAAGAAAAAGGGGGGGGGGAAGGTGTTCCCTTGGGTCACCTGTTTTTACTATGAAAACAAGGGGATACCTCCTCCGGAGTTAGTAATTCTGAGCTGTTATTGGGATGGTTGTTTAGTGAGAAGTTTAAGTTTATAAAATTCATTCAAGTCTTAGTTTTTAAAGTATAGCTTTTGAATATTGCATATGTCAACGGACATGATTATGCAATTCTCACACACTTTTAGGAGTATAAGAGTCTCTATTCTCTAGACTTACTTTATTATTGGCTTACTTTAAAAATTATTAGTATAAGGATTATTGGATATTAATAGAGTACATGGATGTATGAAGCTCAATTTTTGGAAGGTGTTGTATCTTTCTAATTTATCATAAATAAGAAAGATACATGTAAGGCCTATTACTTCTTTTCCCTACAGGGGATGACTCTATTTTATTTTATTGAGCGTATTCCATTTTGCTCTATGTCCTTGGCCCTCCAGCCTTTTTACTATTCAGCTATGTCTGGGTCATTGGTACAGTATAAAAATGTTAAAAAATTTATAGTAATTTATATATTTTTTATACTTACCAATGACCCAGACGGGGATGGCCCTCCCAGGAGTTGGGAACTCTTGCCTCCCCGCTGAGTACATAGCGCTTACCAGGCACTGGTTATTAGAATGATAAATGGCGCCAATTTCGGAACGTCCTTGACACTGCGCATGCGCAGTAGGGGCGAAGTGTGGAGGGCCTCTCAGGACATGTTTTCTTTAGTTTTAGATGCAAATTTTGGGGATTGGGGGGCAAAATTTGTGTTTGGCCCTATATTTTAAGAGTTAGCACCAGCTATGTCTGGGTCATTGGTAAGTATAAAAAATATATAAATTACTATAAATTTTTTAACTTTTTTGTTTTTTGACCTAGGACTTGGTTATTTGACATGTGGATGTGTCACCATGAGACCACATGTTGTGACCTTCATGTGACCTTGACCTCAAGGTCAAATTTATGTACTTCAAATAGGGAGTAATTGTCCAGACCAGATTTTTTTTTGTTTTTTGACCTAGGACTTGGTTATTTGACATGTGGATGTGTCACCATGAGACCGCATGTCGTCTACCTCGATGACCTACATGTAACCTTGACCTCTGACCTTAAGGTCAAATTTATGTACTTCAAATAGGGAATAATTATCCAGAACAGAACTTTTTTGTTTTTTGACATAGGACTTAGATATTTGACATGTGGATGTATCGCAATTAGACCGCATGTCACATGTAATCATGACCTTCATGTGACCTTGACCTCAAGGTCAAATTTATGTACTTTAAATAGGGAGTAATTGTCCAGACCAGATTTTTTTTCTTTGGACATGTGGATGTGTCACCATGAAACCACATGTCTGCTACCTTGATGAACTGCATGTGACCTTGACCTCTGACCTCAAGGTCAAATTTATGTACTTTAAATAGGGAGTAATTGTCCAGACCAGAATTTTTTTTTTGACATGTGGATGTGTCACCATGAAACCGCATGTCCGCTGCCTTGATGAACTGCATGTGACCTTGACCTCTGACCTCAAAAGGAAGGGGAGACATGTTTTAGTGTGCTAAAACACTTTCTAGTTATATTTTAGGCAAGTGACATTACTGGAGGAATCTATCTAGTTTATATTTTGTTATTGTGTTTTAGGCAAGTGACATTACTGGAGGAATCTGTCTAGTTTATATTTTGTTATTGTATTTTAGGCGAGTGACATTACTGGAGGAATCTATCTTAAAATTCCACGGATGAAAGGTTTATTGGAGTATCTTCTTGTGAGTATTTAATTCTTTTCATTCTCAAAAATAACATACAGTACATTTAATAAATGTTGTAGGTAAGCACTTGTGAAAGTATTTATTTACTGGTGTTTAAGGTCACATATTTCTGTACAATGACTAATCATGACCACAACAGTTTTACGGATGTAGGAAGCAAGAGTACCCAGAGAGAACCACTGAGCAACGGCGAGCAACTGTCAGCTCCCCAACATACTAACTCCACACAAGCAGGGTTAGCATTGGTTGAAGACAGGTGCACCATCGACGTGCAGTACGCCTTAGTACACAGCGTCACCGTGTCCCCATGTGGGCAATGGGGGTGAAATGTCTTGCCCAAGGACACAATGCGGTTGCCGCAGGTGGGATTCGAACCGAGGACCTCTCGGCTTGCAGCCTGCACCTCTACCAACTGAGCCACCGCGCTCTCCAGCACTTGTGAAAGGCTATACATTGAATGATGTAAACTGTAGCTAACTGATAGAGTGCTAAGTTATTTTTGGTCATCAAATGTGTTCAACTGTCTTTGCCTTGTTACAAATTGTAACACAACAATCCAATATAGACTAAGTAATTTCATTTCTAAGATAATATGAAGCACATCCACAGAATATGACACCTCTAGGCTGGGGTACCTATTCTTCATATGAAAGCCCTGATAGTGGCTTCCAGCACTCTACCATTTAAGCACTCAGGAAAAGCTATACATGGAATGATGTCAGCTTTGGTAAGAACTTGGAAAGAACTATGTATTGAATGATGTCAACTTTAGGTGAACACACAGGAAGAGCTATACATTGAATGATGTCAACTTGGGGCATGGTGGCACAGTAGGTAGAGGTGCAGGCTGCAAGCCGAGAGGGCCTTGGTTCGAATCCCACCTGCGGCAACCATGTTGTGTCCTTGGGTAAGACACTTCACCCCCATTGCCCACCTGGGAACACAATGACATTGTGTGCTAAAGCGTACTGCATGTCGATGGTGCACCTTTCTTCAACCAATGCTAACCCTGCTTGTGTGGAGTTAGTATGTTGGGAAGCTGACAGTTGCTTACTGTTGCTCAGTGGTTCTCTCTGTGTACTCTGGCTTCCTCTGCCTGTAAAACTGTCATGGTCATGATTAACCATTGTACAGAAATATGTGACTTGAACACCAATAAAATAAAATAAATGAATTCAACTTTAAATGAGCACTCAGGAAGAGCTATGCATTGAATGATGTCAACTTTAGGTAAGCACTCAGGAAGAGCTATACACTGAATGATGTCAACTTTATTAAGAACTTGGGAAGAGCTATACACTGAACTATGTAAACTTTAGGTAAGCACTCAGGAACAACTATACATTGAATGATGTCAGCTTTAGGTAAGAACTTGGGAAGATCTACCCTTGCATTGGTTGCATGATGTCAGCTTTAGGTGAGTACATGGGAAGAGCTATACACTTCATGATGTCAACTTTAGGCGAGCACATGGGAAGAGCTTTGCATTGCATGATGTCAGCTTGAGGTGAGTACATGGGAAGAGCTATACATTGAATGATGTCAACTTTAGGTGAGCACATGGGAAGAGCTATACATTGAGTGATGTCAACTTTAGGTGAGCACACGGGAAGAGCTATATATTGAATGATGTCAACTTTAGGTGAGTACATGGGAAGAGCTATACACTGCATGGTGTCAACTTTAGGTAAGAACTTATGAAGAGCTACTCATTGCATGATGTCAACTTTAGGTGAACACATGGGAAGAGCTATACACTGAGTGATGTCAACTTTAGGTGAGCACATGGGAAGAGCTATACATTGAATGATGTCAACTTTAGGAATAAACAAAAGAGATGAAATGGATTGAATATAACTAACCTGTAACTTTTTTCTGCAGTATTCAAGGGTTGATTATCTAATGCTTTACTGTGTTCATGAAATTTACTGGCATTTGTCATTTGTAATGACAGAGGATTCGGAACCGGGAGGGGGGGGGGGGGGGGGGGGGGGGCACAGGGGACATGCTCTCCTTCACATTTTCCAGACATGTTGTGTGGTTAATAAATGATTTAAAACGTGCCAATTGCAATATGCAGGCATTCCTGTAATATTATTTGAAAATCCAAACAACATTTGGCCAATGAATCCCACCTTTGGTTGCTTCAGTTCATTTCTTCTACCTCGATTCATCTTTCAGCCCGAAGGCTTGCCTTCAGGTTGGAAGATGATTGAAAGAGAAGAAAGTGACCAAACTGCGGCATGCATATGCTCATCCAGATGAGACACTGTAGTGTGTCACGGTACATTTACCGATATACTGGACAAGACAGTTACCCACCGCGATATGCTCATCTAAACGAGACACTATAGTGTGTCACGGTACAGAAGTGGGCAGGACAGTGACCACACCGTGGTATGATCATCTAAACGAGACACTATAGTGTGTCATGGTATAGAAGTGGACAGGACAGTGACCACACCGCAGTATGATCATCTAAACGAGACACTATAGTGTGTCACGGTACAGAAGTGGACAGGACAGTGACCACACCGCGGTATGATCATCTAAACGAGACACTATAGTGTGTCACGGTACAGAAGTGGACAGGACAGTGACCACATTGTCGGTAGGATCATCTAAACGACACACTAGAGTGTGTCACGGTACAGAAGTGGACAGGACAGTGACCGCACCGCAGTATGATCATCTAAACGAGACACTATAGTGTGTCACGGTACAGAAGTGGACAGGACAGTGACCACACCGCAGTATGATCATCTAAACGAGACACTATAGTGTGTCACGGTACAGAAGTAGACAGGACAGTGACCACACCGCAGTATGATCATCTAAACGAGACACTATAGTGTGTCACGGTACAGAAGTGGACAGGACAGTGACCACACCGCAGTATGATCATCTAAACGAGACACTATAGTGTGTCACGGTACAGAAGTGGACAGGACAGTGACCACACCGCGGTATGATCATCTAAACGAGACACTATAGTGTGTCACGGTACAGAAGTGGACAGGACAGTGACCACACCGCGGTATGATCATCTAAACGAGACACTATAGTGTGTCACGGTACAGAAGTGGACAGGACAGTGACCACACCGCAGTATGATCATCTAAACGAGACACTATAGTGTGTCACGGTACAGAAGTGGACAGGACAGTGACCACACCGCGGTATGATCATCTAAACGAGACTCTATAGGGTGTCACGGTACAGAAGTGGACAGGACAGTGACCACACCGCGGTATGATCATCTAAACGAGACACTATAGTGTGTCACGGTACAGAAGTGGACAGGACAGTGACCACACCGCGGTATGATCATCTAAACGAGACACTATAGTGTGTCACGGTACAGAAGTGGACAGGACAGTGACCACACCACAGTATGATCATCTAAACGAGACACTATAGTGTGTCACGGTACAGAAGTGGACAGGACAGTGACCACACCGCGGTATGATTATCTAAACGAGACACTATAGTGTGTCACGGTACAGAAGTGGACAGGACAGTGACCACACCGCAGTATGATCATCTAAACGAGACACTATAGTGTGTCACGGTACAGAAGTGGACAGGACAGTGACCACACCGCGGTATGATCATCTAAACGAGACACTATAGTGTGTCACGGTACGGAAGTGGACAGGACAGTGACCACACCGCGGTATGATCATCTAAACGAGACACTATAGTGTGTCACGGTACAGAAGTGGACAGGGCAGTGACCACACCGCGGTATGATCATCTAAACGAGACACTATAGTGTGTCATGGTACAGAAGTGGACAGGACAGTGACCACACCGTGGTATGATCATCTAAACGAGACACTATAGTGTGTCACGGTACAGAAGTGGACAGGACAGTGACCACACCGCGGTATGATCATCTAAACGAGACACTATAGTGTGTCACGGTACAGAAATGGACAGGACAGTGACCACACTGTGGTATGATCATCTAAACGAGACACTAGAGTGTGTCACAGTACATTTACCGATATACGATTAACTTGGTTACAAGGCTCAAATCCTACAGATGCAAAAATGCCAAAATTCTGAAAACTGAAGATCTGGAAACCTTTATCCACCCACCCCACCAGGTAGAAATTCGAGGGGTGTCACCACACTCCGCCCCATTATATAACACTCAACAAGCAGAGTTGTATGGACACAATGGCGAGAACGTGTCCCCAATCTCCCGGATCAGCCGGTGTCCTGGCCAGTGGCGTACTCATGGGGGCTGGAGGCTCAGGTCAACCTAAAGCTTTAGCAGCCCCCCCCCCCCCCCCCTCCCTAAATAAAAAAGAAATATTGACCAAAATGCTCTATAATATAGGGCAGCACATGCTACAATTGCATCAGATTCGATCTTAGAGCACTTAACTTTGCAAAATTTTATCGGCGGAGGCCCTATCCTGACCGGGTCGTTACCCCCTTCTCAGACTTCTCTGTCCTAACTAGGACCCTGTGGTCGTTACCCCCGTCCTCCCACTTTCCTGAAGGGATAACGATGGAAGAGTCCTAGTTAGGACAAGGGGAGGACCCCCGAAACCCACTAACAACCTTCCAAATAGTAACCCCCCCTCCTCACCCAGGGGCGACGGAAGCTCAAAAAAGTGGGGAGGGCACAATTTTTTTCTGTGTAACCGCAGGGTTGCACGAAGGAAAAAAACATTTTAGAGCTCAGTGTGAGGGGGGAGAGGGGGGGGGGGGCTGGATTAGAGGGGTAATTTGTTACCGCGGATGTCATGAATACGGAACAGAATTAAATGCAACTCCGGAAAGGGAACACATGCGCATGTTGAATACCATAGTCCAAACATGGACCCAAAGTCCGCAATATAAATAAATTTTGGGTTTGGTACTTCTAAAGAATGTACGAAACCACAAAAGTAATATTACGGAATTTGGGTCCAAATTTGGACTAGTTTACCAAACCCCAAAATTATATTACGGAATTTGGATCCAAGTTTGGACTAGTTGTACTATTACTATAGTTTGTGCATAATTGATTTAATATTGGATATACTGGTTGCGAACTTGCGATGTGCAATATCTCCATATATAAAATGGACAACGATGCCGACAGTATTATGTTGCTAATTTTGTTAGAACTATTATCATCTTCCACAGTCAATGTGGCCATAGGCGTTGTGCAGGTTATGTCAGAATACGTCATGTTTGGGTACCCATAATTGGTGAAAAAGAGGGAGGCACGTGCGTCCAGTGCCCCCGGTTCCGCCGCACCACCTATACCCCCCCTCCCTCAACTATAGAATCCAGTAATCCTTGGCCTGGATACGCCCCTGTACCTGACTGCTCAGATGTCGAGCATCCATCTCAGTCGGCAGTGGAATAGAGAGAAAAAAAAAGAACAAAAACCTCCAAATATTCCTCGTTTCAAAATCAATCCGGAACATGATAGGGTTGGAGGCATTAATTCCTCGGCAAAGAATCAGCTTCAGACCACGGCATACCAAATGCAGAGGCGTAGCCACTGGGAGTGGGGAGCTGTGGGCACAAGTCCCCCCAAAGTTTCGCATCCCCTCCCCAAAACATTGATCCAATGCAAGTTTCAAACAACTTAAGAACCCCAAACCAATATAAGGCTACAGATGCTACAAATGCCTCATATTCGATCTTGGAGCTCTAAATTTTGCAAAATTTTCTCGGGGAAGGCCTTGTCCAAAATAGGCCCCTCTGGTCGTCACCCGCCTCCTCA
The DNA here is from genome assembly GCA_031216915.1 of Pictodentalium vernedei. NCBI lineage: Eukaryota > Metazoa > Mollusca > Scaphopoda > Dentaliida > Dentaliidae > Pictodentalium > Pictodentalium vernedei. The sequence goes on from CM062294.1 coordinate 573,495,889, forward strand.
CACGTTCTTGTCCTAACTAGGATTTCCGGTCATTACCCCCTCCTCCCACTTCCACGAAGGGAAGTGGGGGAGGGGTTAACGACGGGAGGGTGCTAGCTTGGACTAGGCAAGGACCCTCGAAACCCCACAACATTACAAATATCATGGTATGCCCCTGCCCCCCCACAAAGAAATGCCCCCCCCCCCCCCCCCCCCCATCAATTATAGAATCCTGGCTATGCCCCTGAACTGAATAAATGGGAGTCAAAATAAAAAAAAACTCAAGTGCTCTGTACAGCGTTTCTTTGTAAATTTTTTGTTTCTTTTTAATCTGGTCATATTGACCACACTTTCCATAGGAGAGGTGTGCTGTTTTATACAGATGCGGCACTGAGGTGAGCAAAAGCAGCATCCATGTTGTCATTGACTACATCATCAACAAAAACTGCGAGCACCACTTCCTCAAATTCCATTCTGGTTTACATTTGAAGTGCAATTTGCTGTTTCCTTGTGATTACTATTATGTATCTTCACTGCGCATGTCACACTATTCCAATGTAATCCGGAATAGACTACGGAAACATAAGCATTGTTGGACTGTGAAATTGAATGTGATTTTTTTCTACAGCCCTGGATACAGCATGTCCACAGCCTACATTCTTTACAACCTCGAAAGCTGCAACACCTCATGTCAAGAATTACACCCAAACCGTCCTCTGGCCAAACCGTCCACTGCAATTTGACCCAAACCGTCCTCTACATTTTGACCCAATACACCCAAACCGTCGTCCAGTGAAAATAAGCAGAAAATGAAAAAAATTGAATGTTTCTATAATTTTTTTAACATGTTGAATAAACTTTGAAAGTATTATTGTGAGAACATGGTTTTTTTTGTTTACATTTGATTATATTTTAGAAGTTCTTTGATTTTTGATTGTGAAAACACAAGTTGAGTTCAGTTAATCAATGGTGACTCACTGTTTGTTATCTTAATTATTAACTAATTATAGTAATTTTCAATGCATGATAACAAAAAATTATATTTGTAAACAGAATCCCCCCCCCCCCCTCCCATAAAGAAACAATGCCTGTTTAAAAATTTTATTTTCTGTTATCATACACTGAAAATCATTGCCGGTAATTTCCAATGCATGATAACAAAAAGTAATAATTGTAAACAGACCCCCCCCCCCCTCCTCCCATAAAGAAACAATGCCTGTTTAAAAATCTTATTTTCTGTTATCATGCATTGAAAATCACTGCCTGTAATTTTCAATGCATGATAACAAAAAAATATATTTGTAAACAGAATCCCCCCCCCCCCTCCCAAAAAGAAATAATGCCGGGTTGAAACTGAAAATCACTCGAAAACGCCCTCCCCCCCCCCCACCCCCCTGTATTCGTGTCATATAATCATTATTATGTTTTGTAACCCCCCCCCCCCCCCCCTGTGTATTCGTGTCATATAATCATTATTATGTTTTGTAAAAAAAAAAACCTTTGAAACGTAGTTGAAAATGAAAAAATAAATAAAATCAATAAATAAACAACCAGTTATATGTTATTATTCTACCACTCTTCTCTCTCATTCGCTCTTTCCCTGCAGGACGGTTCGGGTCAAATTGCTTAGATTGGAGGACTGAATTGCTAGAGGACGGTTCGACCAGAGGACGGTTTGGGTGTATTTGCATGTCAAGCGCAGGAACTTGTGACCAGTGTCGATGTTACGGGTGGGGGTGAGGTGAAGGGCATTTACCCCGTCCCCAAACATAGATTTTGCCAGCCATCTTCTTTCTCCCATTCATCACAAACACACTTACACACCCTCTCTAACATTGAGTCTGCTTTTTTTTGTTATTCCCATACACATCCAGCCGATGAACTTAACCAGTAAAGAATTACAAGCTCGAATGCAGTTAGCCTACACAGTTTGTGAATCTTGCCCTCAAAATATGGGTCGAAGGACCTACCTCATTATATTTTTATACTGTACCAATGACCCAGACATAGCTGGTGCTAACTCTTAAAATATAGGGCCAAACACAAATTTTGCCCCCCAATCCCCAAAATTTGCATCTAAAACTAAAGAAAACATGTCCTGAAAGGCCCTCCACACTTCGCCCCTACTGCGCATGCGCAGTGTCAAGGACGTTCCGAAATTGGCGCCATTTATCATTCTAAGTTTGGCCCTTCATCAGTTAACATCTGACTGATCTTTGTGCTTTTAAATCTCAGTTTAAATGATGCCAGACACATAAATATTAGTGAAATGGTGATTCTAAGGAGGATAGAAAAGGAGGAGAGGAAAAGAATGTGTGACAGAATATTATCAGGGCTGTAACTTAAAATTTTTTAATGAAATTATGTTAAGTTACCTATTTTCAAGGCAGCAGCCATTTTGTTGTCATTCTGATTATTTAGTTACACTGTTTTTTCAAGTGTTTTTCCTCTCTCCCTGTCCTTTAAGTTCCCCCTTGCTATTCTCCCATGCTTTTGGCATAGTTTCTGTAATTATTATTACTAAAATTTCTTGGGAGTTTTAGCTGTATAACAGAATGAATTCTGTTCTTTCCCCATGTTTACGTCTTCACCTACGGGTGGTTAGGCGTTGTGTTCTGCATCTACCATCTGATGTTCTGCAGTTTCTTCCCTGGAAGTCTCTGTTTTGCATCAGATGGTGTATTTTTGGTAACTGATTTCGGGCCTGGGTGCCTGGAGTCTTATTTTAGTGTTTTTACACTCATTGTTTACATTTACAACAGCCCTCTGTGTGAGGGGGGGGATTTCTAAATAATAATATCTTTATGTTATTTTAATCATATCTAGATACATTATTATTGTTCGTAAGTGTTGAAAAAATTGTTTAAAATATTTTTAAAATTTTTGTCCACACTTAGGCTTGGGATCCATTGGGGCTCAACGTTACTTTTCAGAAACTTGGGCTGTTCTGAAAAAATATTTTTTCAAAATATTTTGATTTCAATTATTTTTTCTATATTAATGGATCATATTATTATTATGTATTTTGATTGCCAGGGGTTAGTGCGAGTACCAGGACTTGTTTTCTTTTCACATTGAAAGGATATTGATCAATTGCTTCAAGAGGAAGTCTTCCTCTGACCTTATTATCATTCTATATGTGGTCAGTGTACTCGCATTAACTCCTGTTTTATATCGTATGATTTCGATGACAATATGGGAAGCGTATGTCACGGTATGTTGTTGGGGATTTGGACACTCCGGTCCTTTCCCCGCAGGGTCACTCTACTTTATCAATTTCTATTTCAGACGATCAAGATTAGGGTGATGTATCTGTGATGTCTTCCAACAGTGTGCCTCCGTCGTCACAATTAATGAAGGGCTAGCGGAAAAGTGCTCATGTAATACGCCAATTGCCTAAGAGGACCCTAGTAGGTTCGACGGCCTTTGACGTCCGCTAGCTCGCCCGGTGTAGCGTCCATTCACCGAATGGTTCGGCAGCCGGGTTCGTCCGTTGCGGTCTAGAAGGAATTTTGGGGTGATGCGAGCACTATAAAATTAACTTAATGCACACCCAGTGACGGCGGATCGGAGGGAGAACGGAGGAAGCCTTTTAGTCCGGTTCATAGCTCGTTCCGGTCCATCCGGACGGCAAGCGAGAGAGGCCCCTCTCTCGTTCAACAACATCTGGCCCCAGATGTTGTGGTACAAATGTGTAGTTAGCGGAGCATACGTCCGTCGCTCGGGACGCTCCGTTGTATAGGCAGTCCGCTGAGACTGCTAAGGCTTCCTCTTCTCGTCAGCGCACACGACCGCACCTTGGCTGCGTGACCGCCGATATATTACCAGCTTCGCCGATCAAGGATTCTTCGGCGACCAGGTCACACCATCCGGCAGCCAGGGATTCGAGACCGATGGACTCCGGACGTTCGCATAGGAAAAGTATGCGGGAGCCATCTGATGCGGAGCTGCCCTCGGCGAAGCAGCGATAGACTGCGCCTCCGCAGGTCTCGACGCCGGACATTCTTGTGCACATAGCACAGCTTATCGCAGCATCCCAGCAGCCGACAGAAACGGTGTCGGATCGAGAATTATCCGACAGCGCTGGGTCGGTAGCCGGGGACTCGAGGCCTGCAGACTCCGGACGTTCGCATAGGAAGTGTGCGGGAGTCAACGTACACGGAGCTTCCAGCGGCAATGCATCGTAAGTCCGCTACTGCACAGGCCTCGGGAACGGATGTGCTTTCCTTAATAGCACAGTTTATCGCAGCATCCCAGCATCAACTGAATCTGTCGCATATATTTTATCCGACGATGCTGGGTCGGGACGCTCCGCGGAAGCGGGTACGGACGTCCGAAAGTTTCATCCGGTCCGATGGGATACCGAAAGGGATTCGGTGGATTTCAAGCTTTCCCTTTCGGAACAACATATGCTGCGATGCCGGATAAGAAACTGATAGCGTCGGTGGACTTAGAAATTTTTGGTTCGGTTCAGGGACATCGTCCCTCAGTTCCGACATAGTCCAATAATGTCACACAAACTTTCGAATTATTGAACGACGCTATATATATTATTATTTTATGCTTGCTATCCAAGCATTTCTGGTTTCTTGTTCGAAGAGTTATGGAGATGTCTTTCAAAAGTGTGCCTCTGTCGTCATAGTTAATGAAGAGTTAGCGGCAATAAGTGCTCATGGAATATGTCTATCGCTTACGGAGTGACATTCGCTAGCTCACCCGGTGTAGCGTACATTCATCGAATGGTTCGGCTGCCGGGTTCGTCCGTTGCGGTCTAGGAAGGAGATTTGGGTGATGCGAGCACTTTAATTACTTTAGTACTCACCCAGTGACGGCAGATTGAGGACAGATCGGAGGAAACCAACAACATAGGGGACCGCATGTTGTGGTTCAGATATTTTACATTCGGAGCATATGTCCGTTGCTCGGGACGCTCCGTTATATTGACAGTCCGAGAGACTGTCTTTAATGCTTCCTCATCCTCACAGCAGGGCACACGACCGCACATTGGCTACGTGACCTCGAGTATCCGATCAGTTTCGGCATTCAGTGATTCCACAGCGAATAGGTCGCGCCATCCGGTAGCCAAGGGACACGAGGCTTATACACTCCGTTCGCTCGCATATTGGAAGTATGCACGGGGTAACGATCTCGGAGCTTCCTGCGGCAATGCATCGTAAGACCGCTGCTCCTCAGGCCTCAGTGACGGACGTGCTATCCGAGTTAGCACAGTTGTTTCGCAGCATCCCAGCAATTGACGGTTTCTCGGTCGAATCAGGAATTATCCGACGGCGCTGGGTCGGTGCGGTCCGCGGTTGCATCAAGCTACGGACGACCGAACGCTTTATAGGGTCCGACAGGATGGCGAAAGGGATTCGAAAGATTTCGAGTTTTCCCTGTAGTAGTATCGGAAGATGCCTTTCATATCTTCTGGCATTTCTTCCAGTGATTATTTTTCGGACTTCATTGCTGCGATCTTGGATAAGAGACTTATAGCGTCATTGGACTCGGATTTTTCGATCGGTACAGGGACTTTGTCCCTGACTTACCGACGCAGTCCAATATTGTCATTACAACATGTGTTTTATTTTTCGACGCTATATATTTATATATATATACAAGCCTGCTACTAAGCATGATAGTTTAGTTTCTTGTCCGCGTGGCTCATTTCTGCCATTTTATCTTTTTTACATATAGTTTATTTTGGCAGAGCAGGGCATACCGAGAGTTCATATGCGTCTAGACGGTGTGATTAAAGACTGCATATATTCTTTTCGCCGTTATGTCTTTTCCAATTTCAATGTTGGGAACGACATTATGTATAGTAGACTTAACTTAGACGCTTTATTATACGTAATCCGCCTTACTGAGGCGTTATCATTACGTCTTCAAGAAAAGATTTACGGGATATTATTCTCAATGTAATTTCTTTTGAGGGCAGTAGTTTGTTCACGTATAACTCCGCCCTTCAGTGGCTGATTGGAGTTGGTTAGACGTGATGCAGCCCTAGCTACATCCACGCGTGGATAGTAGGTTAAGAACTCTCTCAGAGTCGCTTCGTTCTCGGAGGAGCTTCTCTTCGACGGCAACTTTCCGGCAATCCATGAATTGCTTGATTTATACATTCTCTTGTCTATCTAGTGTTACAAGAGATTCAGACTGGGGCAAACATTCGGTGGTTGACTCAGAGAGTGCCGCCGCAGTTGCCGGACCCGAGTGTGGCTGTTATGACGGTTGCCAGTCAACAGATTGGGATATATACTGATCCCTACGGATTCGAAGTGCCAGGGTCTTTGGGTTCCGCAGTCTTTTAACTATCAGTTTAACTTCCGCGGAATAATGTTTTTTAGGCTTGCTTTATGTCATTGCATGAACATTATTCAGAAAGGCATGCCCAAATTCCTGTCCTTTAATTCGACAGTAGTGGGCGTATCTCCGGAACCAGGGAGGCACTCTTTCATTTCCGTTATTCAATTTAATGGAAAGAATCCGTCTGTTGGTTATACTACACCAAGTTCAGTTTTGTTCCGTCATATTCTGGGTCGTCTGATTGTTTTATCGCACTCCCATTCTCTTATGGGTCGCTTGTTGCTGTCAGAATGGACTCTCAACAAACAAGTATTTAATCAGATTTGCTATCTATGGGAGCGCCCAATGATGTTTTATTTATGACACAGCTTGCTAATCAATTGCAGACGTATGTGTTGGCTTGTCCAGACCTCTGAGCTAATACTGTTAACGCTCTATTGATCTATAGGACGGAATGATAGGATACGCGTATCCTCCGGCGCTGTTGTTTTAGCAGGTATTGCTAAGATAAACAACCACAATACATTTCTGTTGATAGCATCTCTATCTTCACAGAGATCATGAGTAATTTACTCTCTTGTCTACTGTGGATCTTAACGTGAAATCTTCCTCTATGTGAGGATCTTTTTTCACTGGGTAAATCGTGTCATCTTTATCACAACCAGCAAGGTCGCAACCTTCATGTATTCCGTTGTGTGGTCCATATTGCATTGTAAGCACTGTACTGGACGAGCTTTGGACGCGATTTCTTACTATAGGAGATCCTCTTCTTCGCTATTCTATGCGACTAAAGTGGAGGCTCTTCCGTCGTGGTGTAGGGATCATTATGTTCATATGGTTGATCCCTCCATACTACTCATTGCTATTTTTTAGTATACTTGTTTCACAAGATCTACTGCAGCCTGTTGTTATTTAGGTTATAGGTTTATGTTACCTCATACCTATGCACTCTACGATAGTTTACATTTGAGTCTTTTGTCTCTTTATCTAAGTCAGTTAGTAACTTTTTGATAAATAGACTTAGAATCTTTAGATTAAATTCCTATACGGATTTTAACTTCGGTTCTTATTTAGCTAAGTAATCATTTGAGCCTCTGGAAACAGTAGTTTTCAAATTCTGACCTTTTAGACAGTAATTCTGTTGGTTTCTCTTTTACTGTAGAGTCAGTGAGTTTCATGCACTATCGATGGATGTTTTTCACTTTCATAGTTTCGGAATCAATACTTCCGTTACTATTTAGGTTGGATTGTTGCATAAGAGTTAGGCTCCTATTATCCGGAACCTATTATTTTAAGGTCCTTCCGTCTTCGTATGGGCATAGGCCTTTACTCTTTCCGGGTACAGTTTATGTATTTATAAACAGATATCTGTTTATTACAAGGGCGTAAGCTTCTTCTGTCTTTGATGTCTAGTAGAAGGACGTTACGCTCCATTTTATTGTTAATGGATTCTATTAACTAGCGTACTGCTTATGGTATATCATTGGCTTAGCAGTTGTGCTTAAGATTTCGGCTCATGAAGTAAGAGTTCTTCTACTTCTTGGGCTTACATTAATAGTGTTGCTATTATAGATTTTTGAAGGCTGCTCATTGCGCTCAGCCATCCATTCATGAATTTTATCTCAGAAATATCGAGTCCATTTCTGGAGGCCTCTATTGTTAGGTCTATTCTCTACTGCTCAGAATGTCATTCACTTAACAATTGCTACTATAGCTAGGTAGGCTGTCTGTTTCGGCAGTGTCTCCGTTCGGCTGCCCTCTTCGCTCTGGGCTATTTGACCCAGGGCAAGAAAAAGGGGGGGGGGGGGGGGAGGGTGTTCCCTTGGGTCACCTGTTTTTTACTATGAAAACAAGGGGATACCTCCTCCGGAGTTAGTAATTCTGAGCTGTTATTGGGATGGTTGTTTAGTGAGAAGTTTAAGTTTATAAAATTCATTCAAGTCTTAGTTTTTAAAGTATAGCTTTTGAATATTGCATATGTCAACGGACATGATTATGCAATTCTCACACACTTTTAGGAGTATAAGAGTCTCTATTCTCTAGACTTACTTTATTATTGGCTTACTTTAAAAATTATTAGTATAAGGATTATTGGATATTAATAGAGTACATGGATGTATGAAGCTCAATTTTTGGAAGGTGTTGTATCTTTCTAATTTATCATAAATAAGAAAGATACATGTAAGGCCTATTACTTCTTTCCCCTACAGGGGATGACTCTATTTTATTTTATTGAGCGTATTCCATTTTGCTCTATGTCCTTGGCCCTCCAGCCTTTTTACTATTCAGCTATGTCTGGGTCATTGGTACAGTATAAAAATGTTAAAAAATTTATAGTAATTTATATATTTTTTATACTTACCAATGACCCAGACGGGGATGGCCCTCCCAGGAGTTGGGAACTCTTGCCTCCCCGCTGAGTACATAGCGCTTACCAGGCACTGGTTATTAGAATGATAAATGGCGCCAATTTCGGAACGTCCTTGACACTGCGCATGCGCAGTAGGGGCGAAGTGTGGAGGGCCTTTCAGGACATGTTTTCTTTAGTTTTAGATGCAAATTTTGGGGATTGGGGGGCAAAATTTGTGTTTGGCCCTATATTTTAAGAGTTAGCACCAGCTATGTCTGGGTCATTGGTAAGTATAAAAAATATATAAATTACTATAAATTTTTTAACTTTCCACGTTCAAAAACTGTGTAAACCTTTAAAAGCCACCAGAATAGTCCGAAAGCACAATTTTTTGTCTGGTTTTTTATCTGGGAGGAGAGGTCTGGGAGCTTGAGAAAAATTTAATCACCCCATCCCTCCCCCCCTCCCCTCCAAAAAAAAACAAACTTATAATAAACAAATAAATAAATAAATAAAAATAAAACCGTCCAATAAATTAAATCTTCAAGGATTCCTCCTGCCTTAAAAATTATTGATATGCACCTCTGCCCCCTCCCCAATGCCCCCCCCCCCTCCCCATGGGGAGCATGTCCACTACTTTCCCCCACCTCCTCAATGCAAGATTTTCTAGCACCGCCCCTGCTACTGGTCAACTTAGCTCACAATTGTGTCAGTTTTTCTTTCAATTGGGGGCTTATTAATTTTGTGATTGCGATGCATACTTATTTAACAAAATTCAAGTATCTTTCAAAACTTTCCTTCGAAGCTGTTCGAGAAACATTTCTCGGTTCTGGTAATTGTTGCTGGGACCAATAATGTATAGCATTTTCCCAAACTAATTTTAAGAAGGGATTTGCGTTTCAAAGAAGTAGAAAGTTAAAAAAAAAAAAACCTTCAATTTTTTTCCAGTCCTCATAGGAGGCAGGGGTGGGTGGTGGGGGGTGGGGGGTGTCAGCTGTAAACAAAAATACACAAGGCCCAAAATTTAGCCCTTGGAATAACCTCTGGTGGGGTCAGAAAAACATTTCCAAGACACTAGGCCCGTGGGGTGTGCCCCCCTCCTTCTGAAGCTGAACCATTTTTTTCAAATCCACTTTTTCCAAATTTATTTCACTGATAAAAGACCTTTGAGCATTGTTATATTTTTGTTGGTCACTTAAGAACATGATAGGTAAAAGATATAGGTTTTATTTGCTTTGAAAGTTACTTCTTCTGTTCTCATATTTCTCATCAAAATTGGATTTGTGCACACACACACACACACACACACACACACACACACACACACACACACACACACAAAAATGGCTCAAATTTTGTTTTTAGGTAGTCCAGGGGCGGAATGTTGCTTTTTTGGCCTCGTGTATTTTTTTTTTCAGCTGACCTCCCACTAGTCCTCATGAACTGACGTCCCTTGGTGACAATTGAGTTATTTTTCCTGATGAAACATGAAAGAATAATCTTGTTCGAATGATTGGTTGGGTGTAAGGTAGACTGCATGTAAGTCTGAAATGAAATAATTAGATGATATAATTTCACTGCAGCATGATGCCAATATCACAAACACACATACCCAACAACACGTGAGCGGTGGGGGTGGCGGGTTGGGGGTGGGTGGGCTGTAAAAATAATACAGTAGGTCCGAAAAGCAATGTTCTGCCTTGGACTATCCAGAAAAACAATTTGAGCATAAAAAAATTGTCTTTTTGGGGGGGGGGGGGCATTTTTTTTCAATTTTGATGTACCACAACCTTTAAAAAATAACTTTCAAGGCAAATGAAACCGTCATGTTCTTAACTACAGTCGGCAATCGATAACTCGAAATCGGATGATTCGAATATAGGAGATAACTCGAAGTTGGCTATCGGCCCTAGCAATCAGGGACTAGCAATCCCTCTCCACCCCTCCTGGGAAATATAGACTGTCGCTGTTCTATATTTTCTGGGAGGTGTGGAGGTGGTTCCTTTGTCCAGATTACAAGTTTCTGTGTTCTTGTGTTCAAGGCTTCCAAATTCCTCAAATACATCTGAAGTGCATAACTCGAAGACCGGAGAAGTCGAAGTTATCGGTCGGTCCCATAAACTTCGAGTTTCGTCTGTACATGTGAATTGTGATTCTGCAAAACGTGTTAATGGTGGTGTCGAAAAGTACTGAATGGCAAGAAAAATTTAGAATTGGGAAGACAATCTTGCAGTACATTGTACTTCAAGATAACTTGTTAATGGGAGCTCAAATAAATAAATCCGTTTTTGTGATGTGCCTAAAATTATGTTTGTCTTCAAGATTTCTTTTCACGCCATTTCATTTCAAAGCAAATGATGGCGTTTGTCAACCAACGTTTTACTTAGTCAACAAAATATTACAGATGCCTCTCTGTGCATGTTTGCATGTAGTGGTTGATCCTGACCCCCTCGATCCACTTCCAGATTCGTGTTTAGAGCCTCCGACAAATACGCTTACTGAAAAATCATAACGCCTCCAATTCTTCCCTACTACATGTAATTTATTGGTTGATACTGGGAAATTAATAGAACTGTTGTCACCAAGATGAGATACGCGATTGCTCATTCTCACACATTGTTTCTAACTTGAGAGTCAGTGTTAGTGACCCCCCCCCCCTCCCAAAAAAAAAAATTACCAAGGGACGCATACAGAAATATGGGGAGCCTGGGAAGCCTCGAGTAGAAGCTCATTTTTTTCTTATGCTCATAACATTCAGATCCCAAAGTGGTCTGGGCAACAAGCAGCTTAATTGGGGGTCTTGTGGGTGTGTGTATGTGGGGGGGGGGGGGGGGGGGGGGTTACCCCAGGTAAATTTGGATTTCTGGAGGCTCTCAGGAAGTTTATGAAAGCACTCTGAGCTCCAAAATGTGGAACATTTCAACAGGAAAATGGTTATTTCGAACAATATGACAAAATTCCCTGCCAAATGTGGAGGCCCTTCAAAAAATGTGGGGCCCTGTGCGTCTGCCCAGTCTGTCCATTCTTAAATACGGCCCTAAGGTTACCTGACTGCTCTGGGAATATTTGTTTCAGTTTTTCTCATCGAATAAAGAGATGTATGACCGAGTGTTGGGAGGAGAGGAGAAGCGTGGGAATAGGGAGGCAGTTGGGAGTACAGGGGTAACCACGGCCTTCTCGGTCCGAGAACCGCGACAAGTCAGCGGCTGGCCAAAGTGTTATTATTATTATTATGACCTATTTGTGGCCCTATAACATTCTCTCCAGACAAAAGGAGTAAACCTGTGACATTATATATCAGTCAAATTTTTAGGTTTCTTGTATAGAAGACTCATAAGGGCCATTAGCTGAACCTAACTTTGATTTAAATACAATTATGCGATTTATGTATTTATTTATTGGTGCCAGCATCAAGGCTATATCACGACTCAACGTAAACTATAAAGTCAAGTCTTGCCAATCATTTATGCCTATGTTTCCCACTTACTGAGGGATGGCAACCCAACGGCGTTGGTTTACCAAGTCCTATTTTACCAATGGAGACAGGTGGAGAACAATCTACATCATTGGACATGCAAACTTTTATATCTTGGGCGTCCCATGGGAAGAAGTTTTGAGATTGATATTGATGAGTTTGATATCACCAGCACACATACCACAACATGCGGCCAAACACACTGAGCTTGATAACCATCCCGGCAAAGATTGAGACTAAAGACAATCAGGCAACTTTCGAAGGAAACTCACATAGGTCTTGGCTGAATCTACATTCCATTTCAAGACTTTTTAAAATTGAAATTGTTCAGTTTGATGGCCCGCTCCACGAATTATATAGGGGCCTACATGTTTAGACCCAAACGTTTTTCAATGTTATGTTTAAAATCGAGACACATTTTAGAGTTACGCTTCACCACTACTAAATGCGTTTAGAAATTCCACACTAAGTTGTGTTTTGGAGCAACTGAACATCTTAACACGTTCCGGAATTGGACAGAAACTGACGAGAAGAAACACTTTTGTACGTAATCCTTGCACTTCAGGGGCGCTTGGAAATTGAATACGAGATTTTGTAAGCATTTTGGTGTTTAAATTCCAAACCCAAATACGTGCTTTGCATAAATGACACTCAGAAATCATGTCTTTGTCTCGTGAATATCAATTAATCCAAAGCTTGTTAGGGACAAAAAATAAGAGAAAATAACAATTTAAAATTACAGTGAAAACCTCTTTTGAACGACCTCTCTTTTGGGCGACCACCCTGTCTTTCCCGACCACCTTCCCAATGTACCGATCACTTTTACGTTAAAAGGGTCCTTGTTTGAACGACCACCTGTCAAACGCGACCAGCGACCAGTATTTTTTGTGAAAAAATATTAACTTTTACCTCTTTTCAGCGACCAGATCGGAGGAATGACGACAAGCGACCAAGAAATTTCTGAGACAAATTTATGTTTAGTTTGCAGGTGAACACTGACAACAGACGATAGTCGGGTCCGATAAAAGCCAAGCTTCGATTGGAAAAAAAAAATATTCTGTTAATTTATTTCATCATTTCGATGTATTTCCTTGCTTTTATTTTTCCAATTCCTGTATCACAATAAAAATAAAATGGAAATTCACATCATTATCTTTGTCTTAATTTTGTTTTTTCGGTCGTTTAGACGGCCATTATCAATAAAAGTTCAAAAGAATAAACAGCGGTGAAAGTGGGACAATTCATCTTTTCTGGCCCCAGTAGATGGCGCTACAAAGCATAAAAGCAGAGCGACCCACCTCAGTTTTGTCACCTTGTGTTTGTACAGTAATAGTGTTTGGGAATCAAAGAAAAATTAATCTTTGAGTTTGTGTTTAATTTTTTTAATATCAAAACAACGAAATTTTGTGACTGTTGAAAGTTGATGATGAAAGCGGAAACCGACTTCTTTGTTGTCACCGCGTGTTAGGAAAGAATAGAAGTTTGGGGGGGGGGGGGAGATCAAGGGAAAACAAATCGCTTGGGTTGTGTTTGTTTTGCTGTCAACAGTCTCCTGTTTTGATTAAAAAGCCATGTTTGTTTTTACAGTCATTGTGTAGAGGGGTAGTTTCATTATTGTTGATGAGTATATAATCGGGCCATAAGAATAGGGTTGTCATAAATCGAAATTTTATTGAATAGTGAAGTGAGTTAAAATGTCAGAACCACCCAGCAAAAAAAGAAAAGTTTTAACGTTGGAGGAGAGGATCAAGGTTATTGATCACTCAGAAAAAGGAGAAAGTGCAAGAAAAATTGCCGAGCGGTTTAATGTTGGAAAAACTCAGATACAGTCCATCATTAAGGAAAAGCAAAATTTAAAAGACGAATGGAAAAATGGCAAAAACGGAGAGAGAAAGTATGCCAAGGCGAGGCATGTGGTTTATCCTGAAATCAGTGATGCTGTATGGCAATGGTTTTGTGTGGCTAGGAGTAAAAACATTCCAATAACCGGTAAATTACTTCAACAGAAGGCAATTGTGGCATCATACGAAATGGACTTTCCTGATTTTACTGCTTCAAATGGGTGGCTAGAGTGTTTCAAGAGCAGATACAATATAAAGTCTAATGTGTTGAGTGGTGAATCGGCGGATGTTGATGAGGACGTAGTGGATTCTTTCAAAAAACGTTTACCATCTTTGTTAGAGGGCTATTCAACAAAGGATATTTTTAATGCAGATGAGACAGGACTGTTTTTCAGAGGACTCCCCGATAAATCTCTCATAGCAAAGGGAGAAAGTAAAAGTGGTGTTAAAAAGGCAAAAGATAGACTTAGCGTATTAATTGGATGTAGTGCCGAGGGAGAAAAGCTGAACTTGTTGGTCATTGGTAAATCAAAAAATCCCAGGTGTTTTCGTAGTTTTGACCCAATAAATTGTGATGTAAAATACAAGGCAAACCGAAAGGCATGGATGACATCTGAAATTTTTTTCTGACTGGGCCATCGACCTTAACAACAAAATGAAAAGGCAACATCGTAAGATAATTTATTGATTGATAACTGTAGTTCCCATCCAGATATTGCACTTAGCAACGTAAAGCTATGCTTTTTTACCCGCCAAACACAACATCAAAGCTTCAGCCCTGTGATGCTGGTATTATTCAGACCTTTGAAACTGAAATATAGACAGAAATTTCTCATGCGCCTTGTACATAAGATTGATGAATGTAACTCAGCCTCTGAGGTTTCAAAAAGTGTAAATGTCTTAGACGCTATTTTGTGGCTGCAGGCAGCTTGGAAAGAGGTAAAAAGTGAAACTATTAAAAAGTGTTCCAGAAATGTGGATTTGGTGAGAAGGTAGACTCATTAGAAACATTAGAAACTATCCCCTGAGGAAGACCCAATTATAAACGATAAAAATTGTCAGGAAATCTTAGATGGTGTGACAATTCAGGACTATTCATCAATGGATAATTCTATAACAAACCTCTCCTGTGCCATCAGAGGATTGGGAGAACGATATTTTGAAAGGCGGTGCTGGCTCGAGTGAAATAGAATAGTGACGTGGAAAATAGTGACGATGAGTCATTACCTTCTATCCCCAACGTAACATTTACTGAAGCTATGGAAAGCTTAAAAAAACTGAAAAACTTTGCCCTCCAAACCCAAAGGGGTAGTGTGCTGAGCCGACTTAGTTGCTATGGAAACAAGGCTGCAAAGTGATTTTCTAGCCAGTAAGCAAACACAAACAAAAATACACAATTTCTTTTCCAAACCGCAGTGAGACGCATTTGTAATTTTCATCAAAGAATACAAAACATCCCGTATTTAGGTAAAATTCATCATAAAATTGTTTCTTGTCTAAAAAATATATTTTATGACACCTCTTTGAGGCGTGATAAAACCATATTTTTTAGACGAGAAAAAGAACCTTTTCTTTCAAAAATCGTGGTCGTTTTAAACAGAACGAAATGATACGTGTACACAACATCCTGCATTTAGGTAAATTTTCATCATAAAATTGTTTCTTGTCTAAAAATATATTTTATGACACCTCTTTGAGGCGTGATAAACATATTTTTTAGACGAGAAAAAGAACCTTTTCTTTCAAAAATCGTGGTCGTTTTAAACAGAACGAAATGATACGTGTACACAACATCCTGCATTTAGGTAAATTTCATCATAAAATTGTTTCTTGTCTAAAAAATATATTTTATGACACCTCACCGAGGCGTGATAAACCATATTTTTTAGATCAGAAAAAGAATTTTTTCCTTTCAAAAATCATGGTCGTTTTAAATGGAACGAAATGATATTGTACGAATATCCTAGAACCAACAGTAAACTTCCAGTGTCCACTTCCTGTACAGCCATATTCAAAAATGTGACAGTCGATAAACATTTTCTTAAAATACTCAAATCGATAGACTTACTGGCTCTTCATTAAGCAAGGTACATGTACCTACTTTTACATGTTTTTCTTATTTGGCATTATTCATTTGCCGTTCGACAACCTTGAATAAACGATAAATATTTTTTATCAACACCCACTCGAAACTAAACAAAACAGTACACACGAACTGCACAGTGCATAGTCCAATAATATTAGCCTTCGACTGTGCTCCGAATTTAATATTTTTTTTTATTTTTTATTATGTCGCACCTTCGACGGTGCGACATAATAAAAAAATAAAAAAATTTTAAATTCGGAGCACAGTCGAAGGCTAATATTATTGGACTACACAGTGCAACTGGCCACTGCAGGGCATTCAAACAAATGACACCACATGGCGAGTAGCGATCATTACCGGTGTCAGCCAGGAAACGTAAATTCAGCAATTTAGGGTATAAATGGGAAAGAAATAAAATGACACACATATAGTTTTCAGAGGTTTTTTAATTCACTCTTCATGTAAATATATCAATGTATTTTATTATAAAACATTTTATTATACATGTAATATTAAAATAAACAATAAAAGTTCAATAAATTAAATTTAATACAGATGAAATAATGTTGTTTTTTTTTCCACCAAAATACATGTACAATGTACATTGAACACCTACCTGTACCTGTGAGTCCAACTATTGCCTGAGCTTACCATCTTATCAACCCTCTTTTGAGAGACCACCTCTTTTGAGAGACCACTTTGCCCTGGCTGGAAGAGCGGTCTCTCAAAAGAGGTTCCACTGTAATGGGCAACACATTAATATTTAGCAAAAAAACAAACAAAACCCCAGCCTGTATTTGTTTAATAATTGTTACAGTGGT